>OY856187.1:109365283-109802000 GCA_963693315.1 Diogma glabrata
TGAAAATTAGGCAGAAAAATTGACAGAGTTCAGTAACTTTTCAAAGGTCGCGTAGTGTGATATCACATCTGTTACAAATATTTTTAAAAACCATCGTAGATTATCAGTTTACAATATATTCTTTTTATGGTATTATCTCCAACTTTATAATTAAAATCCCGCTTTATTTTCTTTTTCCTTATACAAATTACATAACAAGCTATCTTTCCTGTAATAGTAACTACAACATATTCCAAAAATCAGTTTCAACGACCTAAGAAGCATATCCATATACAGCAAAATCAACAAAATACGTTTTGTCACAAAGGTAAAGAAAACTGATTTTCTTTTCTTATTCGTATTATTTTCTTAAATTCCATTTAATAGATTGTATAAGAAATAATAATTTGAAATTCTAATTCCAAAAATAAAACAAAAGCAAAATCAATAAATAACAAAACAAAATGCATTTTCTTGTCTTTTACCAAATATAGATCACATGACAATCTTAAATTGAACATATATAAGTGATCTGCAATTTTTTATATTATAAATATTTTGATCTCATCAAATATTATAAACACGATCAATGGTGATTTTTTTCTTGTAACTTTAGTTGTTTTGTTTTTCCAAAGAATTATAATCTCATGGAATTCAATCGAAGAAAATTTAATAAGAGAAAATACTATTATTGGAACAGTAGAAGGGAATTGATTAACGATGGCGTAAATCGATCGTCGATCATTTTGACGTTTTTGATGATCGATTGATCGTTAATTAAGTTGTTTTCTAGATAAATTGTGGTTACTGTTTGGTTTTGTGCAAGTCTTCTACTAAAACTATCCCTTAAGTTCAATAACCTTTTTAAAAATCTTATCCCGTTAAACATTTTTAAATGACTTTAAAGACATTATTAGTGTGATATGATACTTTTAAGAGGATCAACTTGAAAATATTATTTTTTTTAAACTACATTTAAGAAAGGAAGAATATAAAATACAATAGACCCTCGTTCATTTAAATAAAAAATTTATTGACATTTCAAATTTTTAAAGATCATGTTTACTTTTAAGTAATAATAATTTTCTGTAATTGTTTTCTTTATTTCGTATAAATTACAGGAAATATATAGAATAGTTTTAAAAGGGTTGAAAAAACGATGAGTTGATTTTGGAATTGTTTATTTGAAAAAGTTTTAACTGTAAAATCAAAAATAGAAAATATTGATTGATTTTGACAGATTAACTTAACTAAATAACTAAATATAGGAAGAGTGGTGATAGTTGGTGATCGTTTTTGAATTGGGGTTGAATTGTTTTTGTAATTTTTATTTTTAGAAATGAATGAAAAAAAGTTTATTGGTAGAAAAACTTAAGTGAGTGTCAAACAACTGTGGAGTTGATTTGTTAATTTTGTCAGCCTTATTCTATTGCAAAATGAGGCTATATAATTAAGGAGACTATCAATAAACAAATGTTGATACTGTTCGGTCGAACAAAAAATTGATTTAAACAGGATCGGATTTACACAATATATACCCTATTTAGATTAAGCAAACTATAAAAGAGTGTTGAACAAATTAACCGTTAAGCTACCTAATTAAACTGGCTATAACAGCTCACCAAGGCTTGCCAATGCCAACCAATCAATTATTTAATTTTGTAACAAGCTTTTCACCACTAGCAAAGATGGTTTATGTGGTTTATAAAGTGTTCAAGCCGCACTTTTACTTTGTTCAGTCAACCAAAAACTCCAAGCAACTAAAAAAACTTTTCAAATTGCACCAAACTATAGAGAAATATACCTACATCCAACCAGAAAATATGGTTTAATAGCTAAAAAAAACGAAACTAGAACTATTCTAAAAGTGGGATCAAGGGTTATTAATATAGAATTACGATTAGGTAGTTGAAATCAATTGCCCATCTCATCTCTCAAAAATTCAAGCAACAAACCCAAAAGTACGCACCTATTCCGTAAAACCGGATGAAAGACCAAATCTGAACCAAATCTCTCTTAGACATTTATTTAACTCTGAAATGATACACACTTTACCAAGATCTCACTAGACCGCCATGATAGAGAAAAGTGTTGGATTCATGTAAATTTAACTACCCAAAAACTAAGAACTTCGCTGAGCTACAGAATGTTTCAGAGCTGGCAGTTTATTGGATGAAAATAATCTGTATGGCATGTGTTGAGTTGTCGCATAAACTGTATTTTGGACCGAATTTACTATAATTTACAAACCTAGGGCGGGCAGAATCTGCTATCATTATTATTTATGAAAAGCTGCCAATAAACGATTTTGCATTCTGTAATTTAAATACCTTAAAAATCTAAATTATTGAACTTAAAGTTAGATATCCGTTTCAATTTAACACTAAAAACTACATCAGTTTTTAACTTATATCTACTGACAATACCGAAATTTTTATTACACAATTTTCTTATATGAACAATTTAGACGACGAGATCGTCATCACAACAAAGTGGAACAATTAATATTTATAGGAAACAAATTATGCAAATTTAATCCAGATTGGCTAAAAAAAACTCTAAGTTTTTTTGTTGGCATTTGAATTCTCAAAATAGAAAAATTAGAACAGAGGATTGAACTTAGATCTTTCTTTTGAACGAAAACGAAATAAACACGATGAATATCAAACTTTGATATAAGAAATCACACAAACTATCTATAGCACTATGACATTTATGGCAAAAATTATTTAATGCAATTGTAGAGAATAAATATTTGGCGCCTTTTTTTTGTTGGGAATGTTTTATGTACATATCTCGTTTTTTTTGTGTGTTGTTTGAAAAAGTGTAATCGTTATGAAAGAAATTTGATGTTTGCATTCCAAAACGTAAAAATCTTAGTCAAATTGGTCGAGTTTAATTGTAATTTTTGAATTGCTCAAAGCCGTTTTATGTTTTGAGGTAATGTAAAGCAGAGTGTGATAACGCACTCGACATTCATGCCCAAAGATCATGGTTCGAGCCCCACTCAAATCAACAGAGCCGATTTATGTTCTTCTATATGTTACTGGTTTAAGCTTAGATGATAATGTTGGTTTATGGAGATATAAGAACGGATCAGTAGGTTTTGCATAAATTAGGTTTTAAATAAGACAGCTTATGTTCATAGCCTGATATGATCTTTATTTTTTTGTGACAATATTTGGCTAAATTTGATAAAGTTCTAACCTGGTTTGAATGATATTAATGTCCAGGAAGCTAAATGTACGAATTCCGCTTATAGTTCATCCTTGTTATTCATAACACGTTCGCATATTTTAAGTTATTTGTGGAAAAAAAACAATTAGGTTTTTGTAAACAATAGTAAATTAGCGATCAAATAAGTTAGAGATAAAATAAGCTTACTTGAAAACTTATTTGATCGCTAATTTTTCATATATCCGAACTGATCAGCTAGAGTTCTGATTATTTTTCATTCATATATTTAAAAAGAAAAATTAAAAATTATATGCTAGCATTTCTCATTACCACTTTTTGAAATCATTGCTTCTACGTCAACAAAATGTCTACACAAAAACTTTATTTATAAGCGTAGCGAAGCACGCCGGGCCTTCCTAGTATCTATTATCAAGAGATGCACCACGTACATCAACACTCATACCATTATCACGTCGACGGTACAAAGGATAACCATTCACATATTCTTTAATATTTTCAGAAAAAGGTTTTGGAAAATTATTACTACATTTACCACTCTCATACAAACAGAATTGGGATTTAGAGCACCACATGGTTCATGCATCATATGACGTTTCACATATTCATGTAATTTAGGAAAAAGAATGGGATCAGGGATTTCAGTACATACAAATTTATTAATCATTTCATTTCCATCAATTCTATCTTCATCTGACAAATTTAACAAAATTCATCATTTTTAAAAATAGCAACCACATCAGTTTGAACAGCATCATTAAAACGACGAATATCACATTCTCTGTTAACTTTTATAACCATTGACACATCAGCAGTAACATTCTCAGGTCTTTCACAAAATTCATGCATTGATTTAAAAGAACGAACAAAAGGATTCACACGATCTAACTCAAAACCTATCTTACGCATAAGAAAAAATTCGAAATGAAATTTAAAACATAGAAAAACAATATGTACGTTTATTCACATTCAAAGAAATAAATATACTAACAGCTGAGAAAAAATTAAATATAAAAAAGAATAACAAAATAAAGTTTTAAGTTTCGTTTTTATTGTTCGTTGTTCGATAGCAAATATATTTTTATATGTATGTAAACTTATAATGCATATGTATAGAAAAAGTTTTCCGTATATAATAACTTTTTTATTTATGATCCGATTTGTTTGAATCCGGATCCCAATATAGGTTACACTAATATCAGTTAGCTGTGAAAATTTGAATTGAATCCATCTGCGAATAAAAAAGCCTTATGCTCCACAAAGTTTTAATCTAGCGTATTAATATATAAAAAAAAAGAAGATAAATCACAGGTTTCAGCATGATTGTGGGTGTCATTACGGGACATTGTTTTATCGGTCAACATGTGAGCAGACTGGGTGTTTTCTCCTATTATTACTGTCGCAGCTGCAATAACGATGAGGAGGAGGAGAAAACGATTATGATACTTCTGTGCTCTTGTTCTAGTCTTGCTCTAACCGGACTCAGGTTTCTGGGTGCACGCACCTTTCAGGATCTGGCGCGAGTTGAACGTCAGGGACATTTTTCGCTGCTTGAGACTCTCTGGCTGGCTTGGTAGGTACTACAAAAGGTAGTGTTTTGTACAGCAAAAATTCTTTTCATGGTATGCCTACGGATCGTTTGTATCCATGCCTAACCTCACCTAGCTCTTTTTTTAAATTTTTAATCAAGTTATGATCTTGTGACTTAAATAAGTTTTTTCATTGTTTACGTTTGGAGTTAAGTGACAGAATAAACAAATACCTGATAATCTAGCACAAAGTGGTAATCTTGCCTATATCACCGCACTCGAGTAGGTCCAGAAATTCCGTTTTCTACTTTCCCCGCCAAGCCCTTTAAAATACAGAGTAACTACGTTCAGAAAGGAGACATACATTTTCGAAAATATTTTCAAACTTATAGACTCAAACATTAATAAAAATAGATTTCTTTCTATAGAAATCCAACTTTTACATGACCTATCTGAATCCCACCAAAACGCCTTTCAGGATTTTCCATTAAATTTTTAGCCGCTTGAAGTATTCAAACTTTATTTTAGTGATAATGATAATGATTGTGTCCCGTTTTGTAAATTCGAGAAGGTGGTAAGTCTAAGAAGACAGTGAAGAATTCTTCTACAATACCACATCAGAAGTTTCATATAGAAGATAAATGCAGTTAAATGGAAGAATAGGCCTTAAAAGGGCAGACCAAATACATTCTACTTGTGTTGTAATGTTATTCTTTACATAAGCGAAACCGCAGCCGCTGTGTTGAATTTTGTTAAAATTTGCAGATGTTTTCTTCGAAGTTTCACAAAATAAAAAAATTGACTATCAGATTATAACATCCCAGGCCCAGCTAAACGCAACAGATAAAATATAGAATTGTGTAAAAATAATTATCAAACGGAGGTTAATTCATTTCAGAATTGAAAACTGCAATAGAGTTGTAAAATTTTAGTTCAGCTACAAAAGAAATTATTTATGTTTCTTATAAACACATTCACTTATTTTCAGATAACTTACAGTTGAGCTCAGTCATAAAATTTTATTGCAACATAAACTTAATTTTATAAAGAATAAAAATAAAAGTTTACTCAATTACTTAATTTTTAAAAAATTACGATAGTTAAAATTTATTTATTGTGATAAATTATTTACATTGAAGAATATTAAGTTGTTGTACTGACATCTAGAACCCGACTAGAATTTTGTTAGACCTCAGATCTGGGCTTATTCCGGTTTCATATGATTTCTTATGGACTCCGGATGTGAACACCGTATTAAGTTTTGCCCTATTATACCCTAATCCAACTTGGATCATAACAGCCATACCTCAACAAAATGCTGGTTGAAAGGGTAGGAAAACTTTCCTGCAGTAATCATAAAAACCATTCCCATGATCCAAAGTTGATCTCCAAAAAAATGTTTCCTTTAATCGAAAAATATAATATAATAATTATATTAATAACAAAACGTCTAAGAATATTTCACACTTTATGAAACCAACAATAATGATACATTTTATAAACAATAATAAATTTTTAATTAGTTTTTATTAAGAAAGAACAAAAGTATGTATGTACAGCATTTTTTGTGCTATATGCATGCATTCACAATTATATGAGTTTTGTTTTAAATACAAAATTGTCGTGTTGTTGTTGTTGTTGTTTTTCTGCAAAAGTAACAAACAATGTTTTAAACGATTATGACGACATAAAAAAATCGTGATCATGATCGCAATTAAAAAATTAAAAAAATACAAATACAAATTTTTTATAACTAAGAATCATAACTGTAAAAAGTAAATACAAATGAGTGCAATTAGCGCTTAGTTTCTGTTCATGCTGCTTTGTTTCTATTTTAATTATAAATTAATTTAATAATTTTTTTATAAGAAAATTGGTTAGTGTCACCTAAGATAGCAATAAAGAGTGTGATTTGTGTTAGAAATTGAGAAGTGGAAAGATGGTGTATGGAGATAATTTTGATTTGATTGCAGTAAAATATTTGATTGAATAAGTGCCGTTATTTTGTTTATTTGTCTTTTCATACATATCTATACAGTTTAACTGCATTGATTGAATTCCTGCCTCTTTACATGCATGATGGAACCTGATGGAATAATTGTAGGATTTCATCTAACTTAAATAGAAACCTCTGATGGATATTCGATTTTACTCTGTTTTTTGTCAGGCTTAGATTTTTTTAGACAAAACATTATAAAATGAGAATAAACTTTTCCTTTTCCTTGTAATATGAACTATGAAGTAGTATATAAAAAATGGCGAAACATCTCTTGACAGAGACACTTTTCATAACAAAGGTTGAATACTCTACATCATGGAAAACTTTATCATCTAGATCCATACGATGGCAGATCCTATTAATCCGGAGTTTCAATTTAAGTTATTTTCCGCTCGCCGTACATAAAAAGGTGTATCTAGGACTCACTTTAGTGTAAGCTTCTAGAATTTGTAATTACTTTCAAAACTGCAGTTAAATATTCGAGCTCAAACAGCTGTAATTGATTTGTAATTGACCCTTACCACAAAAGTACTGCTGCTTTTGTACTGAATGTAGACTTTCTGTTTACTAGTACTCCTAAAGAAACAAACAACTATTCAACTGATCGAATGACAATACAAGTTCTAAAGGTCTTCACTTAGACTACGCAGATGATTACTCCTGTTTACAGATTTAGCAGAAATATATAGAATTTTCCCTTAGACCCTTACTAGCTGTACTGTAATAAAACTTTTAAAAACTGCAACCGACATCATCAAATAAAAATCTTGGGAATATTCCTATTTAATCTTTATTTACGAAATAGTGATTTTTATAAATATATGGAAGGATTAGGTCAGTGGCATCATAAAAATGAAAAAAAAATTACGGAACTCAAGCGTCGTTATAAAGGATCAAATTTTCAATATTCAACCAAGCTCAAGCTTCCTAAATTGTCGATTACTAAATGAAGTAAGCTACAATGAAAGTGTTTTGTGCCCTAAATTTTAAAACAATGCTGGTTCTTATATTATTTTTATTTTCTCGTTTGCGACCTAGCAGACCTTCAATCAATGATAACTAACTTCTTTCCCCTTATAGCCTTATTGAAATTAAAATACAACATAGTTAATAAGTAAAAATGAAATTAAAATTGTTAAATTTAAAGTTTACCAATATTCTTTAAAACAATTTTTAAAAAATAATATTAATAAAAACATAGCTTATAAGTTTCAATTTTCAGTTAGTGTGGTGAAATATTTTTTTTCTGTTAAATAAACCGAAGGCGTAACCTTAGCATTTCTCCATAAAATCTCAATTCCATTTATATGAGCCCCTAAAAACGTAATATACAATGCGGTCGGAAATCTGAGAAGGTTAATTTCTCAGTCAAGGTCTCAGAGCCTTTGAAATTTAAAAAATGATGTACTTTAATGTGTTGGAAACACCTTTATGTCTCATAAACAATTACAAACTTTCCAAAAATCTGATATAATTGTTGTACCAGGTGAAATACATTCCTCAATTATTGAAATCAATGTTGCACTCTTTTGGTCTTCAACCGATTTCATGAATTTTTTATCAGATTTGCGTTCAATGCCACCAAAATCATGGCCACCCAAACCGACCAAAACTGACTCTCAACATGGTGAATTAGCTCCTTATTAATTAATAACAAAATTGAAATAAATTATCATTAAATTAGTGCCGACTCATTTAATGTGTTTTATATTTATTATAAAAGTAAAATTGAAAGTTTGACACCCTATATACCTTTTGCCGCCACTTTACCGCGCCACTTTACCGTGTGTCCGTGTGTACGGACACGTACGCCGCCTGCATGTGAGATTTGTAGTTAAATTTATCCATATATCTATCTATATATAATATTTTTATAGCACTAAAATATCAAAATAATAATTTAAATAACTTATCATATAGTAAAAACAACTTAAACACATTGCATCATTTGAATTACTAGAAAAAACAATTTATTTAGGTTTTCAAAGTTTACAATTTTGACAGCTTAGTTGGATTGCTATGTGTTGTTTTAGTTGAATTCTTATGTTTATATTTTCGAGCTAGTATAATTTACAACTATTACAACGAAGATGGCGCACTTTAATTATTTAAAAATCTTAAATTTGTTTATAACTTTGTTAAATAAATGGTTAAATGCACAATTAAAAAAATATTTATAAATTTTATGCACTTGTTACAAAAAATAGTATGTATTACTAGTGCGAATGCGTTTTCCAAACAAGAGTTAGTTTGCCGCACGACCGCAGGGAGTGTAATACAATCTACTATTTCATATTTATGATGCCAAGGACATAACCTTTCCATTTATCTATAAAAGTCACCTTTTTGAACAACAGGCTAAAATGGGATTGTACCAAATTTTGTTTTTAAAATTTAAAAAGCGAATTTCCTATGACCAGTTTTAGTATCTGTCTGACATTTACATTGAATATTTTTTGAAACTATATCACAGCTTACCTGTCACCATATCACAGCTTAGCTTAGTAGGAAAGTAAAATAAATTGCTTAGTTTTTAGGAAAGTAAAATAAATTGTTGTTTTTACATGCGAGTATGTAAAACGTGTAACATAAGAACGTATACAACAACAACTCAACAACTTAATTTGCTTGAAAATTGAAGCTAAAAACATAATTATAACATAGCAATAACTACAGTTAATAATGATTTACGTTACACCTAAAGTCCCCTGAGGAATAGGATAACCTCGATCGAAATTACAATGAAATATTAACTTTAATAAATCACATTTTAATATTAAAGTGTTACTTTAGGTCTATATATTAAAGTGTTACTTTATCATTGTAATTTGCTGTCGTAAAGTGTCACTTTGTAACCCTATATTTGTCTGTCATAGTTACGGTAAAAAGGTAAGAAAACATTTAAATTTGTATTAGAATTTTTCTGTTGTCTATTGTATACACTTTTCCGTATGTACAACAAAACTGATCTATTCACTGGGATTTATTTTCACCGTCTTTGCTTCTATTGGTAGTCGTTGAATCACAAATAAAATGCCAAACTGTAGATCATGACGTAGAATGATCTGCACTCTGCAGTTTGGCATTTTATTTGTGGTTCAACGACTACCAATAGAAGCAAAGACGGTGAAAAAAAAAGAAAATTTAAATTTAAATTTGTATAAATTATATAAAAAATAAAGAATTTTAATAAACCAATTCAAAATTTTATAATCCAATCTAAATATTTGTTATATTTTGTTGTCATAGTGTAACGACGGCCTATTTCCATTTTTAACAAAAATAATGTCGCGTTCTTTGGCCAAAAAAAATTGATTTTTTTTTACCTAGATCAAGTTTGAAAAATCTACATTTTTTGGTAGATTATGTGAAATCAATAACAAATACATTGAAATATTATTTTTCCTTGTCAAATTTATGTAAACAAAAAGAACTCGCCATTTTAATTATTATTGCTATTTTGTTTAAAAATAATTTATTTTTATTTAAATTACCAATTACTAATAAACTTATTACAAATAAAATGATAATACAAAAAATTTTCATTTTTAAATGTAAACATAAACAAAAAAATAAGTATTCATTTCAACTGACAGAATAAAAAGTCAAGCAATTTAGTACTATATTTACAAAAGTAAATTGATTTGTTTGATGGTGTTCTTTGGCAAGTAAATAAATCAATCGTTTTTCGATCAAGCCATAGAACGAGACATAAGAATATTTATTTTTAAAGAAATTCGCTAATGATTTGCTATTTTATTTCGGTTCCGTCCTTTACATTTCATGGAACATAAAACATTTTTTTAGTTAATTGCTTTCTTGCGTCACACAATATCAATTAATAATACATGTTTCTGTTTACATAATTGATGAACATTTTTTTGTAAAGCTTAGTCATCGTATTACATTTAAATATAATACAGTTGTTCAAATTTGTAGAGAAATTGTTTATTGAGATGATGTGTAGAGTTGCATTTTATATTGAGATGAGATGAATTTTAAATTTGTGTGCGATGAGAAGGATAATCAAAGAGAAGCAGCGATGGAGAATCCAGCTATAAATAATCGATCAACTGTTCGATCGGGATGATTCTGTAATTTTAAATCAAAATAAAGAGGTTATCATGTTAGGTTTAATAAAAATAAAAACTTGTGAAAATTTAAATAAAAGAAAAAGGTTGTGAAGGTTTTTGTAATTTTGTGATTATAAAAATATATATAGATACAACAAATAATTATGGAAAAAAGAAGTATTGTTTTATTTGAGATGTGTATGTAATGTAATTTTTGTCACCTCTATAAACAAAAATGGTAGGAGTATTATTTGAAGATACTTCTAATATGATATGGATTCGGCAAGTAAAAAGTAAGTTTGATGTTTTTCGTGGCTGTATTCCATGGTATTGTGGAATAATTTTCATTTGGTATTAGCTACCTCATTACATGATAAAAGTAAAGATGTACTATTGGAATATGAAAGGAAATATCAAATGGAAAGTGTGCAAACAGTCATATTCAAAATGATAGCTATGGTGGGTCGAATGTTGAATTGAATTAATAGTTTGTTTTGAAAGAAATCTATGGAATCGACATTAGTTGGTCCTCAATATACATGAAGAACAATATTTGTTAATATTATTGTACCCGGACAATTGGTTGGTTTCAATGTGAGAAAAATTACGAATAACAATCAAATTTTGGGATATTGGTCGACCAATAATTAACATGGATCATCCATCACATAATTATACTGTAAGCTTTATTTTTTTTAATTTGATTTATATAATTTCTGTTTGTGATTTTTTTCATGTTAAATTGTATTCTTCTGTACACAACACTAGTTTGTGTTTATATATAGGTTTTTTCTATAGAATTTGTAAAATTAGAGATTTCCCAATTCTCATTTATTTCTATAAAAAATTCTAGTTGCTTACAATATTTATACAATTTTTTTTTGAAAAAAAGTAAAGAGAGGTGTCAAGGGACACCTGGATGGAACGAAGTTCCTTTCGATTAATTACTGAAGGACTTGTAATAAAATTAAAAATCAAAAATAATAAAGCACTCAAAATAATGACAATGATGACAAATGATAACAAAAGGAATAGTTTTAATGTTCTATAAAAAAATAGACAAAAACAATAAAAAATAAATATAGGGTTCGCGTTGAACCCCGAACCTTTCTCACAACCCACTACATCGACAATGACAACGAAACGTTTTTTATGTTCTAGCTAAAATACATTTTACATATTATGCTTAATATATTCTTTTCAGATAATTCAGTTGTTTCAGTCAAATCGAACACGGCCATTATGAAATATTTCTCTATAGCAGGCTACAGACCTACAATCAATTTGTCAATCAATTCGAAAACGTAAATAAACGAAATAAAATTTAGTGTAAAAATCCCTAAATTTTATTTCGTTTTCATTTGATTGACAAATTGATTGAAGGTCTGTAGCCTACTTATCTTGTTTTGCAAAGAAAGAACAAATCAATTTTATGAATTGTTTCTTTAATTTCTAATCAATAGAAAATATTTAAGAACAAAGAAAATTATGACTAATAGTGTATTCTTTTCGGCTGTACCGAACAAGTTCCAACAGCGAATTATCGAATTTTGTATTCTTTTGGAATGAATTTGAAATAAAAAAAAAACTAATTCGGTATTGGAACTGTACTGAAATTTGTTCGGTACAGCCGAAAAGAATACACTATAAAATAAAAGTTAAGATGCAGAAGAAAGGAAACTTAAAATAATTTTTTTTAAATCTTTCCCTATGCATGAATTTAATTTTTAATTTGCCGAAAAAAGAAAGTGAAAAATGAATTTAAACACAGCTGAAATCTTAAAACTTATATTTTTTTTAAGCCTGAAATAAATTAAATCTAAAATAATACGTCTATCCACTCCGAAAGCAAAGCATAAACTAAATAAGAGAAAATATAAAATACTAAATAGAAATTTAATAAATTTCGTTTGTTTCGTTTTTTACTAAAACACTTCGTTTTCGTTTTTTTTTTACTTTTTTACTTTTTTCTCATTTCATCACAAAAGTGTCGTTACAACTTTTGGTCTTAATTTTTTCCGTCTAGCCCCCTTTCACAACGCGCGATAAGAAACTTCGTTCCAAAAATAAGAAATATTTTGGTCAAAGGCTGCAATTAATATTTTGGTTAAAGTGTTGTTCACCATATTTTTATTTCAATATTTATGCAAATTTTTAATTTAGATGAAACAATTTTTTTTCAAATATTTTGCTTGCGACGAATAAAAAATACTATAGGGACCGTGCATTGCTATTTGATTCGACCGTCGCGCTTTAAGTGTTAGGGTCTGTAAGTATTGGTTCTTTTTTTCAACCAATTACACGTTAAACAAATTTTATGATCTAGTATTCCGTTCAAATTATTCGATTATTTTGTTGTTTGTGAAAATATTAAAATGAAAATAAAGTAAAGTAAAAATAAAGTAAATAGTGCCTAATTATGTGACATTTTATACAATATACATAAATAGATAAATATTTATTAAAGTTTACGCAACAGGAACTGAGAGTTTTAGTAATATTAAAGAAAAAGTACGATTTGATTTAATATATGTAAAACGACAAACGTCAAACTAATTTCAAATAGAACCAAAAGTTTGTATACTCAACACTTGGCGCGTAACAATCAGATACGCACGATCCCTTTATGACGCACGGACGATTTGGACAAAAACAACAATTTGTATCAAAATTTTAGGTTTTTCAAAGAAGACTTAATCTAAATATTTTGAATCAGAAGAATTACTTTCTTTCTTTCTACAAGAGATAGAAAATAATACCGTGTAGAAAAAGCTATGAACGCAACTCGCTCATAAATGCCGATAATTGTTTTCACTCAATTACGGTCCTTGACCTTTGGCCTCGCGTCGCAATTCTTTTGTTCGAGCAAGAATATCTCATTTTACTCCATTGACTCATAAATTGCTTTTATCAAATTCCGTATCCAATAACATTTTAACACATGTCAACCGGTATGTCACTAATTTCGTCACTAATATATTGCTTAAACTGCTAAGCAAATCAACACCATCATATCATGGTATCATTGGCTGAATGTCGTGTTAGAATCGTCTTGTTGGCATTGTACAACTGGTCTCAAAAATTTATCTAAGATGTTACAAAAACCGTCTGTTACTGTAACGTTCAACTTAAAAAAAGGGCAAATTGTTTCCTTGTGAATAATAATAAGACTTTCTGTTGCCCAGAAACAACTTTTGTTAATTATAGTCTCATCGATCTTTATGATTCTTTCATAATTTTTCGTTTATAAAATGTGTTTACGGGTGAAACACGTTTGAATTATAACCAAAATGTATACGAAAATGGCAGCTAAACAAAGTTGTGGGAGGTGAGAGAGATAGAGAGAGAGAGAGAAAGAGAGCGAGAGTGAGAGAGAGAGAGGGAAAGAGAGAGAGAGAGAGAGAGAGAGAGAGAGAGAGAGAGAGAGAGAGAGAGAGAGAGAGAGAGAGAGAAGAGAGAGAGAGAGAGAGAGAGAGAGAGAGAGAGAGAGAGAGAGAGAGAGAGAGAGAGAAAGAGAGAAAGAGAGAAGAGAGAGAGAGAGAGAGAGAGAGAGAGAGAGAGAGAGAGAGAGAGAGAGAGAGAGAGAGAGAGAGAGAGAGGAGAGAGAGGGGGAGAGAGAGAGAAAGGGACATTGAAAGAAAGAGTCAGGTTGTAGTTTATTGCTTTAAAAGTGGAATGGGTGCCAGATTTTATAATTTTAAAGGCCATATTTTAAAGTTTTATTTCACATTTTATAATTTTCTTTAAAATGATTTATCGATTTATCAGGATGAGGTAACTTTATTTTCCAATCTTTGGCTCTTTTGACGTATTATACTTTGGTGATTTATCATCAAATCTTGGTACCCTAATTACTACAACGTGTCGCAATATTACTGATCTCGTTGTTTCTACAAATATCATCAACAACAGTGCTCAGATGAAATTGAATGCATCATGGCTTAAAAATATTTTCCACGTTGATGCAGAGATTACTTCTTTATCCGAACTACGTATATGGAGCTTTTAAAAAAGAGTTTATCAATATCCAGAACGCTGTTGTTGGATGTACACACATTGCAATTCCTATTACTTTTAGTAACTCTTTTTATAAAAAAAAACATATCTTTGTAAGATCGTTTAAACTATTTTTATAGTTTTAAATTAAATTTTTTTTATAAAATGCATGCACGTTTGTTAAATAACATTTCATCATGATTTACATATATTATTAAAATTTATTACCAATAACGAAATTCACAAAAAAAAATATTTGCATAAACTTCCTCATATCATGTCATCTACATAAACAGCAACAACTAACTACAAAAACTTGTTTCAAAAAATTCCAAAGAATATTTGCATTCCCGATCTTCAAAATCAACGATCACCTGTTTGCCTCATTTTAATAAAATAATTTTTAAATTAACGTTTTCTACTTCATTATATTAATTTAAAAAATTGTTATCAATTTTTTATAATTATATTTGATGTGATCCTTCAGTAGTGATATGATCGGATTGATCGGTTTATTTTAATTTACGCGCATGTGACTGTATATTCAACGATTAAAATCAAGCAATAAAAAATTGAATTTGTATTCATTTGACCGTTTAAATCGGAAGAACTTAAATTTTCTTAAGTAATAATTTTATATTTGATATATTGTAATTCATTAACTCGAGTAAAATGCAATATGAAAATCGAATTAATCGATCTGTTAAATTTCTTCATGATGAGAATGATCACAATAAGAATTTTTATTATTATCGTTTTTTGCATTTTTATTGTTTTACGATTACTAAAATATTTGAATAGAGCCAGAACAAAGATAATACGTGAATTGATTTGAATAAATTATTGATTGAATTATTATTTAAATTATGTCCAGTTTGGATATTAACGTAATGAAAAACTTTTGTTGAATCATATTTCTAGCACTTTATAACAATTATTATCAAAAGTATTTACAGTCGCTCCTTTCCTTATTGAGTCGTTTCATCTATTTCATTATATTTTATACCGTTTGCAGATGCATTAAAAATCACTTAAAACTGGTAGCATGAAAATTCCTTATCAGAAAATTATCAAAATGTTTTTTATAATAAATATTTTTAAATATTTTCCTTTACACATTGTGTAAATAATGTCGCGACACATTTCTGTTTATTTTTTTACAATTCATAGCGATAAAAGTTTTTCAATAGCTGTTTCGTTTATATATTTAAATATGGAACGAAAATAATAAAGGGAAGGATGGTTTGGTTTTGAAAGTTTGTGATGGTGGAATCGAAGAATGGAATACAAAGAAAATAATTAAGATTAAACAGTTCTAGACCAACACTTTCAATGTCTACATAAAAATAAATAAAACTTAAATAAATTAAGCATTCGAATAAAAATAGGTAGACGGTTTGAAATCTTAGTTATCTGACATTCGCTAGGTAGACCTGCAAACTAACCATAAGAGAATTAGCAATCTGGGCTTTTCCGACACAGTATTAATAATTCACTCAAGTTTCCGTTCTTGGTGAAATAAAATCGATGTTTCCATTTGAATATATGATAGGTTCAATCTAATGCAGGTATGCCAATTACCTGGACAGTGATTTTAGTTGTAGTTGTTGTCTATCTTTCCTAAGCTATGAACCTTAATTTTCTGGTAAATATTGACCACGTTGATCATATTAAAAATGAATAAATTCCGATCCCAACCCAACTCTTTATAAAATTTTGATGAATTATACAATCGATAAATATAAACAACAAATTAACATAATATTTATTTAAATATTAATAGAATACACAAAAGAACTTTATCGCACATTCAACCCTATTAGTATGATCCTTCTTCTCATGCTTCTTCTCAAAACAATTTCATTTTGTGCTAAAATCATCGCAATTCAATAACTCAAATATTAATAAAAAAAAAATAACTAAACAAATAACAAACTTAATTTAATTATTTATTTACAGACATTTATTTATCTTTTAAATTTTTAATTGCAGTTAGATTTCTTAAACAATAAAAATTTAAACTGCAGTAATTTGATTAATTTAATTGCTTTATTCACTAAGAAAAGCTATAAACAAAAGTTTTACCTTCACCTACAATATGCATATGCATATATGCTGAATTCAATATTTTGTTGTTTTTGTTGCTAAAGTGAAGAATAAGATCGTGATCTTTGTACTTTTGAATTGTTTATGTAGAATTTCCATTTTAGGAATAAAAAAAAAATATATATTGAATTGACGCGAACAAAAGTACACCCAGAAACCTTCAATTATTTCTTACGTAATTAATTGCCTTCTTGTTTGTTTGGTTTATATTCTTGATGTTATATTTCGTGCGGTTTGATAATGTAATGTGATATGTGATCTTGTAATAGTGAATCATGTCATAATACCAAACAAATTAATAATTTATAAATAATAAGCGCTAGTGAAAAAGAGATATATTTTTAATAATTGACAGGTGTGTAAACATTTTTTTTAGTATTTGAAGAAATGGACAATTTTTAAACCAACACAAAATCTACGTTCGAGAACATTGATAATTATAATGTTGTTCTAACAATGATCAAAGTTATGGGATCTGTTTATATCAAGAACTCAAAAAAGAAAACAAACTCTTATAAAACATTAACTCTTATAAACTCTTGTTTATATCAAGAACTCAGTAAAGCTTGAATAACCCAACCACCAAAATGAAGATGAATAAGCCGGACTTCGGAATCACACAGCTATCTACACCACAACAGTGCTTAAAAAATAAATTGCTCACATCTGTTCCAACTTGAAAGGAATATGCTACTTAATCGATTTTTGTTAAATTGCTTTTGATTAAACTTATTATATGTTTCATAGACTAATTAGAATTTGAATGTTGCATTTACCAGTTGATGATAGTTGTACATTAGGTCGTTAAAAATTAAATTTTCCGAGACGCCCCCTAAAATAATTCTTTGTGGTCGAAAAACCACGAGGGCAATTTTTTTTAAATCAAAAGAACACGTGCCGCAAAATCATCGAAGTTGATTTTTTGATAAAATCGTTAATATCAAATATGCAGATTTAAAAAAAATCACATCGTAAAACGTATATTTGTGATGATTTTTTGAAATAAAACTCGAAATTCTTCGAAACTCGTAAAAACAAATGATAAAGATTTTGACGGAAAGGTACTAATTTTGATTTTTCTTGTCGAGCTTATTTTTTTTTCTTTTTATTCTATAGCATAAAAAGAAAATTAAGACTTTTTCATCATCTTTATTATTATTATTTTTAATAAATTATGAAAATTTGCAAGCTCTTTTTCAAAATATCATGAGAACTATACGTTTTAGGAAAAAATTTTTTTGGACCCTTTTTATAGAGAATTAAATTTCCTACAAAAATCTATATCCGACTTTTTTCTTAAATCAGCATATTTTATGAGATATTTAAAAAATCTACGATTTTATAAAAAAATCAAAAAAAATGAAATCGTGTTCTTTTGATTTAAAAAAAAATAACCCTCGTTGTTTTTTGACTACAAAGAATTTTTTTAGGGAGCGTCTCAGAAATTTTAATTTTTAATGACCAGTCTATTGTAGCATGTTAATTTTACGTACTGCTCGAACTTTTACGTACTGCTCTTATAATTATTACTATCAAGGAATACCTAATTTGTAACACAACAATTAAAATGAGTATATCACCATTATAGTTCGGTGTTGAATCTAGCGCATATTTTCCGATAACTGACTCCATTTTAGTATAATTTTTTTTTCCAAATTTTAACGCTGAAATCACCTTGAATATTTTTGACGTCATTATAATGAGAACTAAATATTATTGCTTGTAGTTCGAATCATATGTTTATTTATGTGATTATTTTTATGTTTCTCCCATCATGAAATATTAGCCTATGTCATATTTTTTATGTGATGGGAATTATTGTTTAGTTATTCATTCTTTAACAAAAAATTTAAAAGAACAAAAAAAATATTGGCGACGCTGATACATAAACTTACTTCACCACAACTCTGGTAACAAAATATTCTGGATATATGTATAGTGAGCTTATATCCATTAAATACTTCAATTAATGACTTTTTTTTTTTTTTTTTTAATAAAATGTGTTGTGTAATAGGGTTTAGAATATGTGTCACAACAACACATAAATACCTTTTAAGACCTAGGTCTAGACCTGGGTCCCACAACAACTGGCGTTCTGAGGTGTAGATTAACGCTTTTTTTAAACATCTGTGGGTTGAAGCCACCTGAGACTAAGTGTTCCGGCAAACTATTCCATTTGTACGCAGTTCGGACAAAGAAGTCTCTCTGCGAGTATAACGTATTTCTAATTAGAAAAAAGAGATGCGCCGGAGGCCCCTTCTACTTTGGTCAATTATTATCGCTCAAAAGCTGATCAATGCCTTCTCCTATAAATCATCATATTTTGCTATAGTTTTGTCAAAATTAGTTAATTAAAGAAAGCTGTAATATCCCAACAGACAGAAATTCTATTGTACGACAAGAAAAAGTAAAATATAATTTTACCGGAAGTTGAGATTTGGAACTGTTGTGAACCATACTAACTGCTTTTGTACCAAGCTTCATCCAATTCGATTACCGGGTACAGATGTGCAACTTTCAAAAAACAGGTGCCCTCCCCAAGGTACAGATGAACAAAATCAACGAAAATGGATAGAAAAATATGTTTTTTTCCAATTTTATGAATAACGGTATTTTTTACATCATAAAAAAAATTATGGAACCCTCTCGGAATAAACCCAAATAGAATACAATTTAAATCATCCAAATCGAACGATCCGTTTTTGAGAAATCGGTGAACATACATAAAAAAAACCCACAATGAAACACAGAACCTCCTTCTTTTTTAAGTCGGTTGAAAACCGAAACTGAATCAAATAACTATACAAAACAACCCACTACACACCAACAACCAAAACAAAAATCTTCTATCAATCATCATAACAATCAAACGATGCTCCAAGCACAATCAACACATAAAATCACATACAATCCAATGACATATGTCAACTATATAATAAATAAAATATTTCTTTCGCTACTTCCATCACTCCTCGCTAATTCATTATAAAAATCATAAATAAATAAATTAAAATCATATTTAAATAAATATTTCAGTTTTCAATTATAACTGTTATAATTTCGAATTACTATCATAAACATTTAAATTTTTAGTTTTCTACCAAACAAAACTTAAACACAAAAATTTTGTTATGTCTGATTCTAATTAAACTTTATAATTGCAAAAGAGAATCTTATTCTTTAGAAAAAAAATTAAGAAAAAATTAAATAAAAAAATATGCGTACGTATAAACCTGTATTAAACGGAAATCATAGTTTATCCATAACTTTATTAGTTAAACCACAACTAACGGTATTTTAACAACTTAACAATTTTATAATTTTAATGATTCCTAATTAGTTTTAATTGATGACATTTTTTTTTTTTTAATTTTTATCAACGAAATCGATTTGTTGTTATAGAATCTTGTCACGATTAAAGAATTTTCGTCATAATGATGGATTTAATTATTGATATCTTTTAAACTGTCAATTATTATATCAAATATATTATGTGATAACCAAAAAAAATTATTTAATTGTTGTGCGATTAATGAATTAATGCGATGGTATAAACAAGATCAAAGTGACGATGATTAAGAAGATTAATTCAATTTGAAATATGTATGTAGTACAAACGCTTTGTCGTCTTTTAATTTGATTGATAAACTTGATCGAAGTTATAATAATAAATAATAAAATTTTTAGTGAGAACCATAATGCGGATATGTGGATCAAACGATCGTTTGTTTGTTATATAATTTAAGATTAATGATTTGAATATTGATGATTTTATCGTGTTTTGTGCGTGATTAATTAGTTTATCATTAAAGTATTTTGGGATATTTGGAGAGAATGGAGATTTTTTTGATCCACTTTAAAAGAATAACAATTTTTTAGACCATCGAACAGAATGCCGACTCACTTTATTATTTAGAAATTAAGGATTTTTAAGTTTTATTAGTGCAATAATAAGATGCAAATTCTTTAATTTTTTTCATTTAGACCAAGCTCCCACGACACTTTATTCTACCTCACATGTAACCTCTATGAAATTGTGTTTAACTTATTCAACCTATATCAGAAAATAACTATCCAGTGGCCGACTTTCTCATTTACGTTAGTTAATATTTTTAATTAATTTTTGTAATCACTAATTACAAAAGCCGACTTATTTGGAATGTAGCCTCGCTGAAATTTCTTGATATAATTGAAACTTATTTATAATATTTATAATTTAAGAAAATTTTTGCTTTTTCTGCCTTGAGATTTTTGTTTTTAAGTGCCTGGCAGACCTAATTAAATGGATGAAAAATTGATGCCATAGCTACCCCACATGTAACCTCGCTGAAATTTCTTAACATAATTGACACTTTTGTTTAGTGACAGAAAACTTTGGTCTGCCTTGAGATTTTTGTTTTGAAATGCCTGGCAGACCTAATTGAATAGATGAAAAATTGATGCCATTGTAACCCCACATGTAACCAATTTGAAATTTCTTGACATAATTGAAAATTTTGTATAGTTACAGAAAACTTTGGTCGGCCTTGAGATTTTGGTTTTTAAGTGTCTGGCAGACCTAATTGAATTGAATGGATGAAAAATTGATGCCATTACTCTACATGTAACCTCGCTGAAATTTCTTGACATAATTGAGGCTTTTGTATAGTTACAAAAAACTTTGGTCGGCCTTGAAATTTTTGTTTTGAAATGCCTGGCAGACCTAATTGAATGGATGAAAAATTGATGCCATAGTTACTCCACATGTAACCTCGCTAAAAATTTTTGACATAATTGAGACTTTTGTATAGTTACCGAAAACATTGGTCGGCCTTGAAATTTTTGTTTTTAAGTGCCTGGCAGACCTAATTAAACTGATGAAAAATTATAAACTTATTTATCTCACATGTAACCTTCTCCAGATTTTTGTATATGAAAGAGTACATATTGTCTAATGAAAACACGTGTCGGCCTCGCAAAAAACATTAATAAATATGTCCGACATTATTTTATATAAACGATATTGCGCGGAGGAATAATGCATTATACCAGCAGTTTGAATTTTAGAATGGTTCGGTAACAATTTTCAATCATTAGATTTTTGACATTTTATTGATAATAATTTCGATGATATTGATAATTCAATAATAAACAATTTTCATAGTTATTATAATAATCTGGAACATTCTGACTATACTACCATACATGCATAAAAAGTTACACAAAAGAAATTAATTCAATAGATTTTTTTATTACAAATAATTTTAACAATAACAATTATATTTCAATACTTTTAAAATAATATTTTAGTATTTCATATTTAATTTTATAATTTTTATCATATTTTTTTAGTAAATAATAATAGAAAACTAAAAGATTTTTAAGTTGCATTAAGAAATCCGTCATCCGTCGATATCTTCAAAACAATCCAGTTCTGTCCGATCAATTTCATCATCGTCATCATTTTCCTCATAGAATTTATCGTCCTGTAGAAGAACATCTTCTACGCGTCTAAGAAGTGATGAACCTTTGTACCAAAGTGGTTTTAGTTTTTGATCTTCGAGAAGCCAAACGTGGAGTAACTATATGGCATCAATTTTTCATCCATTCAATTAGGGCTGCCAGCCATTTCAAAACATAAATCTCTAGGCCAACCAAAGTTTTTTCTAACTATACAAAAGTCTCAATTATGTCAAAAAATTTCAGCGAGGTTACATGTGGAGTAACTATGGATCAATTTTCCATCCATTCAATTAGGTCTGCCAGGCACTTAAAAACAAAAATCTCAAGGCAGACCAAAAATTTCTTAAATTATAAATAAGTCTCAATTGTATCAAGAAATTTCAGCGAGGCTTCATTCAAAATAAGTAGGCTTTTGTAATTAGTGATTACAAAAATTAATTAAAAATATTAATTATCGTAAATGAGAAAGTCGGCCACTGGATAGTTATTTTCTGATATACTTAGGTTCTTTAAGTTAAACCCAATTTCACAGAGGTTACATGTGAGGTAGAATAAAGTATCGTGGGGGCTTGGTCTAATTTTAATTTATGATAGGATTTATTGTTTTTCTAGCCAATCTTTAAAGAAAACAAAAATTGTCGTCCAACAACACCTCACATTTGTTGTTGTGACAGAAATTATAATACATACCAATAACACAACATTTTTATTTAAAAAATATTCGGTATTTGATAATATTAGGGAAAAGTTTTATTGTCAAAAAAAAATTCATAATTAAGATTTATGGTGAACTAAAAATATGACATCGGCATGATCGATTATTGTGATCTTGAAAACGACTTGTTTGATTTGAATAAATTCTGTCTCAAATGACGAGGACAAAAATGAACTAAATTAAATAATGCTGAATTGCTAAAATCCAAATAGGTTACAAAGCGCATTTTTTTAGTCTTGGAAACATATTCAGTTTTAAATTTATAGATATATATTACAAAAATATGACTTTTGAACTATTAGCATTTTAACAATTTACCGTTATTTGTATCTTTGTAATTTGTTCAATCATTTTCAAGCCATGTAATTTAAATTTTATTAAAATTAAACATAAGGTTCATTCAAAACAAACAAGGTTAACACACTAACTTTTGGTTACCCCTTATTTCGGGTGCGTTTCACTAAGCAAGACAATCACGCTCACGACCGCTCTTTTTTCCGTTCCACTTGCTTTTGAGTGTTACAATTGTAAACTCAAGTTTAATGAATTATGTGATCTTTTAAGGCGTTGACGTAAAAAATACAAATGGCGAGTTTGAACAAATAAAGTAGAAGCTAGAGGTTAGGCTACAATTTGTAAGTTTTAACATTAAACGTTAATAATTATGGTGAACGCACAATAAAAAAAATTTACTCATAAGATCCGCTTGTATAAAAATTAGTCTGAGTAAAAAAAGATTTATACCAAATTACTTTTGTTTGCACCATCTTTAAATTTTTATAAATGGCGCTAAACTCATCAACACTCACAAAATTCATGCGAAACTCTCTGAAGTTGGTTGAAAATTGATGTGGGGAACAAGGGCTTTCAGTCCATCCTTCCAAATCACAGGTAGTATTCTTAACCAATAAGAGAAAAGTGCCTACAACACCAAGTCTGGATCTTTTCAGTATGCAGTTAAGCTACTTAGATGAGGTTAAGTTTTTAGGCATTATTCTCGACAAAAGGTTAAATTGCAATACTCATTTAACAAAAAATATTGATAAGGCTGTCCTTGCCTTTTGGCAATGCCGTCGATCCTTTGGAAGTAATTGCGGTCTTACTCCCAAAATCATCTTATGGATCTACACAGCTATAATCAGACCAACACAAACCAACACTTGCATGGCCGAAGCCTTTTGGTGGCCAAAGACGGATAAACAATGCTTCCGTGCTAAGTTAAATAATATCCAGAGAATGGCACGCGTAGGTATTAGTGACTCAATGCACACCACACTAACACCGTCGTTGGATGCCATGTTGGGTCTGGCTCTTTTACATCTACATGTGGAGTACATGGCCAAAAGGGCTGTCTACAGACTAAATGTGACAGGAACGTTGGTTAACAGAGGGAAACCATGCGGTCATAGTCCCATTCTTGACAGATTACGGACAGATTGTCCTGAAACAGATATGCATAGTGACGTCATGGCCAAAGATATAATTTTGAGATGCCCGCTGAACTAATCATCTCTTCTAGAGAGGAATGTTAGGGATCTTGGCCTGACTAGTCCTCCAGCGAGATCTACGTCTTCTATACGGATGGCGCACTGTTGAATGGCAATGCAGGAACTGGGGTATACTTGGAATTAAATAATGTAGCAATAAGTATCAATGAATGCACACGCGTACTAATGCGTTTGCGTCTGCAGGGTAAACGAATTTGTATTTGTTCGGATAGTCAAACAGGTTTTAAAGCACTTGGAAGCCCGGAGACTACTTCTAAACTCTTCAATGTGTGTAGAAAAAACCTCCGTAGTATGGCTTAACTCAACAACATCACACTGCGTTGGGTTCCAGGTCATAGTGGCATTCTAGGCAACGTAAAATCTAATGAACTTGCAAAGGCAGAAGCGGACATAAAATTTTCTGGGCCAGAACCCACTTTAGAGTTATCCAAAAAGTTTGCCTTGGCATCATTAAAGGATGATGCGAATCTTAAGATGAATGCTCTGTGGAATGCGTCATCAACATGCAGACAAAGTAAGATGTTTTTAACATTTCAGAAAAAAATGTTAATTTTCTTTTAAGCTTGAAAAGAAAAACTCTCAGCTCTGTGGTCGGTGTCCTAACAGGACATGGACATCTAAATAAACATCTTTTTCCCTTGTGGTTTGCCCTTGTGGTTTATAGTCTGCCCTTGTGGTTTATAGAAAGTCCTATCTGTGGATGTTGTCTTGAAGAGGAGGAGGACTCTGACACTTTTTGTGTGTATGCCCCGCCTTTTCTAGTGCCAGAGCTAGGATTTTTGGCTCTGATACTGTAGAGTCCAGCACCATTAAACTGTCACCAATACAGTCGGTCTTGGGTTTCATTAACCAGACAGAAAGGTTTGTGGAATAGTTGTTATGAGACCAAACTAGGACACGGCGCTATGGACCATAAAGTCTGCGTGTCTCGACAAGTTCCGCCTCGCGCAACCTGTCCACCCCTTTCTAATCTAATCTAAATCTAATCTATCAACACTCACTTGAACCCACCTTTTCAGATGGGTCGTCGTGAGGTTGATGTGAGCGAAAATTATGACGTCATTAGTGACGTTTTCACCGCGACCACAACGACTGTGGTCGTCAAGTGGAACGGATAAAGGATTATTTTGAGTGTTGTGAACAGAACAGAGTGTTGTGAATAGTGGAATACACCCATTATAAAGCGAATGAACAATTTTTTTTAATTGTGATAAATTCTATGTGGAATAAACATAAATTTCGAACGTAATTTCCAAGACCGGTTCTGTGAGATGGTTTCAGTAATTTTTTCACAGTATGTAAACAGTTCCGGAATAGATTTGATATGCTAATCGGGGATAAAGTCATGAGACTAACTACTATTAATATACTGTTGTTTGAGTCTATATTTTATCTTCAATATTTGTAATATAAAAAGTATCCGGCATTTTTTGTTTAGTTTTCGAATGATATTTTTCTCTTTTGAAAATCAATTTTAATCAAGTGCCAGTTTTATCTACAACCTTTGGCCGTTTTATGGGTAGTTTTGGCACTGTCATGATGGAAGGCAAAACCCAACTTATTGACTAATTCTAAACGCTTTGCTTGTATTATTACGCTAATCTGATTAATTTTTGAAGACCGAATTGATCGGTGGACCAGGAGGTAGCAACACATAATAAACAATTCCTTTCCAATCCTACCATACACATAGCTTCACCTTATTAAACGTCAATCCAGGCTTTGGAGTCGTTTGTCCGCTCATACCGGCCTTTGACCATGACCGTTTGCGTTTAATATTATGATTTTCTTCAACAATAACTCGATCTCGTTATGTTTTTGCTGCATTTCAGTGATGAAAATTCATTTCATCAAATTTCTTTATGGTAATTCATGTATGGCACGCTAACATCGAGTTTCTTAGCTTTGTCATTTTTAAATGATTTAAAACTGCCATTGTTGATATTTTGTGTATCCGCTATATTCTGACAACTTGCATACGGATTTAGCTCGTCCAGCAAAATTTCATTGGCGTTTTCAGTGACTGACTGGCCATGAGCGAGGTGCATTATTAACATCAAAATTTCCAGAACGAAATGGAAAAACCCGCATCGCGGGCTCTACGTTCGATTACAGCATCGTCGTCGTAACCTTCCCAATTTTGTTTGCATGTTTGTAGAGCATTTTTGCCTTTTCTTATAGTGAAAATGCTTCACATATTGTATTTCCTCAAAAATTTCATCATTTTCAAACAAACATCACTTTTACCCACTTCTAAACGCACGTTTTTTACCCCATCGAATTAGTGGTGCCAGATATGTGGTTCCTAACACAATCTAGGGACAAAACAGCAGATACTTTTTATATTACCTAATATTAAAAACTCAACTGCCTCGACATTTGTTTCACCCCATATCAAATCTTTATTCTCCATTCTCTCTTCCCCCCTATGGGTATTTTTAATGTTTCAGATTACATGGGAGGTATTGCATTGCCAGGCAATGAACGTGTGTTAGCTTTAAACAATATCAAGATCACATTCTCTATTCGTACTCAGCATTCAGAGTCCTGTGCTGTTATTTTGCACAATGAAATCAACTTATCAAGCGCATCTTGAAAAGCGTATCGGTGATACTTTGAGCTGGATAAATATAACACGAATAAACTTTGTTGCCTGTCTTTGTAAACTCACCACTCACCTCATCAAAAGAATCTATTTTTCAGAATTCAAACTTTCTCAAAATGTTTGGTGAATGGTAATCATAACTTCTACAGTTCTATAGATAGTTGAAAAAATGCTATTTTTCTTTGTATTATAATAATTACTTAAGTAAAAAACAAAAATCAACTAAACTTTTGGTTTACAGCAAAGAATGCACAAAAATTAAATTAACACACATTATTGCAAAGTATATCTTCATACACAACACTAAAAACAATATCTGCTTATGTTCTTAGATTTTAACACACCTGAAAACAAACAAGATTAAAAGAAGTTTATCCTTCCTTACAGAGAACGAACTTTAAAACTCCAACCATATGCTGTGCCGTGCCTATGAAATCATAAGTAATAACGATATCTGTCAAATCCTAGATCTATTCGTAAAAATATTTTCCTCATTAAACCACAATTTCCTAATTTATCATAAGTTGTTCAATCAATTAACAGTTTTATTTCTTTTTGTTTTAGTATGACAACGTTAATTCATGCCTTACCACCTTACGAACGCACACGGTTTGTGGCTTAGAAACAATAACAACCGCTGATATATGTGCAGGTCGTTTAAAAGCCATATTAGCGCTTTTCTTTGCATTAAGTCGTTATAAGCAGGCATCAAAACAAAAGGTTGGTGTATCAAATAAATCTCCAAATATAAATCAACAAACTCATCAAGCACATTATAATCACCAAAGCAGTGGTAATCTTAGTGGAACTACTGTAAATGCTATATCATCGGTGGATATGACAAATCGGTAAGTTTTGTAAAATTATTTATGTTTATAGCACCCAAGACAAAAACCTTTCTTTTTACATTTTGTTAAGTCTTAGATATCTCAGGCATTTATATTTATTCAACACTCTTTTCGATATAATAATTTATAGTATTGTTTTATGCAGAGGAAAAACTTTTGCTTGATTTTAGAATTTAGAAAAAGCTATTTAACTTTCAAAAATAAACTTTTTATGTTTCTTTCTATGTTAAATATTCTATGTTTCTTTTAGTTTATGTTTCAGATATATTTTTCGAAATAAAATTTTTCCAAAAAATTATACAATGTCTTGAAAATGGTTTTATATTTTTGTCAGTTGATTTACAATTTTCAATTTTATTGTTATTTTATTATATTTATATTTCATATTAATATTTCAGTGTAAATATATAAAGTGTTGTGCTGCTGAAGTTTCAATTTTATTCATATTTTATATGAATAGTAATATAAGAACTGTGGTGATATAATAAACACAGCGATAAATTTTTGATAGAAATCGTTCGGATGTGTATCGAATTTTTTTTTCATATATTGTATTTTGTAGTATGTGTAAGAACAACAAACAAAACCATTGAACCTAGGTCTCAGAAGTCACAGCAGCATGCGTTCTGAGGGACTGTTGTACGCAAGATCTTTTTTTTTTTTTCAAAGCATGGATAACTTAACAATATATCATATCACATAATAAAATATAACAAAGGCCAATATTTCATAATATCATAGAATGGAGGCAATAAACGTAAAATAATTGGTAAACAGCAAATTTTTTAAAATTTCAGGAACAAAATTTAGATTGGGCTGCCAATAATTTAACTAGTTGCATATGCCTTGATCATGTGATGCACTGGCCGAAGTGAATAAAAAGTAGAATATTCTAAATACTTAAATTTCTAAGTATTTTCTGATAAATCAGTGAATAAAAACCCAAATAAAAATTTTCCAAAATATTCTTAAAATCGAGTGAATAAAACCAAGAATATCTAATTTTTGACATTGCTGTACTTGATATTTTCAAGTTGCTATTTGTGCAACTTATTTATGAAAATAATGCATGAATTTATTATTTTAAAGATTATTTAAACTAAGTTTTAGTAATATTTTAGAGACAAATTTTTGTCGGCTAGTAATTCACATTCATTGTCAACTCAGAGAGTTTTTCTGCAATTAACTGAAAAGTTTATTAACCGATAGCCAAAAAAGATTTCGAACTGAAATTATATGCTCGCTTAAATAAACCAAAATTTTAAAACAATCACAAATCACAACTAATCTAAGGAAATCTGAGATTTTTGTGCGATACCATATTTTTGTAAATAAATAAATAAACCTAAATACAGTATTTAATATATGTATGATTCATGTATAAGAAGATTGTGAGAGTTTTTTTTAAATGGAGTAAACGGGCGAAAACTTTATAGAGAATGGTTATCCAATTTTCGCTTTCCGCACTTTTTAATTCCTAGTTACTGGTAATTTAGACTCATAATTATATAAAAAAAAATTTAAACATTAACAAATATTTTTAAATTTATATTCAAACTTAAAGAAATCATCCTTTTCTTCAGACATTTTGAGGTTATTTTCGACTGTTACATTTATAATTTTTTAGCATATTCTACAATTTTCTAGTAAATACTAAAAAAGATTAGAATATAGATCTTATTCACTCGAAATAAGGAATGTGCTAATGATTACTAGTTTACATTTTTAGTTTATTATAGTTTTTATTCACTCCACCCAATATCTTTTTCATTGACTAAAGTCCAGAATCCAGATATAGAGTTAAATGAACCTTACTTTCTTCAAACAAGCAATACCGTGTCATCATGAAAAAATAGCACATAACTAAAATTGAGAGTGCTACTGTTGACTGGATATATTTCATTCGCCAGCATCCCTAAGATATTATCTTGGCTAGTGATATTTCACTGCTGGCAGCGTTCTCACTGTGATATGTGATATCTCACGTTTACTCATATGTCAATATCAGAAACTGAAGTCCTTAGGTTTGTCAAATCCACTTATCAAAATATATAAAACATATTACAAATCAACAAAAACCGATTCCTTCATAAATTTTAAATCAGAATGCAGATGCCTTCTTGTAAGTCCCGATATATTAGATAAACAACCTATCATATTAGGACTTTCAAGAAAGTGCCTGTTTTAAAAGTTATGGAGAAATTCAGTTTTTGTTGACTTTCAAGCTGTGACCAACCCGCATACTCCAGTCCTTGCAGTCCTTGCTATTGACATATGAGGTAATATGATATATCACATAGATATAGGTCTTGCTTGACTACCACTTCAATAGAATTTCTTGTTTTGGCAATATTCTACGCTCCGGTTTGGAGTCTGAAATAATTAAATCCATGTTGGATACACCATGAAGTAATAAGTTCGACAAATGCATGTAGTACACATAAACTCTAAACAAAAATGAAAATTCATGAATTAAAAGTAATAGTGATGGTTACGTTAAATCATTTTGAGACTTTGATAGACTTAACTGGCATGACGTGACCTATTAGAGTGCTCGATTTGCACTGTTTTTTCGATCAATCTATATGCATCACATATTTCGCGGTTTTAATATAATTCCGACAGACATTTTTTTAAGTTTTAGTGTGTCTTTCCATTTCTTGTGAAACCATCAGTCAGTTTTCGGACAATCAAACTGTTTGGTATAAAATTATTACGCTCATTCCTATCAGAATCACATAAAAAAATCACAGCCTTCCTATTTGAATCTTGACCTATTCAAACAATTCAAATTTGGTTCTATAGAAAGTATTTGAAATAAATCATAAAGCCTTGCTAGTCAGTATTTTAGTTTCCAAACGCTATTTTCAAGTAGAGCTTACAACTGTTTCGTTTAAGTTGAACTGATTAGCCGTCTTTTTATCTTCCACTTTAGTTTGCCTTTCTTCTTCCGTTGAACATATTTAACTTCGATCTCGCCTTTTTCGCAGCATTTCTCAGTATGTCTTTGCTACCCAGCAACGAATTCTACGTTGCATTTAATTTCATAGTTTGAGATTACTAAATTTATTATATTTCAATTCTACTCTACGTATTTATCCAACGATGTGTAGTCTCGTATATTAGTTAACTCACAAGCAATAGTTTCAGCAAATATAAAGTTCGAACTCATATCTGCTTTTTGCATTTATATATCTCATGGTTGCTTTGGGTGAGCGTCTTAATTTTTAATTTTTACTGTTAAGTTTTCGGTTGTATTTGAGTGAGCTAGATGGACAAATCGTCCACCGCCCAATACTCTTGAACACTTTCACCATTCCATTGCGAGCGACATTTTAACTAAATAGAGTTCCTGCTATTATATTTTCAAACGCTACTATTATTGCGGCCAAAAACTTTTCATTATGCAACCATTCTGATTGGCAATTTCGACTTAACCATCACTTTTTTAATTAATCAGACGTCCAAAAATAATACCACTTTTTGCGTGCCTAATCTAATGGAAAGCTTCGTCTTTTGTTGGTGATGGACGAAAAAGTTGACCAACATGTTCGTTGCGTAGGGCTTTCATCACATAGACGTAAAGTTGATTCAAAATCTTACCAACAAATTTATGTCTCCATAGATAGCTTTTCTTTTGAGTGTTAATTAATTTACTGGTGTACCCCAAGGCTCAGTTTTGTGCCTCTGTTTTTGATTCAATAAACGATTGAAAACTATCAGTAACCCAATAAATAACTTTGTAAATGATAGCACACTGCATATGTCTTTCATTCTTTTATCATTAAAAGGTAAAATACCTTAACAAAAATATTCCGGCAGAAAAAATGATAGCCACAATTGCAAACGAAACCTTAACAAAGTCACTAAGTAGTGTGATCGAAATCAGATTAACTTAAATTCCACCAAAACTCAGCTATTGATTGTTTCATCGAGTCCCACAACTTTATTTGAATAAGTATGTATGTTGAACAAATGCTTACTGTAGAACGATGATCTAATGACACGCAGTGCGTCTCGAAAGCTCGACCTCCTCAATAGATGTAATAAATATTTCACTTCATGTCAATTGCTCCACATTTATATTCGTCCTTCATTTGTTTCTGTCATAAAGAATAAGGTTCTGCATCTGTTTCTATCATGGCCCTGTTGTACTCTACTCAAAAGTGTGCTAAACAAATTGTATGTAATCGAATCCTTGCTCGTTTTTATTTTTAATAAATATCGTCAATAGTGTTTAGATTGTATTATGCCTCAGATTCATTCTTTTCCCTGTTTTACTCATCAGTCGGTTAGAACAAACTATACGAATAGTTAAACTGTCGAGATCCTAGAAGCTATCATTGTGACAGCATGCAGAGCAGCTTATTGATTCTGACCGCATATGTGAATTCAATGGTCTCAAGTGACTTCAATCCATAAGGTTTTAAAAAGTGTCCATCAACAGCTCAGAACGAATGTTGCTGCGGAACCTAAGTCTTAAAAGATATCTTATAAAATTATTTACAACATTTTTAAATTTAATAAAAAAATTAACACAGGAAAATAACTGAATCAAATTCAAGCATTGTTAATAATTAAGAATATCCTTTTATATTTCAGTGCGTACAATTATTTGATCACTATTTCGGTTTAATAAGAACTTTAAAATGTTTGTCTTTTTCGTAAGGTCAGTCGACAGTGCAAACAGATTTTTTAACCCAATTTGCACGCACATACATTTGTGAGAATATATAGAAACTAAAATATAAGCTAAAAACCAGATACACTATTATGAAATCAACAAACGATATGTTCGGTTTGTATCTGTGATAAACTTTACTATAATACTTCGTAAATTCACCAACAAAAATTATTTGAAGTCGTTGAATTAATAATATACAACATAAAATAAAAATAACGTATGTCAGTTTAATTCGTCAATTCATTTCACTTTTTAGTAATGTTATTATCAGAACAAACATAAGTAGATAATATTAATAATCTGCATATTTAAATCATCATTTTTTATAATACTGTATAAAAGTGAAGTAGATTTTAATTGGTGTTTCGCAATAAAAGTTATTACTAGTCACAAGTGGCAAAGGCAAAATTTTCTTTGCAGTGTACTAATATCGAATATAGACTTTTTATCGTGGGGAGTAAACAAACGTTTTATTCAACTCAAAATAAAAGCTTACACAAGCAGCAAATCATTAATTTTCTAAATATTTCGAGATGTTTTGATCGCAAATGTTTTATGTGTGCGTAGAAAACTCTGTATACGGCAGTGTCACGTTTACTAGTTTTCTACCCGTACCACTTCGTAATTCGTATTTGTCAGTAATTAGATTTAATTTAAGGCAGATATGTTTAGTGTTGTCAGAAATTTCGTAAAAAATTTCGAAAATCAGCTGGATGTTCGAGTTCAGTGAACTTGTTTATTTTAATTTGGATAAACGTTTCTTTGACTGAATTAATCTTACATCTGGTGACGTTTCTTGCTTTTAAAGGTCCTTAGAGTTTCTGAAGTTTTTTTTAGGTTTTAAATTCGTAACGTTTGTTCCTCTCTCCCTCGCTACTGTCTTTCGAGAAGCAAGGTTTAGTTTTAAGAGTGAATAATCAATTTAGAGTAAGCAAGCGCATTTCGGGTTTAACCACTTGAAAAAATCTTAGTGCTGGTGTGCTGGTGTCCTGCCCAACACAACATGCCTTGACTTGATTTTCGTTTTTATTGTTTCTGGTTTATTTGTGACAAATATGTTCAACAAATTGTTCCAGTTGTCATTAGTGTCTGATATTTGTAATAAACACTGGACCTGCTAGTGATGTCACTAACAGGAAGCAATCGGAAGACTGCATGCCAATCTAGGCTTTGTTCCAGCGAGCTTCAACCATGTGTGTCCGAGAAATAATTTCCCACAGTTCAGTACAAATAATCAGATATGCACCCAAATGAGACTGTGTTAACGGAATTAAATAATCTAAAACAAAGAGCAGGGACTTTGACGATCCCAACGTCCGAAGACTAATAATATTGCACCCCTGGTCCGGGCGAATTTTTCATAAGATTAATCAAACAAATAGTAATTACTCACTGTCATAGTGACAGAATGCAGAGAGATTTCTTTGTCCAAACATTGTACAAATGGAATACATTGCCCGAGTCAATAATCTTCGGGGCGTTCAATCCACAAAAGCTGAAAAATAGCGTTCATCAATACCTCAAAGGGCATGTTGTTGAGTGACCTACCCGTCAAACAATTTTAACATTTGGGCTTGTAAAATGTATGTTTTGCGTCCTTGTGTATGAGACAAGCGTAGTACGACACAAGTCATTAAGAAGTACATACACAATGCATTAAACCCCTTAGCGCAAGCGCTTGTACCGACGGTGTACAATCTCTTGCGTATGAGCACCGAACAGGCGCAAAGGATTGATTATAGACAGCCTCAAAAGTGTGTTTAATATCTATTCTGTTTAGCACTGACGGTGTACAGTATCTTGCGCATGAGCACAGCACAAGCTCAAAGGAATGTTTATGGTCAGTCTCAAAAGTATGTTAAATGTCCATGTCACTTGCACTGATGGCGTACAAACTCTTGCGTATGAGCACAGAACAGGCGCAAATGATTGATTATAGACAGCCTCAAAAGTGTGTTTAATATCTGTGCCATTTACCATTGACGGTGTACAGTATCTTGCGCACGAGCACAGAAAAAGCTCAAAGGGCTGTTTATGGTCAGTCTCAACAGTATGTTTAATGTCCATGTCACTTGCACTGACAGCGTACAAACTCTTGCGCATGAGCACAGAACAGGCGCAAATGATTGATTATAGACAGCCTCAAAAGTGTGTTTAATATCCATCCATTTTAGCACTGACGGTGTACAGTATCTTGCGCTTGAGCACAGAACAAGCTCATAGCAATGCTTATGGGCAGCCTCAAAAGTATGTTGCATATCCATTTCACTTGCACCGATGGTTTAAAACCCTTTGCGTATGGGCACAGAACAAGCTTAAAGTAGTGCTTATAGGCAGCCTCAAATGTGTGTTAACAAGCACATCTGTACTTGTTGTGCAATAAAAATAACAATATTGCATATACGTGTTATAAAGTGAATGAAAAAACTAGGCAAGAAGATGTAACACATATTTAAAATATCCTCCCCATTTGAGTATGAGTTATGTAAACATTTATTTGAAAAAAAAACGCAATTGTTTATTTATAGTTTTATTTAAATTAGTTCAAATAATATTTCAATCAAATAATATATAATATACAAATACTATACTATAATATAATTTTATATAATATAATATAATTTTTCAGTTTATTTTTAAAATGCACAGAATAAATCACTTCAAAATCTATATTCAAACTGCCAAAACAAAGTTGGTAATCGTACGAGTCGAATTGTAAATAACGACATGTGTATGTTAACCCAAACTAACTTATTTTTTTATTATTTGATGAGTGCGAGCGCGGTTCATGCACGGAACATGCGCAAAAACTTGTATAGCTCATTACTCTTACATGAACAACTTGTAATACCTAATCATTAATTTTTTTTAGTATAACGGCGAACGCGGACCATGCTCAAAACATACATAGTTACATATGTTTTGTGTGTACAATACTAATTTATATCATGCTTTTCGGTAAGGAAGAACGCGGCTCATCCGCAGTACATGCACCAAATAATTCATTCTGTTACATTAATTTATGTTAGGTAGGGACGAGCGCCAGCCGTGCCCAGAACATACACACAAGCTTGTATCATTATTTTTAACTGAAAAATTTGTTATTCTTGTATATATTTTCTGTATTATATAGCGACGAACGCGGTTCATGCTCAAAACACCCACAATAACACATGTGTTAACAATAATAATTTATTTATATTTAGATTTTAGTAATTTATGTATTTCCTTTCTTTTGGTAAGGGAGAACACCGACCATGCCCAGAACAGGCAAACAAAAATGTATTTTTGTATGTTCATAATCCAAAAAATTGTTTTTATAACCAAAAATTGCAGGTTTGCCACGCGACATGCACAAGGCATACAGAAAAGATCAAACTTCTGTGGTTGCTAAGTACTTGTACTGTGTTTGAGAACAACCGACAAGAAAAGGACATGCAAAAGCGCTTGTAGAAAATTTGAAAAGTTATATTTTTTGTGTACGTAAAACAGGCGCAAGATAAAATATTGGGCATATTTGCGCTTGTTGAACAGACGCACAGACGCGGTTTGTTTGACGGACTAGGTCTTAAAAGGTATCTATGCGTTGTTGTGACACATATTGTAATTCCTATAATACAACACTTTTCATTAAAAAAAATAAATCCAAGTAATAAATAACAATGTCGTGCGTATGGTCCGAGCGATTCGACATCGTGTCTTTTTTTGTGTGTTTTTAAAACAACGTCCTAATCCGTAGCCGTATTAGCACTAAGTCAATCACATCAAATATTCAATAACTTTTTTTTTGTATTTGTATCTTCAACAAATTTCTTTTTATAACTTTTTTCCTTTTTCTTTTAATAAATTACCACGCACAATTTTGTTTTCATTTATCTTCTTTAATATAACCCAAAATTAATGTCACCAATTCGCAGCAAAGCTTCTCACACAAGTTACGATAAATAATTGATTTTATACGCCCGAAGTTTTACTGGAAGTTCGGTTCTACGGTTATTTATCCACTAACTTTTATTATTAAACAAAAAAACACGTATTCGCTGATAAAACAAAAAGGAAAACCCAACCAAACCCGAAAGACTGGCTTTCCTCATTTCCTTTATAATTAGAAAACACGGGAAAATATATGTTTTAATCCACAGCTATCCGTAAATGGCAAAATGTGGTCTCTCTCAAAATAAATAGTGAAGCGTTTCTACTCATTATAGTATAAGTTTTTTAAATTCACAACTAGTTTAAACCTTTTTTACCGAATTTCACTCACCAAATGACAAAATAACCAATTAGCCCTCCTTTCCTTCGATTCACTCATCAAAACTTAATGAAAACAAGCCAAATTTAATACTCACTAACATGACACTCGGTTGGGAATTTAACAAAAATAAAACAAAAGAAAATTAATCAACTTAGGCGTTTTAATAATTACAACAAAAAAACTCCAAGAAGTTTCTCCGACCTTCATTTAATTCCGATCGGACAGTCGATCCCAATTTATTTATTTTAACTAATAAACAGAACTAACATAAACAATTTTTCTAATAATCGTTTTATGTTCACTAATTAAAGTTGCTTTTCTAATTTTCTTTAATTTAACTTAATTTGGGTAAAATTTGGCCAGTTAAAAAAAAAATTATCTAACTAAACTAAATTTGACTAATTATTTTACTTTGAATTAAGCTATAAATTAAAAAAAATTATAATAAAAAGAGTTGGATTATCCCAAAAACATTTGTTTAGAATTTAACTATACATATAACATAAAAATTATAAATCAACAACATATAAAAATGAGACAGCAATCGATGAAAACCAAATTGAAAATATCAGAAATTCATATTTCTATCAAGTTATCGCTCGTCACAGGAATTAATTAAAGTTCGATAAATATAATATTGCAAGTGTTTTACTTAGTCCGAGGTTTTATCAATCAAAACAGTCATCATTGCTAGCAAGATCGTGTTTCGTCCAGTCACATTATCAGTCCCATGGCAAGTATTTTCGTAAAAAGTATTTAAATTACAGGTTTCATACGTCGTGAATTTTTTATTAGACGTAATTTTGTCATTTTTAAGAGAAAAACTGATAATAAATTATCAGTCCCCTGGTCTCAGTCCCCTGGAAGCTTTAAAAGAGGTTTAGATAAATGTTTATTCCGTATTTTGAGATAATATTGAGATAATTTGTATTATGTATTTTTTTTTTACTGACCACATTCTGAAAGTTGAAAGAACGTCATCAACTTTAACTAAAACTACTTTCCAGAACTTATACGCAAAAAACAAGTCGTGCCGTAATTAGCTCCATTTTCTCCCTTCGTGTGTAGAACTACCCATATACTGATTTTGTCAATATTTGACAAAATAATTTCTGAACTTATTTTTTAAACCCTGCATTTCTGCAAAAAACATCTAACAATGTTGGTTGTTTTTACAGTTTCTCAACACATTATTTTTTTTCTGTGGCGTTCATGCTCGTGTAGGAGCATTGCCAAACTAATCAGTATTCGAATATTTACCACGGTCATTCGCAACAGCGACACAATTACCATGGCAGCCGATTTTTTAAACGTCTTTGATTACGTCCGTCTCCCGCTGCAGTCGTGGTCTACCTCGCTAATTAACGTCCATTTTTTTAATTCCAGACTGTGAATCGGCTCGTAGAACATGCCCAAACCAAGCAATCCTTTTGGAACGGATTCAACCAATTATATCTGGACCCTCATGAAGGTCTCTGATCTCAAAGTTATATCGCGTTCTGTTCACTCCATCGTCTGTCTTAAGTGTAAAGTGGACCAAAAATGTAGCGCAGGATCTTACGCTCAAATACAGATAAATGTGATTCGTCATTTTGTGTAAGGGTCCACGTTTGTGACCCATACATCACCACCGGTCTAATCAACGTCTTGTATAACTTGAGTTTGGTGTTAGTGGATACATACGGTGATCCAAGAAGAGGTTTAATTGGGTAGAAAGTTCGATTACCTGCAGCGATTCGAGCTTTTATATCTGTAAGTATGCTATTGTTTGAGTCAAGCATTGATCCCAAATATTTAAAAGATTCAGCTCCCCCAATTCGTTCATCGCAAATTTTTCTTCTCAGCCTCTCTTGAAACATTCATATGTTTGGTTTTATCGTAGTTGATTTGAAGACCAATTTTTCTAGCACCACTTTCAAGCGACTTGAAAGTCTCACTTATAACAGCTTCACTTCGGCCGAGGATGACAACATCATCAGCATACGCGATCATCTGTACTGAGTTTATTGACAAGATATTGTTGTTAGTCGGTAGTTTTTTTTACGGTACACATATTCCAAGGCTAGATTAAAAAGTATAGGAGAGATAGCATCACCTTGTCTTAACCCGGCGTCAACTTTAAAGAACTTCGATATTTCATTTTCCACTCGTACACAACATTAGGAGTTCTGTACTGTCATTTTGCATATAGCGATACCAGTTTACCAGGGATTCCCATTGAAACCAGGGCAGACCATAGAGTATCTCGTTGCAGGAAGCCACACTGATATTCTCCAAACAGTTGTTCAGCAAAAGGATAGATTTTGGCTAGCAAAATGTAGGAAAAGATCTTATATGCTGTGCAGAGTAGAACATTTGAACAAGTTCAAACAATCTTAAGGATAGAGTTTCACCACCATGTACAATCATTTCGAATGTTATATCGTCGATCCCGGGTGCTTTATTGTGTTTGAATTTTGACAGCGCCGCCGCTTCGAATTCCTCTTTAGTTGGTTCGTCTACATGTACCTTTGACGCACGAATAAGCTTTGCTTGTCGTCTGACTTGCTGCTGGTCACTTAAGTTGAGAAGTTTCTCAAAACAAGCGGCCCAAGTATCTAAAATAGTTTTAAGGTCTACTTGTAGCTCCCCATCTTCGTTTTGAATAGCACTCGATTTAGTTTGAGGTCCCTCCTCTAAGGTTTTAACCTGTTGAAAGAAGTTACGCGATTATGTTCCTTATTGAATCTTTCAATCTCCTCATACTTTATCTTCCACCATTCTCTCTTCGTTCGTCTACATAGCTTTGTAACGGCTCGCCGGTTTATAGTTCTCCTTCGTGGACCTGGTATTGCGTCCTTGTAGACATTTTAGATAGCAATCTCTTTTGTATTGAATAGCGTCAAGACATGCTTGATCCATCCATGGCTTCTGGGAGTGATTCTGTGGTCGTCCAAGTATTTCCTCAGCTTCGCTTAAAACAACATCTTTGAGTAAATACCATGACTGATCGACATCTCCATTAATTTCTGATTTTTCCAATTATTCAACAATATGGTTTTGATATCTCGCTTCTGTTTCAGCATTCTTTAGCGATGAGATGTTAAAACGTTTCCGTTGATTGAATTTTGGGATGCCTGGATTTGGAAAGTGGAACCTAATTTTCCCACATACAAGGAAGTGATCACTTCCAATGTATGCACCTCTAAAGGATCGCACTTCCAGAACACTAGACAAGAAACGTGCTGTTACTAGCACGTGATCAATTTGATTTCGGGTGTTTTCATTCGGTGAGACCCAAGTCTGCTTATGAATCGATCGATGCGGAAAGAACGTACTCGCAATTCTCAAATTATTTGATAATGCAAACTCAGTCATTTTCTCACCATTATCATTCGAATGCAAATGCAAGCTGTTGGGGCCCCCCACACGTCCATAAGAGATATCTCTTCCAACCTGCCCATTAAAGTCACCAAGAACCATAATGAAGTGGCGTGATGGATGTTTGTTTCATAACCTCTTCCAGCGCTATGTAGAAATTATCCTTCTCGTCGACGGTCTTAGCTTCAGTAGGTGCATGTATGGCAATAAGAGAAATATTGTTGTATACCCTTAGGTAGCAGATCCTCTCATTGACCGGGATGAATTTCATCATTTCATCTTCTTGTATGCGTGCACCAATAAGAAAACCAGTACCAAATTTTCTTCGAGAAGGATGACCACTACAGTATAGAGAGTGACTCCAAATGTTGTTTTCCGATTATTGGCTGTCTAATTTCTTTCAGAGCTATGATATCCATCCTATACCTCTCAGCCTCTGTTTATAAGAGCATTAGGAGCACTCAGGCTGCACACATTCCACGTTCCGATTCGGTAGTCTAGTCCTTTTTCACGTCCAGGTAAAATTCTGTTGTTTTGTCCGGTTCTGTTATTCTTTCTCTTAGGGTTAGGGTGTTAACCTTAGGCCCAACCCAAATTGTCGTGAATGGGTCTGTTCTGCATCTTAAGGTTACAAGATACCAGAAACAACATTTTTACACGTTTATATAGCGAGCCGCTTGATCCAAGACAAACGCCCGCTCCCAGCCGCCCCCAACATGGAGAACAGACGCTTGGTCGCATTGGTTTTAAGGCACCAATTTGCCGTGATGAAGCGTCATTGACTAAGCAGTCTTTGCCCTGCTTGTCTCCTATACACCAACCTAATTCTGTCGGCATTACCCAGGCTGCACAGTTTGGACATCAAATTTCGCTACCCTAATCAGTTTCACCTAATCAGTTCATGGATTAGTTTAAAAACATGCAAAACATTCATTCCAAAACTTTTGCACTAGATTATCTTAAAGATAAAGCTTAAAATAAATTAAAATTAATCGCCAAGTGCTGACAGTCGACACAATTGAATTTATAAAGCTTAACACTTATGAAATTTAAGAACCTGCGTTCCATTATTTTTTGATGAGTAGAATTTATTTTTTTCTCGTACATAACTGCACAGCGAAGGTTTTTGTAGTAGCTCCTTAAATATTTTGCTCCTTTTAAATTTTCCGTCTTTAGTTGTAAGGATTGTGATGGACTAGCTCGAAAAAACAAGCGAGATTCGTCGATATTAATATTGTTTTTCTATTCATTTCAGTCACTTGGTTATGACGCCATTAAATACGTTGGACCTATCCATTTAAAGCATTAAAATCAATCAAACTTCTCTGATTTTAGAGCTGATTTGCTCGTGTAATGAAATTTTTCGATTTTCAACAATGGAATCTAGTTTTGTGGAAATAGTTTTTCTGTACTCATATCCCTAGAATTAACAAATTATTCTCAAACTTTCGTCCCAAAACAATATAAAACAAATGTAATTACATTTTAATTAGCTCACGAGCATTAGATGAACAAAGTGTTTGCGGGTGTGATAGTTGATACCTTCAATCTTCTTAAAATTTTCGTGATATATTAATAGTGCTGTGATAAGAAAAAGTACAGTTTACCATCTCTTAAATTTGATGCGTTTGACCGTGAATAGAGGTCAAAGTTTAAGGTTACGGGTAAATCCTATTATGATCATTCTACTTCATAAAACCATGGGTGACCCATTACATTTTTCTAATATGGATACTCCTTGATACTAGGTAGAAGTTCGTATAAATAATTAGGTAGCTCACTCATGGCTTTGCGGGTCAAGGTCATTCAAGTCATTGTTATATGGCTATATATATGGTTAAATATCTAAAAGGTCTCAAAGTTGATAGTTTTTCAAAAAAGGTCAAAGTTCAAGGTCAATTGCTCTAGAGTCTAGAAGCCATTTGTCAATAAATTTGAGACACAACTGTAATTATTATCCATATTGTGTAATTTAAGATCCAGGTAAAACACATGGGGCAAGTATTTGTTTTGTTAATACATGCCTTTTTACCGTCCAATTTCGTTTTACATAATGTACCATTATGTACATTTTGCCTATGTCTCAGGCTATATTTGGTTTTATATTTATCAATTTTTATCAATTTTATCAATTTTTAATTAGTCCATTGATTTAGTAAATAATTATACAAAACATCAATTCCACAGTTCAGGGTAAGTATTTGGAATAACGTTCCACGTCAAACGGATCAAGGCTGTGCCCAAAATTCTATAAGTCGTAAAAAATTGGTTTATGGCGCGCGCAAATTGAAGCTAAGATTATAGAGTTTTTATGCTGTTTGGAATTTTCCTAAAATCAAAATGGCGGACCAATGTGGTGGCTGCAAGGACCAATATGTCGGCTAAAACACTTGTAACACGAATATGATCTTTTTTCTGAGTACAGATTTTTGGGTACAGTTAAAAATTTTACGAAGAAACAGACGACAAACATGCAACGAAAAGTCTAAAAGTTCAAATTTTACTTTCGTTAATGGTCAAATTCAGAGTAAAAATAAAACCAAATAAACGATCCATACGTCGGAATGGGAGGTGGTTCGATTACACAGAGTTTATATGAAAATTATTTTGTAAATAATAATGTATGGTCCAAATTGAAATTGGTCTTATTAACAACTTACTATTTACTTTTACTTACTTCACTTGCTATCATTCCAAACACTTATTAAGTTTTTCGATCAATTAGGTTTGAAACTAAACGGGTAAAGAAAACAAGGAAAAATGCTATTATTCAAATTTAGATGCAAAACAACTGCCTGCAAAATTCTGCCAGCAGAATCCTTTCATCTTATGACTTGGCAAAAATAATATTTTTATAAAAGGCCTCACATCGCAAGCCTGTAAAACAAATGAAAACCACTTTTTAATGCCGGCATCTTCTATGAACCCGCTATGAACAGCTTAGTTTTTTAAGAACCTTAAATTTAAATTCAATCAAATTTCTAGTGTACGAGATAGTCGTGGTCGTCAGTACTAATTGAAATATCATTGGAGCGATCACTCTTGCAGTCTGCAGTCTGAAGATGGAACGCATGGTACTATCCGCAAAGTATAGATTTTAAACGCTAAAAAATTAATCTTTTACTATATAGATTATAGCCATCCCATCATAATTTTCATATAGTATTTACGATCATTGTCGATGTTCCACAAACTCCTATTATGCATACAAAGAAAAAAATTTAAGCATTTTCACCGAAAGACAAATTTCAAAGTGAAACTAAAAAAAAACTTTGTTTATCTTTTCCTGACATTTCTTGTTGCTATGATTTATTGTGAATTTTTTAGTGAAAAATGCATAAATAAAATTAAAAATATTATAAAGAAAAAATGTTTTTTTTAACAGAAACACAAAACTAAAATAATCATAATGAAAACAACAAGACAAGAAAATCTCATTTCTTGTACACAATCTCAAAGGAAATTCTTCAAAAAACACAAAAAAATGCATATCTCAGAAATTTTACCTTTTTCTATCGTTTATTTATTTTCTTTTGTTTTTTTATTTGTTCAATTTTCTTTATTATTTCTTATTTATCTTATGTTCTCATTTTTTTTTTTTCGTTTTTGATTTTTCACCGTTATTGTCGTTACATATGGTTTTTATTGTCGTAAATTTTCTTTCTTTAGTTTTTGTTTTTATTATTATTATTATTTTTTTGTATATGTATATAAATTTTACGAAGAAAAAATGAATGGATAGATTGTGGTTACTTTTGATGATGGTAATGTTTTAGAAGAAAAATGTTTATAAGGAAATATATTTTCTTCGGCTTTTGTTTTCAACATTTTTATTGTTTTATATAAGAATATAATTTTTTAATGGATTGAAAAAAATTTATCTATTTTTGTTGTTCGGACAAATTATTTTTGAAAAGAAAATAGAGAGATATAGACCGATTTTTTAATATGAAAACACTTAGGTGATTAGAATTTAAGATAATATACAAGACAAATGAGTTGTGGATTTTTTTATAACAATAAATGTGGTTGTTTGTTACTTTATTTTACCATAATTTATATAAAATAAAGACTGATATGGAATTATCTAATGCAATTTGATACAACTACAACCCAATTGTTGATTATATTTTTTACCCATCAAAGTGCTCTGGACGTTTTCTTTTTATTAAATTTGCTTTTTTTTAAAGTCTGTTTTTACTTTTTAGTCACTGTTGGTAAACCACACGAAAATTTATTTACTCCACCTCTTCATTATTGCAACTAGCAATAGTAATGATATGACGACACCTTCAGTGTATTCGCATGTTTCTCAATAACACAGTCCAGGGATGGTACCTGAAACCATGGCTTATTTATCAGCCAGTTGGACTTAAGAAGTTCTGGATTCATACTATCGTCTGTTTTTTTTAAATAAAATTTGTTGTGGAACAAAAATTAGAATATGTGTCACAACAACACATAAAAACCTTTTAAGACCTGGTCCCACTGCACCATGCGTTCTAATGTGTTGTTCATGCGAAACAAAAATTGTTTTTTTAATTTCGTCATGATGCTTTATGAAATAAAAAATATTTTTTATGGTTTTTTTATGCTTCCGGGTAAGAAAAAGCTAAGGGACCAACCTGGGCCAAGCCCGTGCCACAGCTTTTGGGGTATGGGCCAGGCTTAACATTTTCAAACGGTCCAAACTTGGACCAAGTTTGGGCTGATGTCCTGGAGCCAAGTCTGGCAAATAAGACTTGAGCCAGGTCTACCAAACCAATTTTTTCCAGACCTCCTTTAAATGTGTGGAAAGAGGTTGTGAAAAGAGTAAAATATATAAAAATAAAAATAAACATAAAATGACTTGCATAAGCTTACACTGCATTAGTATTATAACTGTACTGCAGTACATTTATGATCCGAGATGTGGTAAAAGTATAACGACAAAGAAAAAACCAGTACGTCCCTTGCCAAAGAAAATCTCTAATATAAAAAATAACTTAGAAGACCATGATGGTCTTCTAACAATTCAAAATAAAATTCAAAGAGTTTAATAATAAAAAGAATTAATAGAAAAAATAAAACAACTAAGTTTCGTTGATGGTGGACTTCAATGTTGTTGAACGTTGAAACGACTTTCGTCCTTGTATATCTCCGTGTCTTGTGCTTTTATACCAATAGTACCAACAACGAAATTGGTTACTTCGACGTAAATCCACACCCAATTTATGACCTTCCAATTTCTTTAACAACTTCACTACGTAATATATATATATATATATATATATATATATATATATATATATATATATATATATATATATATATATATATATATATATATATATATATATATATATATATATATATATATATATATATATATATATATATATATATATATATATATATATATATATATATATATATATATATATATATATTTCACTATTACATGCTAACTCCATGCGTAATCCATATACGTGATCACCAATTAACATAATTATACATATGTGATCTTTGTGTTTTGCATGCGAGTAAAACTTTAAAAATAAAATTGGAACACAATCTCAAATTGAACTATGGAGGAAAGAAAAACACTTTTGTTGCACACCATCTATCAAAACAACGTCGATTTCTTTTAAAAAGTTTTATTCTGTTACTATGCTGTTATGTGTAAATGAAATAACAAACTATGTTTATTACATGAATATATTTCCATTTGTTTTATATTATGAGAACATATTTCTAATTTACCATTAGAAAATAAAAATGTAACGCCGACATTCTATGCTTAATCAAAATTATCGCGTCACATTATTCGATTTGAATTTTTGTTCTTCAGATTATGTATTTACTTTTATTAGATTTACACAAAAAATTTATAATCGCAGAGCGACCGATTATCAATCATATTTTCTTTTTTCATCACTTATCTAACGTTATGCCTCAAAAGAAATTTTGATGATTTTATTTATGATAAAATATATCAATAATTTTTAGATAAAAAGAGAAAAAAATCACGAATCTCAATAAACGTTAGCGATCTCAATTTAATTTTTCAATCACGATTCGAAAAAAAAAGAATTTTTGTTTTTATGTTTAATTTCAAACGCGTACTAATATTTTTAATTTTGTTTTTCATAAAAAATTGAAACGCGAACTGAACAGGATCTTCTATTTTAATTTTCTATTTTATATACCTTCTTTATTGTTTTGCTCAGTTTATTTTTGAACAATTTTTGGTTTAGTTTCAGTTATTTATTTTATGTGTTCTTCCCTTTTCTTCATATTATAAAAGAATAATCCGAAAAGTTACTTAATACTTCAAGCGGGACATTTCCAAAGTGAATAATACTTCATAAGTCGCGATCAAATACAAACGATTTTGTTTAATTTAAATTAAAACTATTTGTGTTTGTGTTTTCCAGGAATACATTCCATCTCATAATACACTCAATTTATTCTTTCCACATCAATAAAAATAATTCTACAGTTGATTTTCTTATGATTTAGATTTAGATTTAGGTTTTTGCTTTGTTCGTCTTGGGAGTTATGCACATTTATCAATGACAATGTCCTCCGTCTAACAAAGAAACGAAAATTCTTTTACTCTTTCATCTATTCGATCATTACATAAGACTTTAACATATTTTCATACCAAAGGTCAAGAATGCATTAAAACAAATATTTCCTAATTAATTCAAAACAAAACCAAAATATTTCATAACAAATCGAATAAAATTTTATCTCTTTGCTTAAAGTGCTGTACTATAGAAATCCAAAAATAGACAAACAGAACAGACGAATATCTTTTAAAAAGAAAAAAGCATAAACTATTTTCCATTCATTGAAAATTATTCTATAATTGGAACGAAAAGAAAATGTTCATCATTTTTTAATGTTGGAAAATGAAAATAAAAAAATCATCATAAATTATGAAATTTAAAACATTAAAAAAAAATTATTGAAATTTTTTTTTATTCTTCGATCCAGCGAAAAACTCTTTATTATAAAATGATTGGGTTGATTTCGAAACTATTTGGGTTAATGTATATAAATTTTCTTCAAACTTATGTTTTCTCTAGAAAGAAACAATTGTCGTATAAATCAAAAGAAACATTAAACTGTCATTTTTCTTCGACGGAATTACACTATTTTAGGAAAGAAAGGAGAAAACGAATTCTCTTTGGTATTGAAATTTCTATTTTCGTTTTAGTTTTGATTAATGATATAAACCGATTGCAGATGGTTGGATGTTAGTGAATTGGTGGATTATTTCTAATTGATTGTGAAATTTGTTTTGAATTAAAATTTGAAGTATATTTAAAGTGAAGATAAAAACTTATGACATAAGAATAAAAAAGAATCAAATATATAATTGATTGCACAAAATAGTTGTTGCAATACTGCTAGCATAGTGGTCTCCTCAACTACGATATTGTGCGTTCTAGGTTGCCTTTGTAATTGGAAAACCTGATGCAGGTTTTCAATTAGATATCTTAAAGAATATTTAAAGTTCAGAAGGTACCGAATTTTGATTTTAGTTTACGCGTACATCGCGTAATTTTGCTCACCTGGATTTATTTAATGCTTTGTTGGTTCATCATCTATTGATTTTCTGTTAATTTCAAACCAGAGGTGGATATAGTTATATACATGTGAATAAATCAGGGGTAGCCAAAATCAAAAATTTTACATCTACGCCGTACTACCTGGATAACGCTAACAGAATTAGGTTGGTGTAGTTGAGAGGGGCAGAGTAAATACTGGTTATACTCAATGATTCTGCACCGTGGCGAGTCGTTGGCGCCATAAAACCAATGCAACTCAAGCGTCTGTTCTCCATGTTAGGGGCGGCTTGGAGCAGGCGTCTGTCTTGGTATATAAACGTGTAAAAAAGTTATTTCTGGTGACCTTAAGATGCAGAACGAACCTATTCGCGAAAATTTGGGTTGGGCGAAGGACTAACACCCCATTTTCCGTAAAAATGATTTGTTATGAACCCTGTGCACGCCTCAAAATATCTCAGATTCATCACAAGACTGACCTCAGAAACTGTACCCGGACTAAGATTGAAAAATGGGTACTTGGAACGTGCTATGCCTTAGAAGGCCAGGAGATCTCCTAAAACTCACAACAAGTCGAGAGCTACACACTGGATATAGTGGCATTACAAAAACTAAGATGGCCAGGCAGTGAAATCCATAAAACAGCGGAAATATACACTCTTTATTATTGCGGTCATCAAAACGGAGGAGAATTTGGAGTTGGCTTTCTCATACACCGTCGCGTGAATCAGCAATCGACTTCAGTCCAATTAATATGCGGTTATGCACACTGAGAATCCGCACCTAAAAATTTAATGTATAACGATCGTCAATGTTCATGCACTTACTGAAGACAAAGCAGATGATATTAAGGACCTGTTCTTCCTGGAACTCGAAGAAGTTATCAATAACATCCCGCGGCATGATATAAAAATCGTGGTAGGTGACTTTAATGCTCAAATTGGTAGGAGTGCAGAACTTAAAACATATATCGGCCATAACAGCTGATGCAAGCTGATGGAGTAACAATAACGGTTTTCGCGTAACCATGAGCTGGCTATGATGTATGATTTAGTCATTTCCAGCCACTTTCTTTCCTCACAAGAGAATTCGCAAGACAATGTGGAAATCAAATGACGGAAGAACAGAAAATCAAATAGATCACGTCATGATCTCTATAAGAAACACTCTACAAGTGTAACTGACGTTCGATCATCCTGAGGTGCTGATATGGACACCGATCTGCTTGTCATATTTAAGTACAAGTGCAAATTATCATCTACATTTAATGCATTTAAACATCCGGAGACGCTGAATAGATATCAGGAAATAGTTATGCAAAACATAAAAGAGCATGATATCTCGTCTGGGATGCCATTAAACATACAAGAAAAATGGCAAACGCTTCAGTAAACCATTATAGCCGCATCACAAACAAAAACCGGAAAACGACCACCGAAATCACACAACGAATGGTTTGACGACGAATGCCGCCAAACCGTAGAACATAAACAAAAACTACGAGAAAAATGGATGACAAGGAACACCCGAAGTTCCCATGCGCCAGGAAAGCCTCAGCAAAACTTCTACATAAAAACAAACGTGAACACATATGAAGAGCTGCGCCAGAAAGTGTTCGACAAGGTGATGCACTCGCGCCGGTACTATTTAATTTGCCGCTTGAGTACGCGATAAGAAAAAACCAAATTGAGACCCAAAACTGCATATTTAACTAATCTAGTCAAGTTCTTGGCTACGCAGATGATATTGTGCTTCTCGAACGTAGAACAAGTGATATTAAGGATAGTCTCTTTCAGCTTGAAAGAAATGCTAAACGACATGGATTATGCTTTATGCATCAACATCGGCAAAACTAAAGTGTTAACAACATCTACCAACATACCTCCCAGAAATCTGGATACTGATGACTATACCTCGGGTCTTTAATACAAATACTTCATATACCTTGGTTCTGTAATAACATCGTCAAATGACATGTAGGCGTATATATCGAAGCCCGTATCTCTGCCGCATACAGAGTTTTCTACGCATACTCAAAACTTCTGCGATCAAAACACACTTTACAAAGCATTAATCCAACCTGTGCTTACATTTGGAAGTAAAAGCTTGACACTGACTTCCTCCGATTGTAGAATTTTATCACCATTCGAGAGGAAGGTCATACGAACAATTTATGGTCTATGTTATGTTGCTGAAAATCAATGAATCGTGAAATCGATGAATCATGAAATCAGAGACCTTTTTGGAGGCTGCGATGTAATCGGATTAGATAGGTTGGTCATGTAGAAAGGGCTTCATTAGATAGAATGATAAAAAAGCGCCCCAACAACAACCAGCTGGTGTTCGTCGAAGAGGAAGACCTAGACAACGCTGGCGTGATGACATCATCCAAGACCTTCGTGGTTTAGGATCTCGAAACTTGAGTCAACTGGTCATTGAACGAGAAGCTGATTGCTCAGACGGCAAAATCCCTCCATGGTATGTAAACGCCAGAGAGAGAGAGAGAGAATAAATCAATTTTTCTATGAGGGCAGCTGATAAATATAATTTCACTTATTAATATGCTAACTCGGATTTGGTATTGACCAATTTTGGAGGCACTGAATAAAATCTGTCCTAATGCGTGGCATACGTCAGATTTTATAGGATGGAGTCTGAATTAGCGAGTTGGTGAGTGGTCTGAGCCCACTTTTTCGATGAATAACCTATGTCAACTTTGCTAGTGAGTGGATAACCTGGCCAACTTTGCTAGTGAGTAGCAAACTTTTTTTGCAAACTGCTGCTGGTAACATTTCCTGGTGATTTTAGTTGGTCGCTGGCTGGTTCAAATCAGCAAATGAGTATTTTCAGTTTGTTTTACTGGTGTGTAGTTGCGCCCTGCATTGCTGCTGGGTAGCCTTCGACAACTCCGTAGTTGACAACTTCGATCAAGATTATTATCGATTATTCGACAACCTCGTCAGCGTTGCTGTTTGGGAGTTTGAGCCAGTTTGAGCCATTTTACTGTCGGGTAGCTTGAGCTAGCTTTGCTGGTGGAAAGCTTGAACCAGCTTTTCTGGTGAGTAGCTTAGCTTAAGACAACGCTGCTGGTGAATAGCTTAAGCCAGCTTTGCTGGTGGATAGCTCAAGCCAGCTTTGCTAGGGGATAGCTTAAGCCAGCTTTGCTGGTGGATAGCTTGAGCCAACTTTGCTGGTGGATAGCTTGAAGCAGCTGTGCATTTGAATAGCTTGAGCCAGCCTTGATGGTGGATAGCTTGAGCCAGCTTTACGGGTGGATAGCTTGAGCCAGCTTGCTGGTTGATGGGTAGGTTGCTTGCTGGTTGATGGGTAGGTTGATCCAGCTTTGATAGTAGGTAGGTTGAGCTAGTTCTGTTGGTGGCAGGTCCAGAAGAGGACTGCGCCAGTGTTCTTTGTTGGTTAGGGGAAGCCAGTTTTGCTGGCTTTGCTCGCCTTATGGTAGTTCATATGAGGTAGTACATCTGAGCCAGTTGTGATTGTAGGTAGTTAAAGGCAGTTTAGTCAGTTTTACTGGTAGAAAACTTAAGCCTTACTGGTGGGCAACTTGATCAGCACATCTTGCGATACGTTTTCGGAGATCAGAAAAAATTGAAAGAGTAATTGAAACAAGTTTTTCTACATGATAATTATAAACTGTAATATTTTGTGAGCTTCTTTAGCTAGTTGGTGGGTTACAGCAATCTTAAATTGCGTTAGGCATAATGGTTTAAACCAATCAAATTTACTTTACAGATTGTTTCGACAATTTTCATAGATCTGCGAACATTTCCAAGATCTTTTTGCCTGTTTAAAGACAGTAAAAATTATTGTTAAAACGAAATAGCCCCTGGATATTTTCTAGTCACAGATGATGTGACCTCAATATTTGTTTTCAGGACTGGGACAGAGCTAAATATTTTTGTTTAACGAGAGCGCATGTTTCGTTCTCTTAAAAACAAAATAGACAAGAGGAAGAATTTTCCAGGTCAAGGCTCAGCATTTGCTTTTTTATTCAAATAAATTTGTCAAATGTGACAACATAATTCAGGATGCCGATGTACTTATTTCTAGACTGAATACTAAAAATACCTTGTAGTCGTTTGTGCATTTCTTAGGAGTTCTTAGATACTATCGTTCGAGCCTTCTTGTCTTTTCAGGAAAACGCTCGTCAAATTCTTCAGTTTTGGCTTCGAGTTATTCTACACGGCAATGCAAAATATTTATTTTCAAAGATATTCGAATAACGATACAAAAAGATGCAAGTATTTCTTAAGTTGGTAGTGACTGATTTCACATAATTCCACTTCCCAATTCCCTTCTTAAGCACCGAAAAACAGAACCGATTAACAGAATAAAATAAACAGATATTAACATTATTCTGTTGCACAAAAGTTTTTAAGTCAACGCAACACAGTAAGATAGAATTTGATTTGACTCGTATTGAAATAAGTTTTTTTATTTATTTTATGAATAATTTGATTGTATTTTATAACAAAATCTAAAACATTTAAATTTATATATTCCCATTTAAAATTATGTAAAAAACAAAAAATGGAAACTAATGCGCATGTTCCTCTCTCGAATTACTAAAAGCAAAAGGCCTGATTTCATTTGTATTAAATTTCCAATGTAAAAAAAGTTGTTTTTATAAAATTATTTTTTTGGTTTCTTATTAGGATAAAATTTGAAAATTGAAAAAAATTTATTTAACTGTATATTAACCGTACAAAAAAATTGAATTAAATTCTTTGTCTTTTCTTATATTGGTTTATTATTTTTTTTTTCATTTATAAATTTTAACATAATTCAATTCATTTAATTCTAAGTTAATACATGTTACTCTCACTGTAATCTGTAAAATGAAGTATTAAGTTCGTGTTTAATGAATTTAATCCTTCCAACATACAACAATAGGTTTATATATACAGTCAAAGTTGTTTGCATTTTTAGTCTTAACAGAATCAATTAAACAGCTGTTAATTTTATTTTGTTACGCGAATCAGTGAAACACAATAAAACAATTTATTTGATTGTATTAAACTCTGAGATAGTTGTATTTTTTTATTGTATTTTAAAACTAATTTGTTTGTAGATTATAAAAAAATTAACAAAAACATTTAAACAAGAAATTCTAACTAATGCGCATGTTCCTCTCACGAATAATAAAGAGCAAAAAGCTAGTATGATAGCATTTGAATTAAGTATTTAAAGTATAAAATTTGATATAGTCGGTACTATTTTTGATAAAGTTTTACATTAGGTCGTTATTTCATTTTCAAAATGCCAAATAATCAAATAGATATTGCAATTGAACAAAATTTATTTAATTGTTTAAAATTAATTTTACAAAAATTTAAAATTGAATTCATTAGTTTTTCTTCTATTCGTTTTATTTTTTGTATCAATCAATTTTTAAATAATTTAATTTAAATTAATAAATGTTTAAGAATTTTATTCTTTCGCCAATTTGCAATGCTCTCTCGTACTTCGATAAATATAATATGTCATGAAACACTTACACAATAAAATACTATTATGCTCTCGCAAATTTGTAAACTTTTAAAACTTTTGCTCAAGAATATAATATATCATTAAACACTAACTCAATAAAATACTATTATATTGTAAAAGCTGATAAAAAAAACAAACAACACTGCTTTACACAACAAATATCAAAATTATAATACAATAGTGGCCCATTTCTCAAAAATGCCATGAAATTGAAATTTTGACGTTTCTCGCTGAAATATTATTATATATTTTGTGTTTTGCTTCATTTTCTTCCACAAAAATTAAATTACGATAAAATAATTATTGAAAAACGAATATTATTTGAATTTCAACACAATCTGTCTCAAATAGGATAGCAGAGTAAATTTAAATTTTTTAGTCGATTTTCAGATTCAATTTCAATTTCAATTTCATCAAGAGATGGGCCACAGCCATTATTGACCTAGGTTGAAATGAATTACTTCTCATTGGGGCATTCGAGTAAATAATGACGATTTCTCAAGTTAGTAGTTAAAAAAAATTCATATTCTATTTGCTTGCTTGAAAAACTTTGTAGAATTATATGAGAAACCATAGCAACTATAATTTGTTATTCTTTTTACACTATAGTAGTAAAAGAACCCATTTTCACAGGGACATTAAGCGTGATGAAAATAGACTTTTCATTTGCTATCGTAGAAAAAAGTATATTTTTCTTCAAAAGATGAAAACATCGTTTTTCGTAAGTCAACATTTGTTCACGATAGCATCGAATTTTAGGAACGTTGTCATCTCGCGTAAGAAAGAAATGATAGGTTTTTACGGAAATAAATATAAACGATATATATTATAAATTATTAAATTGGAAAACGACAAAATAACATTAAAAATTCATATTATAATTATCACGGTTGCTTCGATTTGAACATCATGTAAATTTACATGAAAATATCATAGGAACTACAATTTGAATTTAGCGAAAACAATTTTCCAATAGAAAGAAAAAATCCACATTCACAGGGGTTAACCCAGTTAAAATGAATTCATACACTATCGTAGAAAAAAAGAGGACAACAAAGGTTTTTGGAAACCATTGAATCTCATATATCTTTAAAAACAAACTAGCGGTTTCCTATATACATAAATACTGCAACATCGCATGCCAGTCTAGTTAAAATGTCCACAATTGCCTTTTTTCTTTAAATAATTCTTTTGAAAGAGCTTAATTTGCATGTGACTTAAGCTTAGCTAAGATAAACAGCTTAATACCAGTATATTTTAAACACAATAAAATGCAACTGCGTTTTTTTTAAATATTAAAACTGACATTTTTATGCTATCTATCGCTTAAAGATATTAAGAAATTATTGAACTCTACTTACAACAAACACTTAGAAAGTGTTTCAAAAAATAAAGTTTTCAAGTAAGGTTAATCCTTAAAACTAAAATTATAGAGTTCATTGCAGAATGATTAATGTAACTAACTATAAAATTAATTCTTACGAATCGCTTAAAAGGTGTGGAGTTTGATTATTTTTGTTGATCATATGTCTGCCGTCTATGAATATTTTTTCTTTAACATTTCGTTTTATGTTTATTACTTTATGTGTCTAATCCATCCTCTTTGTCTCGTGCCTTTTATTTTATGTCGTTTTGTTATTTTTTGATAGTACCACCAAAAACATATCCCAACAACAATTATATGATATTTGTATAAAATTAACATCAATTGTGAATGCAAATGAGCCTCCATTATTATATGTTATTGTAACAGACTTTTTTTACTCAAATAACAAAGGAATATTAAAAGAACATAAAAAGAAAACATTCAAATGGTTGATTTGAGACATTTTAATAGTTTTTAAATTCAATTCATATGATAAATCCTGTCGTCGAAAAAGTATCTGTAACGTGTGCAACATAGCACACAGTACATAATCTAACAATCATAAAAATAAGGGAGATAACTTTTAACTCTATTTGATGTTTCACTAAAATTGTAGTCAAATCTGAAATTTTATCGTTATTCCCTTAACTCAAACATTTCTTGTTCTAACAAATAATTTTCTCATTTATCACATAATATTTGTTTACACTACACAAAATAAAATAGAAATAAAATTTATTACAAAACAGAAAAAAATACAACCAACCGCCAACACGCAATATTAGAATAGAAATAGAAACATTTATTGTTTATAGCATATCAGGGACTCTTTAATTCCTAATATTACACCAGAAAATAAATGTATACAGAAATTGAATCCTTTTGCTTTATATCCTTGTAATTTGATTGCATTTAGTTTTATGAAATTGCTATAATTTATCAAATAATAAAAAATTGGTTGCAGAATTGAGGTAGTTTTTGTATATAAATGTGCATTATTCAATCTCTGAAAAATCCACAAACCCTCTGTATAAACGTAAGATATATTTCTTAGATGATAATAAATCTTTAAGTAAATTTAATTTACAGAAAACAAAAAAAACAAGAAAAGGGAATGGCAAAAAAATTCATCAAATTATTCAATCAAAATGTCATCCATCAAAACTATGTTTGTTTATTTTAAGTTAATTAGTGAATTCTAATTTAATTTAATATAAATTACAAGCGATTCTTGGAGACGTAGTGCGGAATGAGGGATGTTTTGTCGAGAAATTAAAATTTATGATTATCAAGATAAATTGTTAGAATATATAGGAGAGTATCCCTTGTTTGTTTTGATTATTTGGAATGATTTTGTGAATATTTCGGTTTTGACACAATACAAATATTATTCGGTAGATAATAAAGAAGATTTATGAAGGTGATTAGCGAAGTTGGTTGGATGGGAATTGTTTTAATTGTGATATATTATTAGATAGGATTATTTTTGAATTATTTGTTTGACATGAAAAGTAAAGAATGACTGTGAATAACTGATAATAAAAATTAAGAAAAATATAACAACTCCCTTTGACCTAATTACAAGTCATACAAAGAAACATTCAAATCAAGGATATACATCTTAATCTCATATCATCATTTAATTTTGAGTAAATATAAAATTTAATTTGAATAGAATTAAAAAACAAAAATCAAATTTAAGTATCATTTAATCGATCACCTGTTTAGTGTATTTTATATTCACAGTTAACGTGTGATCGGTATCACTTTAAAATCGCAGAATTATTATTCAATTAGTTTGTATTTTGCCAAAGTGTTTTTCTTTTTTTTAACACCTGCTCGTTACCTTTAACGTTTCGATACATCGATATTTTGTTGTTTGACTTCAAAGATAAATAAAATATCTGTCGCGTCGGTTCAGTTTTTACAATGAACAAATGTGCTATAATTTTCAAGTTGAATTAGATGATTATAGTAGAACTTTTTTGCCAGCGAATTTTTGACATATAGGACGCAGCAGGAGATAAAAGATAAGACAAAAAGTAAAACAGAGATGTTATATTTATTTTGGGATAAATTTGTTTTCAAAACAATTATATTAGTTCAATTTCTACTTCTAGTTCGTACCATTTGTTTGTTGTGATATTTGTTTCCATAGGCGTTGGTATTTTTATTATAATTATTTTTAATTATCAAAATTTTGTTACATTGCCTACAAAATCATTAATATTTTTACTAGTTTTTGGTTTTCTATTATAATTGGTTGAATTTCAATAGTAATTTATTAATTTTATACGTTTTTTTGTCCATTTCAATGGGACCCCAATAGTTTTTTTTAATATTTTAATCGAGACATTGAATGTGCAAACAATATGCGCATGTGCAAACAATATGCGCGTAACAAACAAATTTCTTATTCGCTGGCAAAAAAATTCTACTATACATGAAATTTATTCAGCGTTTTTAAAATCTTTTATTTCTATTCAGTCCTTCCAGATATATATATATATACATATATGTGTTTGTAACGCTTTTTTGTCCTCGCGTATAGCCCATATGATCCATCGCAGACCCCTCATATGATACATCGTTGGAAAGGTCTTGGACCAAGGAAGGTTCTTACACTATAATCGCCGCCATTTTGAACCGGCCGCCATATTAAATTTTGCAAAAACCCTTCAAATGTCAAATATGACATTAATTTTCCACCGCAGACTCCACGCATGATATATCGTTGGAAAGGTCTCGGGCCAAGGAAGGTTCTTAGATTATAGTCGCAGCCAGTTTGTACCGGCCGCCATATTGAATTTTGCAAAAACCTACTAAATGTCAAATATGACATTAATTTTCCACCGCAGACTCTACATATGATATACCGTTGGAAAAGCCTCGGGCCAAACAAGGTTCTTAGACTATAATCGCCGCCATTTTGGACTGGCCGGCATATTGAATGTTGCAAAAATCTTTTAAATGTCAAATATGACATTAATTTTCCACCGCAGAAACCACATATGATATATCGTTGGCAAGGTCTCGGGCCAAGAAAGGTTCTTAGACTATAGTTGTCACCATTTTGGACCTGCGGCCATATTGAATAGTGCAAAACCTTTCAAATGTCAAATATAGCATTAAGGGAGCATCCATTTAACATTTATTTTTTTTTTGTGTTAACTGAAAAAAAAATTTTAAAAAAACAAAAAACAAAAAAAAAACAAAAAAACAAAAATTAAATAAAAAGGGTTAAGAAACCCTGAAAATAAAATCTTTAAAAGAAAAACAAAAAAAAACAAAAAACCCACTGAAAAGGAAAAAATAAAATAAAAAATTAAAACAAAAATTTAAAAAAAAAAAAAACAAAAAAAAAATTAAAAAAAAAAATAAAAAAAAAACAAAAAAAAAAAAAAACAAAAATTAAATAAGAAGGGCTAAGAAACCCTGAAAATAAAATCTTCTAAAAAAAAACAAAAAGCGCACTGAAAAGGAAAAAATAAAATAAAAATAATCGAAACAAATAATGCAAGAGAGTTTCGAATAGGAATAGCACACTTAAAAGTAAAATAAAATAAAAATTCAGGAATGGTTGAGCCAAAAGATAACTCGGGCCGATATTGATGCAAGACCTTAGTGCTCTTAAATAAAGGGGTCTTAAATAAAGTTAAGGTCACAACACATTTTGAACAAAAAAGATTTTAAACGAGTGTGTTTTTATATCGTTGTTATGCATATTTTATATTTTCAGGGTTTCTTAACCCTTTTTATTTAATTTTTGGTTTTTGTTTTTTTTTTGTTTTGTTTTTTTGAATTTTTTTTTTAATTTTTTTTAATGTTTTTTTAATGTTTTTATTTTATTTTTTCCTTTTCAGTGCGCTTTTTGTTTTTTTTTTAAAGATTTTATTTTCAGGGTTTCTTAACCCTTCTTATTTAATTTTTGTTTTTTTTTTGTTTTTTTTTTAATTTTTTTTTTTGTTTTTTTGTTTTTTTTTTTTTTAATTTTTTTAAATGTTTCAATTCAATAGATCAATATTCAATATTTTTTTCAACTCTGTTGATATGTGTTTTGAGTTATTTAGTTGTACGAATTTTTAAATGCCGCCAACTTACTGCATTGCCAATAGATGTTCTCCATGACATTTTCTAGGTCGATGAAGAATAGGTATTTTACATTTTCTTGTTGATTGGTGCATGAACCGTAAAGGAAATAATGTTAATTTTATTTAAATTTACGTGACGTCAATAGTCAAGTCACTGCTCTAAAACAAGGCATTAGTGTATTCAAATTACTGGACATATTAAGTACCCTGGTAGTCGTGTATACTTAATTTCGGATATACCCCGGGTATTTGAATGCGAAATAATATATGTCAAGCTTTGATCGCATGGAGTTTTTGTTAATTTATAGCTTTATAGCTTTTTATAGCTTTGATCTACGGGTGTACCAACCCCGTGTACTCTAGTACCTTCTATTGACATATAAGTTAACATAATCAAGGTGATATCTTAAAGATAGTAGTGGATTTACGTATAAGACCTGGCCTAGGTAGGCAGGCAGCATTTTAGGAGCGGCAAGATTTTAAAGGCAAAATTTAAAAAAAAATTAAAATTTCAAAATAACTTTGAATTTTATTTAAAATAATTGTTAAATTTAGCCAAAATTAGCTTTGTGAAAAGAAATTCAATTTATTCTGGGTTAGTAATAAATTCGGAACCAAATAGTTATTTCTAAAATTAAGCTCGATTCATTATTAGAGGTCGAATAAGATTTGTTTTGGCCAGGTTTCAAGGTTAAACACAAAATAAAACTAGATATTTGTTACCAATAGACGCAATTTCGTTGAATGTGCCAACCATAGTTCAAACAAATAGGTTCATCACAAAAATTTTAGTTGTAGCTCTTTTAGCTCTGGAAATTTCTAACTAATTGTAAATTTTAACACTATCTACTTTATGAGAGACAAGAGTCAGAATATACCAAGACTTTATGAAGAAGCATTAATGTTCTACAGAAAGCGCAGATAATCAAAATGAAGTGAATACTGGCCAATTTTTAGGAGTAATTCAAAATAGCAAACTTGATGGTTATGGTTTATTTATTCAACTACTCATGTTTGCTCAGAGTTTCAATGTTACCTCTAGTGTGAGAGCATTATTCCATCAAGAAAGTTTTAAAAAACTTTTAAAAATCACTTTTGAAAATTCAACTTGTAGCAAGCCTACAATAGTTATTTAGGTATTAAGGGCAGTAAGAGTGTTTTACCGATTGAGGATATATGTTTTGAGATCAAGACGAAGTCGAGATCTCTAATATATCTGAAATCGGTAATACTCTTAATCTTAATGCCCAAAAGGCTTATTATATTTTTTGCACGATCAATAGTAATTCAATTAAATTATTTTTCTACTACCCAACATAAAAAATCTACTTTCGATGTTTGTTCATTGCATCGAAAACTTCTTTTTCGTCACCGGTGATAAAAAAACCTATACGAATTACTTTCGTACCTAGTGACGAAAGCAATTTTTTAAAAGCCATCTATTTTATAATTTCTTAACTAGAATAAAATATGCTACAATACCCGTTAAGTGAATCGATTGATTGAATGAAATGATTTTGTTAGTGTTAATTTGTCTCTGTTTGGAGGACGATGTTAATTTATTTTTGAATTATTTACGGACAATTTACATTAAAATTGTAAAAATAATAATAGTTAAATATATAATATTCATATATTCTTTTTAAATAGCATGATAAAAAACAGTTGGTGTTAAGATATTTTTAAAAAATATTATTTCACCTATTTATTTAACAAAAATGAAAAAAAAATATTTATTTTACGTAAAATAATTTCTCTCTCTGGCGTTTACATCCCATGGATGGATTTTGCCGTCTGTGCAATCAGCTTCCAATCATCTCGTTCCATGACCAGTTGACCTCAGTTTCGACATCCTATATCACGAAGGTCTTGAATGATGTCATCACGCCAGCGTTGTCTAGGTCTTCCGCTTCGACGAACACCAGCTGGTTGTTGTTGGGGCGCATTTTTTATCGTTCTCTCCAATGGAGCCCTTTCTACATGACCAAACCATCTAATCCGGTTGGATTTAAGGAATCCGATTACATCGCAGCCTCCAAGAAGCTGTCTGATTTCATGATTCATTCGGATTCTATACTGATATTCAGCAGCTTTACATGGACCATAAATTGTTCGTATGACCTTCCTCTCGAAAGTTGATAAAATTCTTCAATCGGAGGAAGTCAGTGTCCAGCTTTCACTTCCAAATGTAAGCACAGGTCGAATAAATGCTTTGTAAAGTGTGAGTTTACACGACCGCGAAAGATGTTTTGATCGCAGAAGTTTTGAGTATACGTAGAAAACTCTGTATGCGGCAGAGACACGGGCTTTGATATCTGCCTGCATGTCATTTGACGATGTTATTACAGACGCGAGGTATTTGAAGCTTTCCACGCGTTCCACTTCATAGTCGCCATAATCGCTCGTGAAGATACGTGAAGATACTGCTCTCGACGCTACGCGTCTCGTGCGCAAAATTTTCCCTCGCATGTAAAATGCTATTTACAACTCTAGATATGTAATATACTATTAAATAAAAATCGTTTTTATTCACACCCTTACCGCGGTAAGTAATTACTTACCGCCTGCATAGTCGGTAAGTAATTACTTACCGACATGTGATTTGTAAACGAAACTTACTTTGTTTATTTACGAATCAGCAAACAAGCAAAATCACCTGATCGTGCAAAAAATTATTTTGTTTGAACGATCGTTATTTAACCTGACACTACAACTTTTGATGACAATCTGAATTTTTATCAACTATACAGAGTCTGAAATAAATGTCATATACATTAAAAAATTCAATGTTGCTTCACCATTAAATAAAATTTGCTTCAATCTTGAGAAAATGAATCGTATCGGCAGCTAGATAAAGAAATGGAAGATATACACATTTGAAGTAGTTCTTGATGCGATTATCATCATTGAAAGTGACCTAGAACTGAAGACTGACGTCTTTTTCGGTTAAACTTAATACTAAAATGACTTCCTGAGTCGAACATTTATTGTTTGAATTTATGTTCCAAGAATACGCAATGCCAGTTTTAATACCTTTTACGAATTCAATACCGCAATACATTTATTATAATTTCAGTCTGACATTGAATGTCCTACCTAATTATATGAAACAAATTTATCTCTAGCCAAAGATACATTTTTTTGTGCTGTGTCTCTAATACTGACATCAAGTGCAAACCAAATATAGGAGCATAAACATTAAACTTTAGCTTTAGATCAGGAAGTGTCTAGTTTTGTCTTAGTTTTTTGGATAGAGTCTTGCATATAAACAGGCAGTTCCTCATTTTCCTTGAAACGTCTTCATCGACACTTATGCCTTTTGCAATATTTTGCCTAGATATTTTTCAACGTAATTTTTTATTGTGATTTGGAGCGATTTTATTATTTGGGCTTTCTGCGAACCGAAAGTACCATACAGAATAAATTATGTAAATTAATGGGCAATAATGCAAATTATTGGGCAAACAGAATAATGAATAATGTAAATTATGTATAGTACAAATTTTTCTGCAATTTAAAAAACCATAGGTAAATATTAAAAAACGAATCGTGTTGGAATAATACAAATTTCCTAACAATAGCCGTTTGTAACATGAATATCTCTTTGATTTGTTTCAAAATAACAACACTACTCCGAACGTATTCAAACGCCAACGTTTGCGCATAACATTGAATGCTTGTAGTTCGTACATCGGTCACACGATGTGTTCAAGCATCGACATTTGTCTAACCTTAAAAAGTGTTCGTAGCATCGTGTAGAGCTAGCTACCTAATCATGATGCCTACCTAATTCTTTTTATGTTAATTTTGTTCTTGCATTTTTGCATATTTCTGTTTTAACGGTTAAGGTGTCAAGTATTAACTTTTTATATATAGTTTTTTACAGAAGGATTTATCTCTACAATTCTTGACTTCTTTGAGGTAAGCGATTATTGTCTATCGAAGCTAAGAAATCGATTATGAGGTAATGATTGATATTTTCTCTCAAGCTAAAGTCAGAAAAAAACTTTAGCTGATATTTGTCATAAAAAACTTGTTTATGGTTTAATTTTAAGAAAATTATTATAATTTCTTAATTAATAAAGGGTATAATGTAATATACACTCGTAAATTTGTTCTTTCATTATAATAACTATAGCAAAAAGAGCGCCATATCGATCATTGCATCTAGTTCCGGTAATGCTTATAGAGATACTGGCAGATGGACTTTTCAGTCAACGGTAGCATCTTCAAAATCAATTATGTAATATTCCTTGATGATGATTGCTACACATGATCAGGGAATATGTCTCCAACTTTTAGTTTTGTTCCTAAAAGTTTTAAAAAAGATTTCTTATTTAATTTTTCTTTTTATATATTACATTATTTTTAGGGTTCCGTTTTTTATACGGAACACTATTGGTGAGAGTAAAACGAGTTTTTCACATTATATCGATTATCTATAAACTATAAACTAAACTATAAATGCTATGGACTTCAAATTTGAGGTGCGTATAAAACTAATCTGCTCACATAAAATGACGGATACAAATAAAACTAAAGTGGTTTTCGTTTGGTTTACAGGGGTACGATGTGAGACCTTTGAGAAAATATATTTTTTTATAGATTCAAGTAGGGTATCATATGAAAGGGCTTCATTTCAGTATTCCTTAAAAATTTATTTTGGAATTTTACACCTCACCATTTTTTGTATAATTTGGAATAATGACGTTTTTTTCGTGTTTTCTTACCTCGATTAGCTCCGAACCTAACTGATCGAAAATTTTCAAATGTATTTTGAATGATAGAAAAATTAGTACGTTTTTAATAATAAATATATAAAAAAGTGTCATATTCTCATACTTAGATTTTTTAAGGGGGTGGATATGAGGAGGGGTAAAATCACCATTTAAAATGGGGTCAAGTGGGGTGTCATTTGAAAGAGCACTTTATTTAGAAAACATAACAATTTTTTTAGAATTTTGCGGTGCACAGTTTTTGAGTTATTTTCAAAAAAGTGCAAAATTCAGACCGTACCCCCCCCCCCCCTACGTTTCGACACTGATTGACAGAAAAATTCACAGAGCTAGGAAATTTAGTAAATTTTGTATGAAAATTATAAAGAGGTCTCAAATAATTATATTTCTGTGTGTTTAGGGGACCGGTGTAAAGAGGGTAAAAAAAAATTTTTTTTGACCCAAGCGAGTGAGGTGTTATTTGAAAGAACACCTAATTTAAAATTGGTTGCAATTTTTTTTAGAATTTTGCGGTGCACAATTTTTGAGTTATGGACAAAAAAGTGCAAAATTCAGACCGTTCCCCCCCTACGATTCGACACTGATTGACAGAAAACTTTGAAAAAATTCACAGAGCTAGGAAATTTGGTAAATTTTGTATGAAAATTATAGAGAGGTCTCAAATAATTACATTTCTGTGTGTTTAGGGGACCGGGGTAAAGAGGGTAAAAGAAAATCTTTTTGGATCCAAGCGAGTGAGATGTCATTTAAAAGAGCACTTAATTTATAAATCATTGCAATTTTTTTTAGAATTTTGTGATGTAAAGTTCTTGAGTTATTATCAAAAATGTGCAAATTTCAGATCGTTTCGCTCCCTACGTTTCGACGATGATTGACTGAAAAATTTGAAAAAATTCGCAGAGACAGGATAATTTGTAAATTTTGAATGAAAATCATAGCAAAGTCTCAAATAACTATATTTCTGTGTGTTTAGGGAATGGGTGTGGGGAGAGTAAAAAACCAATTTTGACCCAAGCGAATGGGGTGTCATATGAAGGAGCACTTAATTTAAGAAACATTGTAATTTTTTTAGAACTTAGCGGTGCACATATTTTGTGTTATTGAAAAAAAATATTTTTAGTATGTAGCCTCTCCACCCCCTCTAAATTTTAACACTTGATTGACCGAAAAAATAATCAAATTTAAACCATTTACAAGCTGGTGAATCTTTCTTGAGTTACCATAAACATATATGGATGAGATTTAACCTAATGTAACATTTTTTGAGTTATTTTTGATCAATGTGGATTTGATTGTAATTTACTATTGACATTTACGATTAAAAATTAATTATTTTGTTATGCGTCTATGGTCTGGAAATATAAGGACATTACAACACAACTTTTTGTCAATAGTTTTTGATATTGTGTTCTTTTACATTCTCGGAACCCTTGACGAGCGAATTTTATTCGCACTTGTCTGACTTTTTTACTTTACCACAGTTTAAATTGTCGAGACGAGTTTAAATCTACCGAGAAAAAAAATTACATACCCCAAATTTTGTTTTTTCTTTTGTTTTGGACCATCCTCTATCTAAATAGCCAAGAAAAATTTTAATGTACGTGTGAGGGTGAATTAAACCGTGGGTAACATTCCTGCATTGGCAAATTCAGGTTAACTTGAAAATGGAAGATCTGGATTCATTTCAAATTTGGATTCATTTCAAATCCCGAACACCTCTAAGTTTAAATCTTGAATAACTTCTATAGTTTAAATCTTGAATAACAGTCCTATATTCGTCCCTGTATGGAGTACTGCTGTCAAGTTTGGGGTGCTGCCTCTGTTTCCATCTTGGCCCTCTTGGACTCTGTTCAAAAGCGAGCTATACGAATTGTGGGTGATCGAACTTTGACATCAAAACTTGATTCCCTACAACATCGTCGCACTGTTGCTGACCTCGTTGTTTTTTACAAATATCGTCATCAGCAGTGCTCAGATGAAATCAGCGGCATCATGCCTCAAACTTATTCTTACCCCCGTTCCACTCGGCAATCGGCTGCCGCAACCAGTGAAACGGTAAAGATCCCGCGCTGTCATACTGGCAGATCGCAGAGAGACTTCTTTGTCCGAACTGCGTACAAATGGAATAGTTTGCCGGAACACTTAGTCTCAGGTGGCTTCAACCCACAGATGTTTAAAAAAAGCGTTAATCTACACCTTAGAACGCCAGTTGTTGTGGGACCCAGGTCTAGACCTAGGTCTTAAAAGGTATTTATGTGTTGTTGTGACACATATTCTAAACCCTATTACACAACACATTTTATTAAAAAAAAAAAAAAAAAAAAAAAAATCCCGGCTTATGGTCTTATGGAAACTTGGTACATAAGGTTTTAGTATTGTTTCCAATATTTCTGCATACCATCTTCCGGTTTGTCGCTTCCGGTTAAAAAGTTTTTTTTTCAAGTGTTTATCCCTACTGTAGCCTACAATTACCGATCGATTTTTATGAAACGTTGGTAAAAGCTTTGAAGTAACATGAGCAAGATTTTATCAGCTTTTGGAATACATTGGATAAAGGGTTGTTGTGCACCATGTTTTTTATGTTTGTTATGAGCATACAACATTCATTCGTGAATGAATTTTGATGATACTTTGGAAAAAGATTCAAATATGTATGGCATGGATGTGATTAGTTTTTGAGCGATATTCAACCAAGTAGTGGGGGTCTCCAGAGAATCTGTTTTTTTTTTAAAGCTCAATAACATCTGTACCTGATAATCGTATTGAATGAAACTTTGTACATTAGCATTTAGTACGGTTCACAACAGTTCAACATCCTAACTTCCAGTAAACAAATTTTTTCGTAATTGTTTGAAATCTTTTCAGTGTCTTTATATGCACACTAAGGCCTACAACATAAAGTGATTATGATGGAACTTATAAAAAAGGTTTCAATAAGTGTGAGAAGATAATTAACATCTTTTGGGACACATTGATCAAAGTGGCGGGGGATCTACCATACAACTGCTGACAGGGATGGTTAAAAAGCCGGCTTTTTTCATTTTGACCTCTCCAGCTGGATAAAATCCGGTTTTATCCGGATAATATTAAAAAAGCCGGTTAATTTGTTTTTGTATAAAAAAAGATTATTTTTGTCAAATTCGAAAAGCACACAGCACCATTTATTCATATAGTTTTTTATCTTCTAATAAATTAGATCTTTCTCTAGAGTATAGATCAGGGTTCGCAACTGAATTTTATTGGCGTGCCGAAACAATTTTTTTTCTAATAATCGCTATTTTCGCCTGCCAATCCAATTATGAAAAAGTACATTTGGCTACAAGAGATGAAAACGTTGCTTTATCGTGAGTGACACTTTTATTCACGAGACGCGTTAGCGTCGAGGGAGACAATTTTACGGACGTAAAATGTGTAAATAAAAATTTTTTCTTGCAAAGTTTCTAGTTTTAGAAATTTGCCGTATTTTCCCAACTGTAGCACAACGCAAAGAAATTGCAGTCTGGAATCGCAGTTAATATCTGTCCTCTCATCAACTGCCAATGCAAAGACTTCAACTGCATGAAGATCAGATTTTAACTGTTTAGAAATATTTTCACGTATTTTTATAAAATATTTATAATCTCTTACGGTATTTGCACTTAACTGCATACTTTGGCTACGGGTGAGAATTTTATGTTTGCTTTTAAAATTTTTGAAAAGTGTTCCACCCCAACTTAAAAGAGTTGATTTAATAAATCCGTAAATGCTTTGTCATGTTTGGCAATATCTCTTGCTACTTTAAAACTTGCGGCGGTAATATTATTCGAAGATTTAGTATATATTTAGTAATTTTATTTGATTGCGTTTCATGTTCATAAACCTTTTTTGAAATATTCTTTTGTATAAAATTAAATGGCACATTTACAGCAGTTTTTTTCCGAGAATACCTCTTTTATTTAAGAAGAAATTTCGGTAATAATATTACTGTTGTATTTGATAGTTATTATGAACAAAATATGGTGTTAGAAATAAACCATCGTTCACAAAAGTTTTCCTCATAAGAATTATCCTTGCAGTCCATCAGAATGCAAAAAATTCTTATGTATTCTTATGAGATATTAAAACCTTTTAAAAATGATTTTCTGTAATTGCAAAAAAGGATGTGGTGCATCTTGTAGCTGTCGAAAAGTTGGACTTTTTTGCAACGCAACTTGTAGTGGACGCTCCAGCAAAATCTGTCATAATAGTGCTCCGATTTTAGATCAAGAAAAGGAGGAGATTGACAGTCATTATAGTTCTCATGAGGATACCATGTTCTAAATATTAATGAAAAAACATTCAAATTTAATGTAGTTAAATTAAAAAAAGAAAAGAAATTTGTCGCCCGTAATAACTTTTTTTAATGTAATCATAATAGTGGGTGGTTTTTAAGGGTTGAGATATGATCTTTATTTAGATCTGTTAAGATTTAATTTATAGCTTAATAAGTTTTGACAATAAGGGGTAGTTTTTGCACCTAAAAATAAAAGCACTTAGGGTAGATTTTGAAATGGAGGGTGTGTTGAGCTTAATTTCAAATTTTCAGGCAAATCGATTCAGGCATTTCAGGCAAATCGATACTGATTCAAAGAATTCAGAGGTTCCCTACTATTTTTACCGTCTTTTACTGGACTAACAGTAATATTTAACTTATTACAAAATATCTGAAAAAATCTTTTCTTTATTATGATTCCTAAAACGCGAATTGAAAGACAATTTTGGACACAATTTCAGAATGTTTGCCATGCCAGAAGAATGTTCGCCGTGCCAGACAAATTTTCAAACGTGCCAAGTCTGACACGCGTGCTACGTGTTTGCGATCACTGGTCTAGATTATCTATCTTTTTAATTGCATAACAATTTAGTATATTTGAGATCAATTATAAAATGTATCTGTTTGTCATAATCACTTCCTGAGAAATCACAATAATAAAAAAAACATTTCTTTCATCTTTTTGATAATAAAATTGTATGCATTAATTTTATCCGGCTAAAATCCAGGATAAAATGAATTAGCCACCCGGATAAAAACCAGTGGATAAAACCGGTTAGGAGAAATCGCTGCCATCCCTGACTGCTGACTTTTCACACTTTGTTTTTAAAGTTTGTTGGGAGCATAGTTTTTACAGACTTCATTCATTAATCAATTTTAAGAATACTTTGAAAAAATATGGAGACTTAAATGACCATAACAGTTCTATACATACCAACTTCCGGTTTTTCACTGCCGGTGAAAATTTTTTTTCGCAATTTTTTAAATTTTTTTCAGTGTCTTTATGCACACTACAGCCTACAATAATGAAGTGATTATGATGAAACTTATGAAAAAGGTTTCAATTAGTGTAAGAAGATAATTATCACCATTTAGGACACATTGATCAAAGTGGGGAGGGAGGGGGGGTCTACCATACAACTGCTGACTATTCATACTTTATTTTTAAAGTTTGTTGGGAGCATACAGACTTCATTCATTAATCAATTTTAATGACACTTTGAAAAAAGGTGGAGACTTAAATGACAAAGATTTGGGATAAGTGGTGGGGTGCCTCTCTGGTTTATTGTGTCACCATTTTTTTGATGTTTGCAAACAACATTCGTTCGTGAATGAATTTTGATGACACTTTGGAAAATAATTCAAATATGTATGGCAAGGAACTGATTAGCTTTTGAGCGACAATGAACAAAGTGGTGTGGGCTCTCCGAGCACCTGTTGTTTTGAAATCTCAATAACACCTGTACCTGATAATCGAATTAGACGATACTTGGGACATAGCCATTTAGTACGGTTCACAACAGTACTGAACTTTCAGTTTGTCACTCCTGGTTAAATTTTTTTTATTTTTCTCGTACAACAGAATTTATGTTTGTTGGGATACTACTGCTTTCCTTAATACTTTTATAATTAAAACTACGCGAAATCTATAACATTGGTTAGCCTTTAATTAAAGTATTTGATGGATAATAGCACACTATATATCCAGAACACTATGTTTCCAGAGCTGTGGTGAAGTCGGCCTTCGGCTTCGCAATATTTTTAATGTCTTACGATGCTACAGCCTTATATACTGTCAAAAAATCTATTACAATTGTGTTAATACTACAATAATAATTTAGGTATATCCTTTCAATAACAAGCGCTTTCACAATAAGTGTTTTACAGCTATAGCTCTTACGCGGAAGTAGAATTTTGGAATTTCGCTACCCCACTACCAACAGTAGCATATTCGTATTCGAAATATTTTTTGATGATTTTATCCTAATCGTATTTGTCATTTTTATGGTAATTGTCCGTTTTTGTGTTGTTACATAAGATTCAATATGACTAGAAATTGGTAGTCTTATTTTTTGAAAATTAATGACTGATGTTAGCTATTAACATTCTAAACTCTAAAGTGTTTGACAAAATAATTTATTTTTGACTTTTCTTTTCTTTTTCTTTTTCATTTCATTTTCATTGCGTTTCCCCCGTACATTAAAGTTCCAGAAGCTTTTTATTTGCTTACGCGGTACAATAGTCTTTTCCAATGAACTTCTTAAAATTTACCTACATAGTTTTAATTTAACTGTTGTGTTTGTTTTTCTGTGTTTCGCTGTTCTTTTTGTCTGATTCTGATAATAATTAAATCTTCAAAAATGTTGAATATCTAAAAATGATCTTTATTCTCACCCTTGACTCCTTATAATTATTCGATATAAAATATTGAAAAAAGGATATGTTTTTGTATCATAATATAACCTTAATAAATCAAGTTATCAAGCTAATGAATTAATACTTCTTCCCGAAATACGAAAAAGACTAAATCCCAGATTATTTATTGGGTCACATAATATAATATCTTTTATATTCATTGAACCCATATTAATCTTTAATAAACGATATATTTAATCAATCATAAACAGATAAGAAAAGTCCTTTCAAAACAATTTTTCAAAATTTTCCGAAAGTGTTTCTTCTTTAGTTAATTTCCCTTTTCTGATTTTTTTTTATTCGATAATCATTTCTTTTCTCTTCCTCTCAACACTTTTATCATTTCATAAAAAGCATTTAGAAAACCAAAATATGGAATACAAAACGTAACCCCTTTTAATACAATTCTACTGTACGTTACACAGAAAAAATACAAACAATAACGTTATTAAACATGAAAATATCCCTTAACCAAATGTGAATGGCATCAGGAACAGCATCTAACTAGAGAAAATAAAACAAAAATATAACAATGATACACATGTCACATGATTTATAGATTGATAGGGTGAATATAGTTTTTATGTTTTCTGGCCTGAATAGAATTTATATTTTATGAGAACAAAATTTTTTCTTTTCTATTTTGACTATACTCCTTCATGCATTAATCTATTTATTTTATTTGTAAATAAAACTGTAAATAAGTATACCGAGGATATTATTTTTAGGGATACAAGTATAATTTGGTGTGAATGGATTTTTCACTACGTAATCATTATGATTAAATTACTGTTAATAATTTGTCTAAGATTTTTCTTTTCTATTTTCAGGTAAGCTTATTTTCCAAAATGTACATAGAAATTTTGAACATAATGTAAGTGAAAATCTACAAAAATATAAAAATTAATCAAATAAAGTTTTATTTTCTTTTTTTTCCACACCACATATTGATTGAATTTCCATACAAATATTTAAACTATTTATCTCCTTTTACAAAATAAATTTTTCAAATGTATTTTAGTCCTTTTTATCGGAATTGCATGATAGTTGTTTAGAATAAAATTTAAATGAACAAAAAACAAATTGGTTGTTTATTTTTCTCTTTCATATTGTAATTCTCAAAGAAATATTTTTAATTTAAATAAAATATAAATGTAGTTAACGTTATGAAAGAGTTAAATTGACAAAATAAAAATATAATTATAATTTTCATGAATCTTCTTTGCTCTACTCTATATACCGGTGTTTTTTCCGGAAAACTTATTTTGAGTTACAACAAACAACATCAACCAAATTGAATTTTATGTTAATTTAAATAGAAGATTTTTTTGGTTTGGTTTGGTTTGGTGTCCTTGGAGATTTAATATTGAATACCCTTTTAATTTTCCCTAACTATCGAACAAGTAAACAAGTAGAATACACTTAGCTACCTCATCGTAAACAAAATCTTCATTATCACAATTAATAACGATGATGATGTACGTTTGTAAATGGAAAATGTTTTAGTAATAATTTAAAGAAAAATCATAAAGGAAAACATATAAAATATGATTTTTGTTGATAGCGAAATGACGGCTGTAGTCTAAGTGCTTTGTGACAGCGTAGTGTAGTGATTAGTAGGTTCGAATATGGGATAGTGAAGGACAGAGTGGAGAGAAGACGATTTTCTTCTCTTTCCCGTCCAGACATATTTATCAAAAAATAGACAGGTATAGCATGTTTCTCCGTGTTCATACCAAAGGTCCGATTTTCCGCATACAAAAAGATATCACATCCATGTAGGACTACAGATATACCACAGGCCAGTTTATCTTGCAGTTGCATTGATTAGTCCATGATAAATGTTTATGAAAAAAAATCAGATAACGGGCTTAGTTGTCTTATCAGAACCAGCTGAGTTAAATAGTTTAAGTAAATAATAACTTAAAGGATCTTTAACCGAGACACAATATGGTTTGGCTAAACTTACATGGGTGGGAAAGATGGCACTCTAGCTCAAGTAAGTTTAGATCATACAGTAAGCGTGTTTTTATTAAAAACTAGTTGCTTTCCAGACAAGAATTAACCTAGACAAGAACAAGATGCGTAATGTTTAGTTGTTTGCTGAAGTTTTCCAATTGCAGTTCACTTGTCGCTTACAAATCTCTAACTGTTTAACCCTGCAGATTTTCCAATTATCATTGTGCATATTTTTGTCACTTAGACGAATAATTTCAAAAAATTTATTTGGAGCCGATGGTTTGTCTGAGATTTTTGTTCCAGATTTTGTCTTACAAGTCCACCAACACAATCGCCTTTAACTTTCTCAAGGAGTATATAGCCATATAGTAGAGCAATAGTGTTAGCTGCGCATTCCTTGCTACTCACTTATAAAACATTTTATGACATCCTCCATCCCTGCAGCTTGGTGGTGAACTCGAGTTCTTTTTTAGATTAAAGCAGAACCACGTCCTCTACCGCTTCTTGTGTTCTTTGATATAAACTTGTTGCGCAAAATAAATTCGATAAAATTTTATCCTCTTAATAAATTGTTTAGGGTATTTTTGCAACAAGAGGTGGTTTTAATTTTGCAATTTATACAATTACGCCAAGTGTCTCTGACAAAGGTTAGTTTATGTAACGATGGCCTATTTCGATTTTTGCTCTAAAATAAGAGTATTCGAATTTAATGAAATTCGCTAATGATTTGCTAATTTGTTTCGGTTACGGCCTTTAAAACAAACATAAAAGCATTTATGTGTGCTACAAGTCAGTCAATAATATTTTAACATTTTCTCAGTTAATGCCTTTGTTGCGTCACACAATATCAATTAATAAAATATATATCTCTTTACATAAATATTGAACATTTTGGTATGTAAATTTAGTCATAGTATTATATGTAGATGTAATGCGGTTGTTCAAATTTATAGAACGTAGAATTGTTGTTTGTAGTTGTAGAGAAATTGTGGAAATGGAAATGGTTTGACTTTTTTTTATTGAAATGATATGGGGGATTTTTAATTTGTGTACGATGAAAGGGGTAATAAAAGAAGAAACAAGAGATGGAGAATTTTACTATTTATACTCGAATGGAGGAGATTATATTATATTATTATAAAAATAATTTAATTTTTAAAAGTGTAACTAAATTGTATTATCAAATTTATGAGAGCATAAAATGATTAAAGAAGCAATCTGTCCTTGGGGATCGTTGGTTTACGGAAGAAAAATAAACTTTTCCTAAATTCGAAAGGCATTTTTCACTTATTGCGAATAAAAATATTTTTTGCTTAAGTTCATTAAGTTTATAAGTTGTGGTTCGAACAACACAAAATGCTGATAAGTAATCCAGATGCATGAAAAAAATTCTTAATAATTGGCCGATAATGTTTAGTCAAGTGGATTGTGCTGATATTGTATGTAAAGCTGAAACGACGAAATGTAAAATGGTTGGCAGATATGTAATGGGGTATATATATTGGGTGAAGGATTGTATTAAAAGGAAAATTTTGGATTGGATTAAGAGTTTGGTTGGTTTGAAAGAGTTTGTTTTGGAAAGAAGAAATGGAATTGACATGGGTTGATGTTATGGCATCTATACAATTTATCGAAGATATTAGTAGACTAAAAATTTACATGAATTTGAAGCGGATCAGCATATATAATTTTACTGTAAACTTTGCTTCTTTTCGATTTGATTTATATAATTTTTATTTGTGAGGTTTTTTGTGTTAAAGTATTTACTTTGTAAGCTTACATTTTTGGTGTTGACTAGAGCTATCGAATGTCGTGTATCGTTTCAAAAAATTTCAAAATGGCGATCTTAAATTATCGCTGTTTTGATCGAAATAATATAACCACCCGAGCAGTTTGGCTACCAACACAAATTTAAGATCTCAAAAGATGCGTTCTTGTGCTCAAAATGTTGGTAATGATACGTAGATTCATATTCCGTATGGTGTTTAAGTGTGTTTTTGAGACTTTGCGAGATTTCTGTTTTGTTTTCGCTGCCAACACAAATTTAAGATCTCAAAAATGCGTTCTTAGGCTTAAAATGTTGCTAATGATACCTTGTTTCATACGATGTATGATGTTTAAGTTTTTTCAAAGTGGAGGCTCTAAAATATGGAAACTGGCGCTCTTTTTTACGATTAAACGAGATTTCTGGCTGCGAACAAAATTTCAAGATTTCAAAATATGCGTTCTTGGGCTTAAAATGTTAGTAATGATACGTAGTTTGAATTGTTTTATGGTCTTTAAGTTTCTTTTTTAAAATGGCGGCTCGATAAAAACCTTTGAGTCCAAGTCAAGATTGCTAACAACTAGACTCCAACAAGTAATAACACATGGCTTCAACTTTAGTTATAACAAATAAATACCAAATAAATCTGATTAAACTTAGCTACATATTTATATTATGATTTCATAATTCTGTAACATTATAGATCTCTGATTGGATGTTGCTAAGGATAAAGTAATTTTGCTAGGTAGGTCTAATTTTGGAATTATGTTATTGTGATTAATGTTGTACATAGTTCATACTTGGCACAGAATGCCCATAAACCTAATACTGCATTTTATTATCCGCTTTAAACATTTGAATTTAATTTCTACATTAGGTTTAGTTCGTATGTCGATGTTAATTAGAAATTAGAATAAGATCAAAAGTTAACAATAGATGACTTTAGAATATTACAATGTTATTATTACACTGTTATTATTACTATTACACAAAAATTTTGATTTCGCTAAAAACTTGAGAAGATGGCCTTATTAAAGAAAATATAATCGATGATGAAATCGATTACTTGAGCATAGCCAACACGGACAAGAAAATTACAGAAATTGATGGCCGGCTACCACCAACCGATAGTTTCGTCAAAAAGGCTTTTACTCAGTTTGACAAGAGCGACACTGTTCTAACTTAGGTCGGCACGGTGCGGTTTGCTTAACAATTATTTATGTAAATTAGACAACAACATCTGTAAGGAATGTCTACCCTGGTTGCTTACAACCCGGGAATTTTTATCACTATGTACACTCCCGAAAGAGGATAACTTAATTATATTTAATTCATAAATATTATATACATAATATTTATGTAATTATTAATTATAGAGATTGTGATCGGGAATTCCTGTCTCGAGAAATCTCGAGACTTTTACATATTTTAATGTCTCGTGTCTCGAGAAATTTAAATATTCATGTTTCGGGAATTCTCGTAGTCTCGAGAAATTAGAAATTTAAAAAAAATTTTCTTTTCCAAAACTTTTATGTTTATTTGAATTTAGATTTTATTTTCCGTAATTTTAGTATTACAATCAAATTTCCTAAAGGGTAATAACTAATAGTAGACAAGAGCTTGGCAACAGATATAAAAAATAATATGAATTCTGTGGTGAAAGAAATAAGTTTATGTAAAATAGCTGGTCAAATAACTCCAAATTTAAACCAGCTTAAAAATGCATTATTAACAGTAAGACCAACGTCTACTCAGAACGAACGAAACTTTTCAACAGTGGGAAACTTAGTTTCCAAAAAAAGGACTCGTCTATCAGTTAGAGCTATAGATGCCCTTTGGTTTTTAAAATGTTTTTTATAAAGAAAATTTCCTTATAAATTTTATTTTTTTCACATACTTTTAAAAGGGTATCTTGGTATCTATAGCACTATCTGATAGACAAGTCCTTTTTTCAGAAAAAATATATATACATATATTCAAAGAAGCTTGTATTATTTAATATTATTTTTGTTCCTACTAATAATATGTTCCTAATAATAATATATTATTTAATATTATTTTTGTTCATTTACATGAAATGTGCAAGAGATTTTGTTTTATTTTTGTTATTGATATACATATATATCATATAATTATATACATATAATGAATTGTATTTTTTTTCTATATTTCTTATTATTTTCTTTTTTTTTGGAATTAGTTACTAAAAGTAAATAATTTTACAAGATTTTTTGAAATTATTTGAATTTTATTTTATTTTATGAAAGTCTCGGGGAAATCTCGAGACTTTCGAGACATAGAAGAAAAAAATCTCGAATTCTCGAGACCAAAAATATAGCGAGACAAAAAAGTCTCGATGTCTCGAGACATGAAAAATGTCGGGAAATCGCAATCTCTAATTAATTATATGTCGAAAACAAAAATAAAAATACTTGACCTTGTTTTTTATCAACGCATATATGGACATGACAATTTATAATGACTGAACTTGTACCGTTTAAAATTGCTCTACTATATTTTATTGACCTGCAATCCAGTATTTTAATAATATAGGAAAATGCGTATACGCCGAATTGAAACATATGCAACAAATTGTTGGTACCTCTGGGCTAGAGGGAGGTAAATTATCCATCATTGGCAGGATAAAAATGTTGGGTCTATATGTGTTTAAACTTTAAAAATACTACCCTTGCGCTTTTCTTTTTGGTGGATGTTTCTTGTAGATCTCCTGGTATTCGATGCCTCGGTACAGCTGCTGTAGGGGTTGTGGTGATGAATGTGATTACATATCCGAAGGTATTCCGAGACCAGAGTACAGATTTCGTGACAAAATATGTTTTGTGGAAATGGTTAGTTGGTCCGACGATCAACTATTTTTTAATCTGTCACGTTATTGTGACAAAGATGTAGGATTACGCGAGGTTTTATGCACGTTTATATAGCGATTTGGATGCTTTTAGGACTTAGGCATACATTCAGCTCAAACCACTCCTAGTATCGAGAACCAACGTTTAAATTGATTTGATTTTAAGATGTCAAGCATGATGCAGCTTCCTTCCATGGTTACCAGGAAGCACTTGTGTGGGAGCAGAATTTGGAATTATTTCTACCCAAATAATAAAACCCATATCCATCTAGAAATGCAACAGGCGCTCAATATAGATAAACGAAAAAAGCTTTAAACATATTGATTCCATTCATATTGTAATAACTGTATTATCTTTACACATACTCATTGAAATATTTATCATATTTTTGCTCAATATAATTTAACATAAAACAACACCACCATCAGTCGTGTTTGAGTTTATTTCAATTGAAAACAAAATAAAATACAATAAAAATTTATTCTTTTCATGGTAAAAAATGACAAAACAACGATGATGGCGATGATGATGAAGATGATGATTATAATGATGATGATGATGAAGAATGGAGACATTTAAAGTAGAGAATTATATAAATAGAGAGAAGAAACCTGAACAATATTTAATTCTTTTATTTTATTTTTCTTATTTCGTATTGACTTTCCTTTCCCTTCTCATAAGATTCTTTTAAACAAATTCAATTTTTTTCTATACTTAAAAGATATTTCAACTCAACAACAAATCCATAAGTTCTTTACTTTACTCTGTTGTTGAATTGAAAACAATTTTTACATTGGATTGAAATGAATTGAATGAAACGCTAAACAGTTCAGTTTCATTCTATCCGTCGTCGTGGTCGGGTCGTATACGTATATGTTTTTTAGTGATTGTTTATATTTTATTTTTATTTACGTGTCGAATATATACATGGTTAGTGGTTTTATGTGTTTGCATAAAAATAGTGTAAAAAATTAATTAAAATCAATTTGTGATTAGTGTAGATTAATAATTAAATAGTTTAGCAAAAAAAAAATTATTTTTTTAAATTTTCTATTTGGAATTAAAATCGGAATTTTATTTTTGTGATGAGGGTGAACACGTTTCTAAGCTGCATCTGTTTGTAATATTTCAAATAAATCAGATTTATTATGGTTTTAATTTCATAATTACTATCCAATTTGATATGAATGACTATATTATAAAAAAAAATGTATGGTTTCATTTGAAATTAGAACATTATTGTTCTAACACATTATGAACTGTAGGAGTTGGAATATTTCAAGTTTTGGCTTTTGTGATTTGTGATTGGAAAATATCAGCTGCAAATGTTTTTATTCGATTTTTTAGTTGTTTTCCTTTGTTTATGTGTAAGAATAAATGAGAGTATCTTCGTTGAGGTGAAAAGCTAATAAATAAGATGCAAAATAGGAAAAACAAAACTAGATTTATAGTAAGGTAGCGAAACTGGTTATAAACAAAGATTTATCTTGTTAATCGAATGACTCAGTTATGTACATAAAGATTATTTCTCTAATATGGTTAAAATTTGATTGTATATCAAAAATGTTTTGCATTTGTTTCTACGTTTAAAAAGATACTGTGTATTGTGTTGTTATTTTGATACGTTAAGTTTTCGAATTAATCGATTCTATATAAACCGTAAAAACAGAATCGTAATGGATTGAGTTAAGTTATCTAGTGAATCTCGATTCTCGACCAGAAACTAGATTTGATTGTTAAAATAAATATAGAGTAAGAGACACTTGTTGACGTTGTATTGTTTCTGTCCTCACAAACAAAATTAGTATACCGCGGTAAAGAAAAAGTTTGAGCGATTTAAAGAAGAATAAAAGTCAAAATTAGTATTGGTCTAAACATGAAAGGTACAAAATATCTTACGATCCTACAAATATATTGCATTCATTAAAACTAACTATTTTAACCAAACTGGGGATTTTTTTAAAAAATATGTTTTCTTTAATTGGGATTTTTGAGATCAATTCAACTCAAGTAAGTAAAGAAGTAATTGGAATTTTTCAATTCAAAGATATGGTTTGAAGTTTCTCAGAAAAAAACTACACTTTTCATTTTTCGTGTTTCGGATGAATTCAAACCTTCCTCGTCAGTGCCCGGCTCGAATCCTTGGGCAGACACGCTATCGATTACGCCGTTGAGGTGATGACAATTTCGAAGTTGAAACTTCTTCATCACTTGTTTATTTTTACTTAAGTTGAATTTTTCCACTGTCATTAGATTCCATATTATGGAAATGTTTTTACATTATATGGGATTTTTTGCATTAAATTTCTAGACAATACTTTGTTTTCTTTAAATTAGTTTGTTTTGGTTGGCCCACAGATACAACTTGGTTTTATGAACCGGTGATACTGTTCTCTAAAGTGATCTTTGGATAGACACGCTGACTTTTTATATTAGATTCTCCGTTTCGTTTTTGCATGTGTTCCTTTTTGTAAACAGAAACGCAAGAGTCATTGACAAAGTGTTGGCAATTCTATCAAAATGAATAATTTTGTTTGAAAAATTAGTTATGACAACGAACAGAAAACATTTAAGTTAGAAAAAGAACACAGACGACAGAGACTGGCGACAAAAAATCGTTCAAAATATGGTAACACATTCGCCTGTGTCCCATAACACATTGTATGCCATCGATAAAAGCCCGCCCACGGTAGACCCCATTTGGTTGGATTGGATATAAGATCGGACAGTGACAGGCAAGGCGATCCAATAAAATTACGTTAGTTGTTTCGAATGGAAATTCCATCCGACCGTCCCACTAACAAAACAAATCGGATGGTGTGTCTGTGTATTGTTATCGCACGATTTTAAGTTTTAATTGTGTTAGAAATTTTAGAAAATGATAAACAAAGAGAAATAAGAAAAAATCCTCTTGTTGTTTACTAAATATAAACTAATTTTGTAAAATAAAATCCAAAAGCGAATTGTCAAAATCGGATAATAAGTTGGATCGTATGGAGGTAACAGCCAATTTGGTCATCCGACAGTTGGTCTGACAAGCTGGATTGGCTGTCGGGCCTAGTGTTGAACCCATATTCTAAACGGCATACGATCGACCAATAATTATATATCAATTGTAATATTATGGGTCATGAATCTACCGACACATTGACCGGCCTTTCTCTTGACTTAGTATACGTAATTCCCTAATTTGCTGCTGATTCTAATTTACTGATGAGACCAAATAGTAAAATATGGAGGGGCTGAAATCTCACAGCTCTGAGATATAAAGACTTCGGTCTGGGTTAAGGATTTTGATATAGTTTTCGACAAAAAACTTTTATGGGGACATGGTTTTTAGTTTTGGGCAGCGATGTATATCAAACATAACTTTTTGTTATTTTTGTTAAAGTACAAGTATGTTTTTATCTCTGTTTAGATATGTATTGATGAAAAACGTGATCTACGCAGGTGAAAAAGTCGAAATTTGAACTTAACCATTTTTGATTTTCCTGAAACTTGGCATATAAGTAGTATGGACAAAATAAAAAATACAACTTATTTTAAAATTTTTTTAAAGTGCATAGTTTGAGCATAGGGGGCACCCCAACATGCATGAAAAATGAAAATTCTGCCAATCTTTGAAATTAATTAAATTGCTCAAGAACGGCTTTACCGATTTCATCAAACTTTTTTTTGTTTGATAGATGATTAATTAGTCGTTTGAAAAAAAATTAATCTATTGTTTTCATAATTAATTTTTAAATAAAAATATTAAAAAAACTTTTTTAAAGATGGCGCTAGGGTCAAAGATCAATTGGAATTTAATTAATTTTTTTTCTGAAAATAGTTCTATTTTTACTCTAAAATATATCAAATTTACAAAGAGGCTGAAATTCTTGTTCTTGAGATATTTAATTTTAAAGATTTTTAGTACGGATAAAATTTGAATTTTTCTTCATTTTTTCAAACAACTTCCATTAACAAAAAATTTTAAACCAATCAAATTTTAACTTTTTTTATTTTTTAAATATAGTTCTAACCTTCCTTTAAAATATGTCAAATTTACAACGAGGCGTTAATTCGTGTTCTTCAGATATTTAATTTTAAAGATTTTTAGTCCGATTAAAATTCTAATTGTTCATTATTTTCTCGAACTTCAGTGGTTAAAATTTTTTGATTATAAAAATTGTACGCCAAGTTTCAGGAAAATTAAAAATGGTCAAGTTTTCACAACTCTGTCTAGAACACGTTTTTCATCTATTACAAAATTATAACAGATCATAAATTAGAATAATTTTGTGAAAAGATTATACAATCAACAAACTACTCAAAACCTCTCCATTTAGCGTTTCGAGAAAATATTTCATAATCACAAATTAATATTTCTTTCAAAATTCCAAAAATATTGTAAAAATTAAATAAAATCAAAAATTCAAACTTTTTGCAAACAAAATTCTAAAAATATTTCAAAAATTATTACAAAATCAAAGATTAAAACTTTTTTCAAAAACTCTAAAAATATTGCAAAAATTATAACAAAATCAAAAATTGTAACTTTTTCCAAAATTATAATAAAATCAAGAATTTAAAATTTTTCAAAATTCTGAAAATATTCCGAAAATTCTTACAAAATCAAAAATTGAAACTTTTTTCAAAATTCTAAAAAATATATATAAAATTCAAAAATTCTACTTTTTTCAAAAATCTAAAAATAATCCAAAAATTATAATAAAATCAACAATTTAAACTTTTTCTAAATTTTAATAATATTCCAAAAATTCTTATAAATTCAAAAATTGAAACTTTTTCCGAAATTCTAAAAATATTGCAAAAATTATAACAATATCAAAAATTGTAGCTTTTTCCAAAATTATAATAAAATCAAAAATTTTAAATTTTTCAAAATTCTAAAAATATTCCAAAAATCCTTACAAAATCAAAAATTGAATTAATTCTAAAAATATTCCAAAAATTAGAGTAAAATCAAATATGTAAACTTTTTCTAAATTCTAATAATATTCCAAAAATTCTTAAAAATGCAAAAATTCAAACTTTTTCGAAAACTCTAAAAATATTGCAAAAATTATAACAATGTCAAAAATTGAAATCTTTTACAAAATTATAAAAATTATAATAAAATCAAAAATTTAAAATTTTTCAAAATTCTAAACATATTCCAAAAATTCTTACAAAATCAAAAATTGAAACTTTTCCAAAATTTCAAAAATATTTCAAAAACTATAATAAATTCAAAAATTTCCATGTTCAATTATATTTACGTAAATAAACAGCTAAATTTTTTTTTCCAAAAAATTATCTAAAAAAATAAATGAAATCATTTTTTTGACATACTTGCACACTGACAATATTTTTTTGACAAACTTATAATGCAATAAAATTCTCAATAATAATAATTTCATGTGCAATAACTAATTTTATTTTTTTCTAAAAAAATTAATAAAAATCATTCTTTTGACACACTTGACATTATTTTTTTAACTAACTTTAACTCTCAATAATAATAATACAATTTCATGTCGTACAAATAACTAATTTTATTTTTCCAAAAAATTTGGTAACAAAATAAGTAAAAAACTTTCTTTTGACACACTTGACAACATTTTTTTTGTCAACCTTATAATGCCATAATTCTCGATAAAAATAATAAAATTTCATATCAAACAAATAATTTATTTTATTTTTTTCCAAAAAATAAATAAAAATCTGTCTTTTGACACACTTGACAACATTTTTTTGACAAACTTATAATGCAATAATCTAGATTCTCACATACCAATCCCGACTATCAAAATTTCTCAAAATTCAATGTTCCTACGTAATCACTTAAAATGAACGTTTTTTAAGCAAAAAATATGCAAATTTTCTTGTTTTGATACACTTTACGATTTTTTTGACACACTTCCGGTACAGTTATCGAACACATCGTCCTTTCGGCTCTTTCCATTGAGTAAACCTATTTTTAGAAAAAAAAATTTTTGAAATCCGTCCAGCGGCTTTTTAGATTTCGTAGGTTGTGACGGACGGCCGGCAGACAGACATGCATTTTTTTTTTGCTTATTTGGAATCAGTAGGTCTCAAAACGTCGAGAAATGCTAAAAAGTAAGGGTAAGAATTTCACTTTTAGCTCATGAATGGAATACTTAGGTCTTTCAGACCGAAGTAATAATAAGACCATGTTTAATAAAACAATATTTTTATTTAAGACTTGAATTTTTACTTAAAATCCCGTCTGTAACGATTTAAATAAATTGTGTTCCGAATTCTGTAAAATGAATTGTTTATATATTTCAAAAATTTCAAATTTTAAATTTTTTTAAAATTTTTTTTAAAATAAAAAAATTTCAAATTTTTGACCTTCACTATGATATTGAGGGAATTCTAAAAACAAATTCCAAAACTTTTTCTGGTAAAGTACTATCAATCTCCAAAGTTTGGAGAAAAAAAATTTTTTGTTTGTTTCCGTTCACGTGGAATGGAATGCCCCATATACATATATGTACTTTCATTTTTTTAAATAGCCTGTCTACAAAATCCTATATTTAATGTTAAGCAGGCTACAGACCTTCAATCAATTTGTCAATCAATTGAAAACGAAAATAAACGAAATAAAATATAGGGGATTTTTACACTAAATTTTATTTCGTTTATTTTCGTTTTCGAATTGATTGACAAATTGATTGAAGGTCTGTACCCTGATTTACATCATTTAAGTCAATGAAATTCTTTTAACATAACCAAATGTCTCATTAATTCTATTTATTGTGCAACATTTTTGTTCAGAAAACAAGAGAATATTATTGTTGCTTTTGCTTTTGCATATACATTGACCTAGGTTTTTTACTTTTTTTAGTATTATAGTTCACTAGACTAAAAGTTCAATAGGTTTTGAAATTAAATAAGAATTGTGCTGGGCTTTTTTACAAAAATTAGAATTTAAATTCTTAGTTTTACTTGAATTTCGTTGCTTATAAAAATCTTAATTAATTTAAAAACTCATTGTGTAACATAATTCTAAACCAAAGAATAGTAACCTGTTTTAGCTAATTGGTTTCGTATATTTAGATATGCTTTCAATTTTTTTCGTTCAAGAAAGATAAGTTGTAAAGTATCATGATTTTAATGCTGTTACATGTCGACAAATTCGATAGTTTTAAAACCGGTTTTTTACAACAAAAAGCTTATATTATTCCAAGGCTCTTAGTCGTCGAATATATGGTGCAAAGTGGTGCTAGCTGATAAATATTTTGTATTTCTTAGAAACAATGTCATTAAAGTTATATTTATAGAATTGTAATGAGATAGTATTAATAACAAGATATTAAAACCGATCCCGGGTCCTCGAGTTCAAATCCAACCTCTTTACCACTCAGCCACTCAACACCCCGAAGCGGGTGGTCAAAAACACAAGTATCTTTGAATTATCAAGTAATCGATATTTAATTAAACCAAAAAATACATACCTTAAATTTCGCTGTAAACATAAACACAAAACTATTTACTTTCAATTTGGTTACAACATCTATCGACCTTTAACATTGAACTTAGTAGTAATAACTATTTTTAAAGGTTCAATTCCAAAATAACAACTACATCTGTTGTTTTTTAATCCTTCTTAAATAATCCACCCATAAGCAATTTTTTTTTTATATTCATATGAGTTTTTCCACCAAATAAAATACGAAACGCAGATGTGACACGCTTAGGAAATTCTCTCGTTCGTTTATTTATTTATTTTTATAACCTTTTCTTCATCTGCCTTACTTCGAGTGTAGTGCTTTCATTGAGTATTTATCGAAAAAAAAGATCTCTTTTTTTTCTTTATGATATTCCGTTTTTCTTCAAAAAATTTCCGGATGAAAGAAAATACTTTCAATTAGCTGATTTTAAAGAAGAAGAATAATGAAAAACTTTTCGTTTTGAATAAATTAAAAAAATGAAAGAAAATTTAGTTTTAGGTAAAAAAAAAAAAAAAACTTTGAAAGGGTATCAGAGAATAAGGTTGCATTTTATATATTTTAATTAAACTAATTAAATTAATTGCGTTCTGTCTGTTTTAAGAAGAAGATATTTTATTTTTGAAAAGCAAACGGTTTCGTTTCTTTTATCCTTTTTGATTTTTACGTTTTCTTCAAATCTTTCACCTAAATTTTTATATACATATATTTTTTGTCCTATTTAAACTAAATTTTGATGGTTCAGTAAATTTAATCCTTTTTGCAGATTTTAAAAAAAATATTTATAAAAATCTAAAACATCAACATCTCACAATAAAAAAAAAATAATGGTTTCTAGAAAAGGATTTTCACTCAGATTTAGAATGACAGTTTATAGATATTGCTATGAAACATAAATATTAGAGAAAGGACTTTTCTGTGTGATATTAGCTACGCATTTTTCTATGTAATGTTTTTATATGTTTTTTTTATGCTTTTCAGTTCAGTGAAGATGAAAATCGAAAATAGATAATAGTTAATATAATAGAATGAAAATGAAAATTTTGAAAAATTATCAACAACATGAAAGAAAATTGTTGTTTTTTTCTATGTTCGTGTAAATAAAATTGAAAACCGAAAATAATTTGATTTTTTTCTCTTAAATATTTGGATTAGGAGAGAACATTATAATTAAGCTGGATTATGGAAGGAGAATGATTAGGAAAAATTGTTCCTTATAGTCTCATTTCAAAGTGGAAGAATTTATCCTTATAGATTGTTCTTCACCTAACTTTGGGGAATTTATCAACCTTCAAGAGTTTGCTTGCTTGTAAGTTCCTCTATTATTTTGGAGTAATTATGGGTCAAGTTTCGTGATGGTAACAATACATCCACCTTACCACCATGAAATATTTGTATGTAAATTGTAGTAAGGTTTCAGTTCATTGCTGTCTAGTTGGTTTACTTTATTTTCATCCGCACCTCGATTGTTCTTCATTCTTTTGACTACATTGACATTTTATCCACGCCTGAAGTTTAAATTTGTGCGGTTAAGTTGAATTTAATTAGTGAACTATAGAATCTTTTATCACTTTCAATAATAGCCTTCAATCGGAAATTCTTAGCTGTGAGTATTGATGTGTGCTGCGTTAAAATAGATTTTTTCTTTGTGATATTAAAAGTGTTTGTTCTGCTCGCAAGTTAACATTTTAACTTAACTTGTCTAATACTAAGTAGCACTTTCTGTCATGAGCACTTGATGACATTTTATGAATAGCATAATAAAAAACCCTTGTTTGTTTCGATGCGATGAACATTTGAAATGAACCAGACGAAATGTACATATGTATTGAGTTATGAAAAATAAAAAAACACAAATATTTATTTGCGCAACAGTGTTGATAGATTTTTAAATTGCCATGAAATAATACAATGTAGCTATTGAGCTCACCAAATGAATGAGTAATAACTGCCTTACTTTCATCGAGATGAGTTTTGGATTTTAAATCTCATTTTAAACAATTACCATTATTTTCATCAATCATTGTGTGAGTCCTCACAAAAATAGAATTTTCTTGTCTGCGTCTTAGCGCTTTCTCGTTTGTACTAAAAAAATAAGTTGTTGTGTTCTACAATATCAAAATTGATTTTATAGCATAAACTAAAATGTAGTACGATTGGGAAAACGTTTTTACCGACAATTACAAACATTCCAACATATTTTTATCAAGGTGCGATGATTTAAATACTCATAATTTTGTGGTTCAAATTCTCATCAAAACTAGAGACTAGAAAATCAGAATGTTTAGGTTCCTGCTTTTTGATCTTAAAATTTACCTTTACTTTTTTTAAGCAAATTTTTTGTGGCAGAGGAAATGATGGTTTTTCTGGACCAAGCTTGTCGTATCTTCTCCATGCAAGATCAATGCTATCGCAATAATCTTCTCCTTTGATTCTGTTTTCAATTTGCAGAATCCATAACTGTCAAAACCAAATAGACCTACCTAGTTTGTTGACATGGTGATTTGTCGGACCATACTTCATAACATAACATATCAGATCATCAAATATTTCTCTTTCAGCTAGCTTAGGTGTTTTAACGATAAAACGGAGAGGTTAGCTTGAGTAGTACCATTTTCTAATGACTATTTTGGGCGAACTCTTCATCAACTGCAAATACGGCTCTGGTCTAAAGAATTTTTATTGGCATTTTATTTTATTTTACTTTATTTTATTTTATATTATTTTATTTTATATTATTTTATTTTATTTTATTTTATTTCATTGCAAAAACCAACAAACAGATGAATCCAATTACACATACATTCAATTACATTTACTCCAATAAAGCATTTTTTCGTCAACTGCTATAGTGCGTTATACCGTTTCGTTACCAGTGATCTATCTCTTTTATAATAAGACATAATTTCACTGCCTTGATCAATGGGCTCCAACAGAAGAGGTTATTGTGCGGCAGTTCCATAAATTGTTCTCAATCCCGTTTTTAATCGTTGTTTTGATAGTGAAATGTAAAACTAGAAAGTGTAAAATCTGGTAGGTATCCATTTGTACTACAATGTCCAGAGAATTTTGAAGTGCCTGGCTAGATTGCTGGGCTTAAATTTTTCTACAAGCTGAACTTAAAAGTGTTCGTCACGGCTATAGATCTCACGTATGAGAATGAATAAAGGTACGGTTTACGACCGTAAAAGTGTCAACATCGTTACCGTTCCAGTGGTTCTAAAAGTGCCTGCGAATCCGTAACTGTCAAAAAATTAATAAATACACGTTGATGTATTTGTGTAAACATCTTTTGAGTGGACAGTTGATACACTCAATGTCAGCAAATAAAGGGTTTGTATGTCAGATTAGTGTCAAAATATTCGGTTGGCACAAAATGTATGTTGAATTTTGTGCAAGACAACCAAATTTTGGGGCCTGTGCAACATTCGGCAAGAACTTTTATAGAGTGCTTCTTTTTAATTCCGTTTCTGAAAGTTGCCCAGTTTGACTTTGCTTAGTTTCTTTTCTGACTTGGGTACAAACACGATTCCATATATGAAGAATGGGAAGAAATACAGAAGAATAATCCTTAACCCTTAAGCATGAAAACTGACAAAATACCAATACTATCCGCCAACTTACGACACAAACAATTCATTTATTATTACATTGTTATCTTGTGCTCGATTCTCTGTTTCTAGTTGGTAAACTTTTACAGTGGTTGCTATGTACTCCATTTATAAACCAACGCAACTGTGTCTAATTAACGCTTTGTTTCTTTTAGAAAGAATATTTTACTATCTCAGTCAAAGATTTTTAAGTGCCTCGATTCCATCCTCAGGGTCGAGAAGGTTAATGGTGATCATACTTATTTTATAAGCATACCCTACTATCATTTGAGCCTCTCTCACCTGAAGGGTGAGACCTGATTTCTATCTTTCAAAAGCTCAAGAGTCAAGAGAAAATTTTACATTCGTAAATATAGGTTTTTGACAGTAGAATACTAAGTGTATCTACTGTCACTTGTCAGAGTATCAATTCCATTAAAGTGCGATCATAGATCGCATTACTTAAGTTTTCGTAATCAGAGCAGTTCAAAAGAACGTTCAATGCAGTTTCATCCACATCGCATGTATTGGATTTCATATCGTTTGTTACTCCAACAAGTTTTAAATACTCTCTAAATTTGCGAGTCCAGTGGTAAACTTAACCATAGGACTGGCTAGAGTCACCTTTTGATTTCGGACAAAGAAAGTGGCGTCGTTAATGAGATGATACGCATGCCTTCCCGGGTCTGAAATTTCCCAGCGTGCTTTCCAACTCCTGGGCGTCTCTAGACGCGCTCTCTGTTTTATTACTTTTCTATCACTTGAGAAATTGGTTATATATGCTGAGAAGAATTGAGAAATTGGTTATATATGCTGATTGCTAACCTTTTCTTTAAGGATAATCTCCATAGGGATTGAACCTGCAATGACCTGAGACGAAGATATTTTTTCTACAGCCTTTAATAATGCAGAGCAACATATGCCTTTTTGCGCCCAATAACTATTGAGCATGCTTAACGTTCGTCCGATCGTACCAACCTGCCGACAAGTACGTCCGAATTGTCGCAACTACAATTCTATATATGAGTTGTAGCGTGTGTCTGTCAACACCCCATCGTTCAAATGATAAACTTGCGAAGCTGTGAAAGGCAGAATTTGATTTATTACATATTCGGGTAATGTGATTTGACACTCCGAGACTCCGTTCTCACCATTTTAATTGATGCTCCGTTAGCTTTAATGGTAGGTGGTTTTGCTCCATCGTACTTGCAGTTTTGTGCGTCGAGAGGCTTCGTTTGTTCAAATTGCACCATAAAGTCATATTGTTTTGTGCTCATCGACCTCTTTTTGTAATTGTGTTCTTGAGTTTCCGGTTGTTAAAATTACTTTATCATCAGCGTACGCGACCTCCAGAACATTGTCCATCATGCTAGTGTCGAAGACCATATTTCATTAACTTTGACCGAGAAAAGACCCTTGCAACTCTCGTTATGATTTTCTCCACTGAGCCGTGGTCATCCTTTATTATTGCTTTACGTTCGTATATATAATTGCCTTGTAGTCTGTAGAGATTAGCAGGACAATTTATAATTTTTAACTCTTAACTCTAATCCACCAAAGATTATCGAAAGCGCCCGATATATCAATGAAAGTTTCCAGAGTTTACAGACCGTCATCTCAATAGAGCGACCCTGCTGGAAGCCATGCTGCTTCTTGGACTGCTCACCGTTTACATCGATATATTTTTGTAGCATGATGTTTATAACTTTCTCAAAAATTTTATCTAGTACGGGGAGTAGCATAATTGGTCGCAATGATTTAGGATCTGAAAGATTTTTATCGCCAACTTTTGGAATTATAATAAGTCGACCAGATTTCCACTCTTTTGGAAATACACCAAATCTGAGGCAGCCATTGAAAATTTTTAAGCAAGTAGGAGCTAAAAACTTCCACGACTGCAGTACAACTTTACTTCTATTAGATCAGAACCAGGGGCCTTGCCACGTTTCAAACTCATCACGGCCTCCTCTATTCCATTGGCTGTGAAGTTCGAGTCATCACGAGAGTCAAAAGATAGCAAAGCTAACCTTCTGATTTCCACGTTCTCGGGAGAGTCCTCCGTATTATCTGGTAGCAAGGTGTCAAGCACCATTTCGCTTGAGGTACTCCGCATGTTGTTTCCGTTAGCGTTTCCTTTAACTCTTAACGCAAAATGACGACCGCAATTATTTATCCATCTCGCATTCTTAGGGTTGCATATTGTAGAGTTTATTTGATTTGCAACGGTCGTGGATGTATGATTCCGAGAACTTAAACATTCGTCACTAGTTTCTGTCGCGCTCTATGTTGTTTATCAACACATGTGTATTTTAAACATGTGTGTAAGACCTCTTTATGATTGGTCGTGTATGTAGGGTCCTGTGAATGTATTGAACTAAAGCAATTTGTTTGGGTAGACGCAATCACTTTTTGGAGGTAAGCTGCAGCAGGTAGATTAGCTTAACTGGTACAAATATCTTTTTATCTTGTGCGTTTAAATTTTCACAGTTCTTTATTGTAGATTATTAGATGCCGTTTAGGTTTGTTGTGAAATATTGCTTGTTTGATCATTTTGCTTGAATAAAAAGTTTTCGTATTTTTTTTTCTAGTCCTCTCGAAGTTCTCATTCTACCATAGAGGATCTGGGTCTTTTGAAATTAGTAATTGGAGAATCAAGGTTATTTGCTTAATTGATTTTTGATAGGCTCATTTTTGCAAACAAAGTTTTATTGTAAAGTTTATTCGGTTGCAGGGATCATGTCTGGGTTCCTATAATTGAGCTTGTTAAAGAACTTCCCGGTTAGCGTCTTTTGTTGAAGAATATCAACCAATGACATGGATTACGATGTTGTTTAAACGTGGTTCAGGGTCTAGTCTCTGTTGCGTTTGTTAAGGTATGTTTGTTACTTGCATAAATAAGTCTGCTATAAGTGTTCAGAAGATGGAACAAATACTTATCTATAAATCGTTGATGTTTAGACTTGTAACTCTTCAGAGTGTGATGAGAATTTGCATAAGACTATCGTTTCAAGGATTGTTTTTGCAATGTATGGCTCAGCTTTCTTGACATTTCTAGTGCCTTTCCTTCTCATTACCTAGAAAGTACAGCGATGCTAAACGCACTTGCGAACTCGCTTGAAACAGAAGAATGTGGATCTTCACAACTGTTAAACATCAGCGGATAGTGAAATCCATTCAGGTGTTTGTTGAAAAAGGCCTCAATTCTCCGTTTATCTTACTTTGGTCTCATATCCTAACCAGCCGTTTTTTATATTAAGTTTAGATCTCACCACTCAAAGCAGGTGTGAAATCGGTTTAAGCCCTAGATTAGTTTTGGTTGAATACCTTTTATTCTTCTACCATCCGCCTCTAATTCCTAAATAAACCCGAGATTATAAGCATCCTTTTTGGTAAATTGGTTGATGGCTGGTTGATGTAAACACAACTTTCTTTGGGCGTTTTTGGTGTTGTTATTTTATAACCACCGGTTGTTGAGATTGTTCAATTCAACAGTGGTGGAGAAGAGGATTAAGTATATTACGATGCAAATTCTTAAAATTCGACAATATCGATTGCAATATACGACGCCGAAACGAAGTGAAACTCGTTCTTGAAGCCGACATTTCTCTTCATTCGAAATACCCGAACCTCAATGCTTTTTGACTCAGTGTTACCGTTATACTGATCATTTCCTTCTGCCTAATCTAGGAAGAAAGATAGAATCTGTCGTTCATTACCTATCAACTTCTGAGAAATGTTTTTATTCAAACAAATGTTCACTTGTTTTTCTATTCCCCACAATCTATCAACATATTTCATGAACCATAACGAAATCTCTAAACATAATAACCTTATTCCACTAGTTATTACGGTAAAGTTCCTATAGATTCGAGGGTTCTGTTGTTATTTGTTATCGATCTATAATCAAAATAACATTATTCCGATTTTAATTTCCGGAATTTTTTCAAAAAAAAAAATATATACATATAATAGTTCGTTGTTTTTATTTTACCAAAACGAATTTCCTGTTTAAATGAATTCATTTAATATCCACCTTAAACAATGTTTTTTTGATGTTATCCGCTTTAGATTGACTTATAAGACTTATTTATATCTAAATTCAATCCACCTGATACTTTTGAGGGTTATTGATACTTATGATAAACGTCTTTATGAAATATGAAAAGGGTAAAATTAAATAACTTTTTTATTCGCCTACATATTAAAGTGTGACTTTATTACTGTGATTTGCGGCTTTAAAGTATTACTTTTCAACTATTTATTTTGTTGTCATAGCTACGTCTAAAAAAATAAAAAGCATTTGTATTTGTTTAAATTCTATGAAAAATAAAATTTTTTATCAAAGCAACCCTCAAATTCAAAATTTCATTATCCAATTAAAATAGTTGTTATCATTTGTTGTTATAGCTACACAATAATTTGGAAAAAATAATAAATATTTTATCAAAGGTTACTTGTTCCACATATTTTTATTTTAAAATTTATGAAAATTTATAATTTTAATTTAGAATAAACAACTTTTCTTAAAATATTTTGCTTGCGGTGAATAAAAAATAGTATATGATGCACGGACGTAAGCTATTTTGGACTTAATGTGGGTGCAAATCTCGGCTAGCGCCTCGATTTGCAAACTCGATTTACGTCCTAGCATCATAATGTACTATAAAAATATGTCAAAATATATTACAAAGTTTTTCACTATATGTCACCTTTCATTCGTGATGTAATTATAATCCTTTTACAATTAATTTTAATTTTTCCTGAAAAACAATAAATGTAATTAAACTTTAACAAAGAAAATTAATTGTTTTTAAAAGCTTTTAATTACAGTAACATTCAAGAAAAAACAATTTCACACCGTTTGTCTGTTTGTCTAATGATTCATCTGAAAAACGACAATCTCAATTTATGCGTCTGATAACCACGATACAATACTTCTTTTCAATGGTTTGAATTTTTATTTTTTCGGTTTTAAGTTTATGCTTAGGGAGTTGTTGGTGATGACAAACAAAACCAAGAAACTTATTAGTCTTTTCTTATAACTAGAACAACAAATTTCAATTCTAAAATGTTCATTCGTTCGTTTGTGGTATGGTTACACAGAGTTAAATAAAACTTTCAACGATTACTTTTTTATTATATATATATTTTTTTTGTAAATTGAATACATTAAAAAGTTTGAATTAGATTTGATTGTTTGTTGTTGGAAAAATAAACTTTTGTTGATTTGACTGAGAATTTTAAAAGTTAGAAACATTTATTGGAATATGTTTTTGCAGTTCATTCCCTCATAAGATTACAAATATTCTAAACTAAATCTTTTCTTTTTATAAATAAAGTTGGTGAGATTGAGATTTTATTAAAACTTTTCAAAAGACCGTAATCGCAATCCTTGCGGAAATATTTATTCAACATTACAAACAGATTACACTCCCATATGGAATTAAAGCTAAACCTTATATCATTATTTAATATTCGTTTTCATCCATCTCCTGTTTGACCTTATCGTTTCAATTTTTTTTCTAATCTAAATCTTAAAAAAATTATTTTTTTTTTGCTAACTATATTTTTTAAATGTAATTTTCCTTTTGAAATGTTTAGTTCTTTTGCTACAGTGAAATTCATACCAAAATAAATAAAACCGTAAAAATTTAAAAAAGAAATATATATTATATAAGATAACATAAACGATAAAAAAAGCATTTTGTAGAATTTCCGGTTAATGTGTTTAAGATCAATTTTTTAGAGAAAAAAATATATAAAAAAATCGAAATTATTATCCTAAGTGATTAGTGGTGGTCTTTTTCATTTAAATAATGAAATAATAATTCCCAATTCCATGAAAATGGAATTGAGATTTAAATTAGTGGCTTAAATAAAGAGATAAAATTATTTTATCTATAAGTGGAATTGGTTTTTTTGCTGAGGAATTTAAATTATGGGAAATTCGTCATCCAATCATTCTCATCATCATCATAGTCGAAAATGTCAAAGTTTACCAAATTCACCGGATGTACGAAGGTAAATATTTCTTATTTTTTATAGATTGATTATTGTTGACATAGAGACAAACAGTAAAACAAATAATTAAAAATGTTTTATAATATAATTAGCACTCTCAATTTTTTTTTGTTAAACAAACGTTTTTAGGCTTACAAAAATTCAAACGACAGTTCCAGTCCTAGTTGAGGGTTTACGACAATTATTGCACAAACCCAACTGATTTGGAATCAATTAATAATATAAAAATTAATATAAGGATGGCGTAAAAGTTCTAATTTGCTTCTTTACGAATTAAATCAAATAAACATGTAATCGTCTCCAAAGAGTGAAATAAAACAATGAAACTTCACTCTTAGGAGCAAGAACAAAATAAAAATAAGTTTTTTTTATCTTGTGAATAAAATTTTAAGAGGTGCAAAAAGCGCTCAAATAAAATAAGATTGTCAACTCTGCTTACTTCGATATTCGTGTTATATCACGACACCGACACAAATAAATTACCTTAATATTCGATTTTTTTTTAAATAGTGGTAAAATATAAGTTTTGGCGCTATAGTGCTTGTAAATGCTCCAGTGCTCTGGAAGCCATTGTTGTTGATGTATAATGAACTGTGTTATTTTACAAAGTTTTACAAAATAAACCATTAAAAATAAGTAATTAAAAATAAAGGGCGAGCTGCAGTTAGATTTCTTTGCCAAACTGATTCGTATACAAATACATAGTATCGGGTTAGCTTAAAAATAAAAAAAATTAATTTTAACAACAGAAATTTGTAAACAAAATTAAACAAACCGAATTTTTTCTATTACACTGAAACCTGTTTTTGTGCGGTCTTTTTTGTACGATTTTTTATGGGATCCATCCAATTTTTTTATATCAACCGCACAAAAACAGGTTTCAGTGTACAAATATATCAATCAATTTAATATACCACTCATTTATTTATTAAATTTTTACCCATACTAATATAAGGTGAAATTAAAGCTATAGATATTGATTTGACGGCATTAAAACGAACTTTGTTTTTGTGTTTTTAAAACACAAATAGTATGCATTATTGTGTATATTCTTACAGTCACGAATAATGAAAATTTTATTGTGTTGCGCTATAATTTTTGAATCAGCGCAACAGAATAATGAAATTTTGATGGTCTGTATATGAACATAGTACATACAAAAATTTCAAATAAAGCCGCATACTCTGATTGAAAATTATATCAAAAGAATATGTAATTTTGCTTTACTCTTCGAAATTAAATCAAATTAATACAATTTTATTTGTCAAATTTATAAAGTATTGTATTGCTTTCGTGTTAATGAATTTTATTCTCTCGCAAATTTGCAATATTTGCTCGTACTTTGCACCCAATGTAAACTTTTGCTCAAGAATAGACTAGTATTAAACAGTACTATTATTACATATAATATATTTCAACTGCATTTAACACAAAACCGTTTCAAAATGTTCCTTCTTTAGAGCTTGATACTACGGTATTTAAGGGGCAAGTCCTTGGAATTTATATTTTTATATGACTTATTTTAATTTTTCAATCATGGCAATTTCAAAACGTATCTTTTTTCTTTTCGTTTTTTTGTTTTTTAAAGATTTATTATTTGCCCAAAACATACAAAAATTACAAATGTCAAAATAAAATTATAAACAAAATAAATTATAAAATTATAAAAAAAAATGTATGTCTGTGTGACGTTCGGCCGGCCGTCTCAACTGACGAAATCTAGAAAACCGCAGGAGGGATTTCAAAAATTTTTGTTTCTAAAAATAGGTATACTCAATAGTAAGAGTCGAAAGGACGATGTATTCGATAGCTACCCGTCAAAAATCGTCAAGTGTGTCATAACAAGGAATTTTGCATATTTTTTGCTTAAAAAACGTTCATTTTAAGTGATTACGAGTAGGAACATTGAATTTGGAGAAATCTTGATGGTAGGGATTAGTATGTGAGACCAGAAGACATTATTGCATTATAAGTTTGTCAAAAAAATGTTGTCAAGGGTGTCAAAAGAAAGATTTTTATTTAGTTTTTACTCAATTTTAGGGAAAAATATAAAATTAATTATTTGTATGACTTGAAATTTCATTATTATTATTGAGAATTATGGCATTATAAGTTTGTCAAAAAATGTTGTCAAGTGTGTCAAAAGAAAGATTTTTATTTATTTTTTACCCAATTTTTTGGGAAAAAATAAAACTAATTATTTGTATGACATGAAATTTTATTATTATTATAGGGAATTATGGCAGTTTGTCAAAAAAATAATGTCAAGTGTGTAAAAAATGATTTCATTTATTTTTTTGGCCAATTTTTGGGAAAAAAAATTAGCTGTTTTTATGACGTAAATGTAATTGAACATGAAATTGGACATGGAAATTTTTGAATTGGTTATAGTTTTTGAAATATTTTTGGAATTTTGAAAAAATTTTGTACTCTTGATTTTGTAATAATTTTTGCAATATTTTTAGAATTTTGGAGTTTTAAGTTTTGATTTTGTTATAATTTTTGCAATATTTTTAAAATTTTGAAAAAAGAATAAAATTTTTGAATTTGTAAGAATTTTTGGAATATTATTAGAATTTAGAAAAAGTTTAAGTATTTGATTTTATTCTAATTTTTGGAATATTTTTGAAATTTTGATGAAAAAATAGAATTTTTGAATTATTTTTATTTTTAGAATTTTGAAAAATGTTTTAATTTTTGTAAGAATTTTTGGAATATTTTTAGAATTTTGAATAATTTTAAATTTTTGATTTTATTATAATTTTTATAATTTTTGAAAAAGTTTCAATTTTTGATTTGCTATAATTTTTGCAATATATTTAGAATTTTGGAAAATGTTTGAATTTTTAAGAATTTTTGGAATATTATTAGAATTTAGAAAAAGTTTAAGTATTTGATTTTATTCTAATTTTTGGAATATTTTTAGAATTTTGAAAAAATTTTCAATTTTTGATTTTGTAAGAATTTTTGAAATATTTTTAGAAGTGTGAAAAATTTAAAATTTGTGATTTTATTATAATTTTTATAATTTTGGAAAAAGTTACAATTTTTGATTTTGTTATAATTTTTGCAATATTTTTCGAATTTTTGAAAAAGCTTTAATCTTTGATTTTGTTATAATTTTTGAAATATTTTTAGAATTTTGTTTGTAAAAAGTTTAAATTTTTGATTTTATTTAATTATTACAATATTTTTGGAATTTTGAACGAAATATGAATTTGTGATTTTGAAATATTTTCTCGAAACGCTACATGGAAAGGTTTTTGAGTAGTTTGCTGATTGTATAATCTTTTCACTAAATTATGTTAATTTATGATCTGTTATAATTTTCCAACAACATATTGATGTTTCGTGTTAGTTTTGTAATACATATCTAAACAGAGATAAAAAATACATGTACTTTAACAAAAAGTTATGTTTGATATACATCGCTGCCCAAAACTAAAAACCATATCCTCATAAAAGTTTTTTGCCGAAAACTATATCAAAAGCCTTAACCCAGACCGAAGTCATGATAACTCAGAGCTTGAGATTTCAGCCCCTCCATATTTTTTCATAATATCACTTATAATAATCTCTTGCTGTTACTTGATTCACATTGTATTATGACTAGCTTGTGTCACCGCTAATTAAGAACAAGAACTTGAACCAACGCGTTTTTTGTCAATGCTTCGATGGTTCCTGGGAAACCAGATTCTTGAAATAAACAATTACAATATGAGATACACATATATGGATATATTTTACTTTACTTTAATTTACCTAGAATACAAAATTCATTGAATTGGTTCGTTTGCAACTAGTGTTTCCAATTATCCGTGATTTTAACTATCCGGATATCGAATAGTATGTAAAGTAGTTATCCGGATATCCGGATAATAATCCGGATAATGCCTTTAATAAAAACAATAGTTTAAAAAAATTAAAATCAAATCAAAAGCAATTAAAATTTATTTTCATCTGAAAAATAATATTCAAAAAATACAAGAGCGTTTAACATTGGAAACTGCAAACGATTTCTAGTTTTTATTAGCTTTTCTAGGGTAGGAATGAGTGTTTTACATGCGCTATATAAATTAAATTCCTTGTCTGGTAATGAATAATTATTTGAACAAATAACTTTACTATTTTCGATTGGTGAAATCGTATTTTTCAATTCCATGACTAATGTACATTCGGTGAGTTCGGTTGAATTTGGACACTTTTCCTTTCCTTATCTTATTGATCCGCCATTATTAACTAAACATTTTCAGATATTTTGGTATCCGGAAACAATCTTTTTATTAACTTTTTTGCATAAATGATAGCTGATGTCTTAGAAATATAGCTAAAATCGTTATCGAAAACGTCAATCATTATCGAAAACGTCAACCAACATCATTAATGAAACTAGCTCAACATTTTTCCTTTTGTTAATAGAGTGTCTTAATGTGATTAACTTTAAATATTTATAAATTACTCAAAATTGAACTGTTAATTATGTTATTATTTGTTTGTAAATATAAAACTGCATTCCAATAGAATGCTAAATGGTCTCCAAATTCTAAATCATGCTAAATTTAAAAATTTAGCATGATATCGTTCCAATTTATTTCTTCTAAATAATTATAAACTTAAACACCGGTGACAAAAATCATATAATTGTTATTGAGTTGTTTGCATTAAAAACTAGAAAATAATTTATAGTTTCAAACATCAAAGTGAATAAATAATTAAAATAAATAAATTTTCTTTAACGGAAGATGATCAAAAACTGATTTGATACACAATATTCAATAATATATTGTTCTGATATTTAATAATACAAAAATTTTAAATTTTATAATAGAATTTAAAATTCTTAACAATTTTGAAATTAAAGTTGAAGTTAATGTTTAACTATCAGCTCAAATAAGTCTACAATGCAAGTATTGGATTTAGTCAACTTGAAAATGTGCTAAATCATTTTAGTATTGCGGAGACCATTTAGCATTCTATTGGAACCCAGTCATTAAAATTTTTAAAAAGGAAATAGCGCGAACAATTTTTTTTGCTTTAATTTAGTTATCCGGATATTTTTTGTGAATTAACCGGATATCGGATAGCAAGATTTTTACGCATTATCCGGATAATTTCAATCCGGCTTAAGCCGGATTGGAAACACTATTTGCAACCAAAGTTGGATTCCCTCAATAAACTTCATACAACGTCCGTTTATCGTAAATGCTTCTTTTCAAAAATTTCAATTTATGTCAAGAAACGACATTTAATTTGCAACAACATTATTTTTCCAAACTGTTAGTTGGAAGTACGTGAGGCTGGATTCACTGATATTTAATGTCAAATTTCATGTTCAATGCAAATAATGTGTTTTTAAGCAAAATGTATTCACAATTTTTTTTGACAACTTTTGGTACAGCTTTCGAACCCATTCTCCTCTTAACTACATTACCGAAACATATGTTTTTTAAATCGGACCAGTTTTTTTTTAGTTTTCGTAGACCTTGGCCGACGGAGGGCCGTCAGACAGTCGGACGTTTTATTCTTAATCACAAGTCTTAATCACAAAAATAATCGAATGAAAAGTAAAATTTAATCGAATGTTTTCTCTTCTCTCTCCATATCTATTTAGAAATCACGAACCAATCAAAGAAAAACCAGCGGAAACACAAATTCGTAATCAAATTCAAATTTTCGATATAAATCCCGCGAGTCAACCGAATAACGTCCATTTCCGCATATTAAACATCAAAATTTTTGTTTTTATCGATCAATTTCTATTTATTAAACACATTTATTCCTTGTTTTAATTTTACTGTTATTTTAATTGTCTTAAAATACTAAAAATAAACTTATTTTACGATCATTGTATGTCTATCTATAAATTATAAGCATAATAAACTCAATTAGCACGATTAACTTAAAACAAAAACAAGTTAAAGTGTTTGGGTGATAGCATCAGATGTCGTTGTTGTTATTGTATTTAAATTGATAGTTTGAAGTTAAGTGACTGAAGTATTAATAATTTATGTTATGATAGTTTTTTGTGTGGTCTTGTCAAAAAAAAATTGTATTTTAGAAATTAATATAACATAAACAAAATAAAAAAATTATTCATACCGGAACGATCAACCTATGTCAATAAAGTATAAACATTGTTGCTATTTTTTTCTAAGTTGCTGGCTGATTCACGTCAAAGATTTCTTTTTCATGATCAACAAAAATAAGTACGTTTGAAATAATTATTTTGATTGAATTAAAAGATAAAAGTGTTCGTATTTGATGGTGTATAATTATTAAAACATAATTTGATTGATAGATTGAGAATTTTATTGAACAAATAATCAAAATAATTATTTCTTTTATACTTTTGTTTTCTTTATATGGTAAGTGGGAGGTTCTTGAATTTTATGAAAATTCGCATATTTAGTTTTGTAACTTAGTTTTTTTTCTGTGTGTAGTAAGTGTTTGTATTCCTAATTTGGCGAGATGTTGTGAAATTTATTTTTACATAGAAATAAACTAAACAATTTAAAAGTTGTGCTATTTGTTGGTTGTTATTTATTATGACATCATGTTTGGTAATATGATCATTATACGTAAACTTTTTGTAAAATGTAAAATAATTGTTTTTCTTCTCGGCCTCGGTCTCATAATGAATGTTCTTGTTGAATTTTGGGTATGGGGCGATTCCGCGGGAGACGATTTTTGACATAAATTTTTAAATTACAGTATTTGTAACTTTTTTCTATACCAATACAAAGAGAAAGATATAAATTTAATAATAAAAAAAACTTTTAAGAACTAAAGTTATTATTTGAATTTTTGGCGCCCTCAGAAATGGTGGCGCCTGAAGACTTGATGCAAACCATTCATCGACACTTGATAATTTTTCCACGAAATCTACTACCGGTGGCTTGAGGTTATATTTCACTGATGAATATTGAAATTATAACATTTGTTTATTGCCTTATATAAAAAAATTAAATGTTTATTATTATTTTTCTAACAATATTGATTAAATAAGAAACCATTGTTGGTCAGTTGCACCCGCGATATAAAAGAAATGAAAGTTTGGTTTTCTTGAAGAAATAAATTGGTAATTTTTTGAAACTTTGTAGAAGTAACAAGAAATAAAAAGAAAACTTGATTCAGTCGCAATAGATGGTATGTTGTCATTTTAATTAAAATTAACGTTGACTAAAATGAGTTGCACCCGCGATCAAAACATTAGAATCGCGGGTGAAACAGTTATGACTCTTACGATTACATTGTTATTTGTCATATATTTTTCATTTATTAAGTTTTTGATAACTTGATATCTTATTTATAATTACTGATTCCTATTTAATAAGAGTTTATTGTTAATTTTTTATTTTTTTTTGTGTAAATAGTTTTGTATAAATAGATCAAATGAAATGGCAGAACAACAGCAAAAGGAGACTGCTTCTCAAAAATATAGACGAAAACTAAAGGAAAATCCTATCCGTCGAGAAAGGGCTCGTGATTTGGTAGAGAAGTTATGAAAAAAAATATGGAAGAAAATGAAGAGTTAAAAATGCTGGCTAGAATGCGTTCAAAAGAAAGAATGCAAGCGATATCGATATAATCGATATAAAATATCGATATATCCATATATCCAAATCGATATATCGATAAAATTGATATATCGATTTCATCGATATGTTTTTGATATCGATATTTTCGATATTTTTTTAAACACACCGAGAGCTACTAAATCAGGTATCGTGTAATATCGATAATGAAAATTGTATGTTAAATGATTGCAATGTATGCAAAAATTCCAATATTTGGAATACTACCCTAGATTCTAATCCAAATATTGAATGGAAGGCCTGGATTTTGGAGAATCAGAGACCAAAACAGATCGTAGTGAACAAACCGTTTAAGGAAGCGTTAAATGAACTACGTGAGAACACTACGAAATTTAAGTTAGTTGCATTTTTTAGTTAAAAATGTCCAGTCCGAGTGTTTTCAAAGTGAAAAAGAAAACTTGACCAGCGAGGAAGCCATTGTACAAATTGACTTTGCTGAAAACTATGAATTAGTTAGTCACGACGAAATACAATCAGCTCATTGGTGTCATGGGTATGTGTCACGTGCTGTATTTGGACAACTGACGAACTTCACTCAGTGGTCATATTAAGCGATGAACAAAGCCACAGTAAATATACAGTTCATGTTTTCCTGCAGAAAATTTTTCAGTACATTCAGTCAATAAATGATAATATAAAATCTATACGTATCTTCAGCGACAATTGTGCCGCTCAGTTCAAGAACCGATATGTAATTGAGAGTATGAATACTCTTAAAGCAGAACACGGATTTACTCACCTTGAATGGAATTTTTTTGTTGCTTCACATGGCAAAGGTGCCGTCGATGGACTCGGAGGAAGTGTGAAAAGATCAGTGTGGACTGCTGTTAAAGCTCGGAAAGCAATTGTTAACACCGCTGAAGAATTTTATGATCTGGCTCGTCGCCTTTCTCAAAAAATTTCTTTTATATTTGTATCCCAAAAACAAATTGAAGAAGGAAAAACCATGTTAGATGATAGGTGGAAAGGACTAAAAAATATACCAGTCATTCAATCAAAACATTTTTTTCAATTTGAGGAGGGTAAGAGCATTTGTGTAGCACGAACGTCGAAGTCTAATTTGAAAAGCAAATTAGTTTTGACAAGAGCTACTAAAATAACGTCGAAAAGTTACAAAAAAAATTACGCGTTTCTGATGTTCACAGCGATTCTGAAGATGAACCTTAAGGCTCATAAATCGCTGGCTGTTCCAAAAAAATAATTTATTTAAGTTACATTGGAAAGTGCTAATTAGTGATAAAGCATCTATGATCTCATATCTTTAATTTAAAGTACACGGAAATGTTTATATTCACTACAGTGAGACGTGTTGCACCCGCGATAATTTTACGTTGCACCCGCGACTGGATAAAAAGTGAATAATTTATAATATTTATTTCTTTTAATAATTTTATTTAAGTTAATAATTAGTTTGTTTTGTATTCTTTTAAAGAATGTAAGAATAATTTAATAAATATTCCATAATTAACAGACTTTTTTCAATCTAGCTTCATGACCATTAGTGGTGGGCCGATTTCGTTGCACCCGCGATAGCACTTTGAACCTCTCCAGCGTCTATTTATATACATTTTATTAAATGTTTTTATATTAATTTTTGTAAGACAGGCTACAATGTAATCCTGCGACCAGTCATTTCATTAAAAAGAGTTTTTATTTTCTTAGTAAGAAGCCTTGAGTGAGTCTAAATGTTGCACCCGCGAGTACGGAATCGCCCTATGGTCGTTTTGACTACTAAAAGAGAGAAAGTAAAATTAGTATTCACGTTCGTCTGAAAAAGATGTTTTCGTATAAAATTTTAACTATTTACAGTAGTTGATGTATTGAGTCGAATAACCATAAACCAATTACCAAAATGGATGCTGAGTAGCCATTATGAGTTAATGATGTGACTTTGAATTTGAGCGGTTCGGATTCCTATTCTGGCCAAAGTGTTTTTTAGAACTATTATAATCATCATCATACCGATTTTCCAAATAACTGAATATGAACCAACATGAAAGATAAATTTGACAAGCTCTATAGGGCTGATTCCCAATATAGAAGACCCCATTTGCAAGTGAATAATATTCTGATTTTTGAAAGACAAAATTTAGTGTGACAAATTTCAGTCACTTTTTGAATGCAATAACTCCAATCATTTCTTCAACAGTAGACTCTACCAACAAGAAAAATTTTTATCAATAACTAACACATTTTGCTACAGCATACTTAGTATTTCTTATTTCTTTGAAATTACGTCTTCAACCGATCCCAGCACACACAATTATGTATTTCTTTGCACTTTGTTTTTGGATAACTTTCATATAATTTTGTCCTCGTTATATCGCAATACACTAATATCATCAAAAAAAATAATGTAATTGTATTCAATTTTTAGTAAGAAGTCCCGTCTGTTTATTTGTTTTATTTCTTTGCTTACTATGAGAGTTGATGCATGGTTAAGATTTCTATCCAATTACAGTTTCCAGGAGCCATATAAGCTTCGGCTAAGGCTAAGGGTGGTAAATGAATAATCTGAAACCGAAATTGGATCGTGATTAAAATTGCTTAGGAATGAAAGCAATAACTTGTCCGATTTAAATTAAGATTCTTGTTTTTATTATAAGTATTTACTTTCTTCAATCACAACGACCACTGTCTAGTATCGTCCATTTTGATTTTTCTGTTAAAAAAAAATTAACGAAAATCATAAAACGATTATCAGGATCATATTTAGAAACAAGCGAATAATCGTCGATTATTATATTGTAATAAACTTCGTCCAGAATGGGTTAATTTAATTTACTTATAAATAACCAATACATTCTGCTTTCCACATTCATGATTTAAAAAAAAGGGAGTTAACTAATACAATTTGCATAACTTAATGTAAATTAAATTTGTTATACAAATGTTTACATTAATGAATTAAAAAGAGGTGTGGCCTATTGTTTCTAGAAACTACAGTGAGTACCAGAATATTCTGCTTATTTGTTTTTGAATATAAATAAGCGAACAAAATATCAGATAGTCAGTTTTAATTTTGCAATTAAAAGTGTTTATAAATATTCGCAAGTATAAGGAATAATCGGTGGTACTTGAGCCTGGGTACTAATAGTAAAAGAATTTGAACTTAGTGGAATAGTAAATACAGATTTTACGATGCCGAATATTATTGATTCAAATTGTGGAAAAGCGGTGAAGTTTATCGTGCATAAATTGGAGACCATAGAATTTATTGTAATTAAAAGCGGAAGTTGCTGTAACTGGTTGATAAATAAAGTTTGAGATTTTGTTAACTAAAGATCTGTCTTTTTACTGTCGTATTTGCTCAATAATCGAAAAGAACCAACGAAGAGTCGTTACAATATTGTGGGGTTTCCACAGTCCTCAAGATATCTCAAAGCCGGGCCTTATGATATTGGAATCAGTGTTTAATTAGAATTTTATCATCGTAATCTTACATCTAAAAACACTACCTTTGAAAATATCGATAAACCCAGTTAGAGCTTGAGAGTCAACTTGGAATAATAGTTCTCAACGGTGTTAATTGGTCGGAAATTTATTAAGAAACCTTTTCTCCAGGATTGAATCTACAACCATTGCTTTGTTGTCCATTGTACGACCATTGCTTACGGGCTGCAGTTTGGATGTCAGCAGTGGCGAGACCTTTTTTTGTAATCTGTTAATAACTCTGTCTTTTTTAAAAAAATACGTATTATTTAATGCCAGTATATAAGGATGTTTCGATATTACTTTATTGTAAATCGGCAAAGTACTTAGGAGGCGTTTTATAACCCAAATGGGATCCCTTTTGTTCTAAGGACGACCTGATATTGTGAGAGCGGCATTATCTTGCCAGGATGTATCAAGTGAGATTTGGCAAAGCAACAGAATTGGATAGAAATTTATTAATCCTGCACCAACTCTGATGCTGAGCTAAGAAATTTGAAGTTTATTTTTATTCAATTGTTGACATTAGTAACTATCAAATCAAGTACGTATAATCAATCGATCCGTCCGTCTTAGAAAATCGCTTAATATAACTTAATATTTCAGTTTAACGTAACAAAGTGAAACATAAGATAAAGAAAATATATAGTACATTAAAGACAAGGTCAAAATATCAGAGGAAAATTAGAAAACCAAAACTAGAAAAAGAATAAAATGAGGCTTGAATGGAAAATTTAAATAAAGGAAAACGCAAAATATGCAAGAACAACAATGATTGTAATGTTATGATGGAATTTAAGTAGAGGTAATGGCGGTGATGATTGATAAGTAGAAGGATTCATGAAAAATGAGATTTGAAGAATAACAGAAGGTTTGTTTCACTGTAAATAACGCGGAGATAAAATACAAATGAGTGGAACGTGAAGAAACACTGCGCAACTCCATAGATTCGTTCTCACGTTTAAACAATCTGCACTTTATTGTCCATAAGCACAATATTGGCAAAAGTATTCTTTTTCATCAATTGAACATTCATGAATGTTTTTTATACTAAAATTTGAACATGTCAAATATTGCCTTTCTGGAAAATGAAATCTGTGGAAGGTCATAGTAGAGACAACTGACACAATCCAACCAAAAAATTGGACAAACAACTGCATTGTTTTAAAATGGGAGAGATAACTTTTACCCCAAATACTTTATGAACTTTCCAAATGTTAGTTATGGGAACGAAAAAGCATTGTGAAGCAATAAATTGGAAAAATTTTCATGGTTGATACATTTTGTTTTCTGTCGGTTTATCGACATTTTTAGAATAATTTTGGAATTCTTCGCAAACAAAGAAAAGAACCCAGAATTAGACTGGATAATGCAACGTTAAATTCTATATAAATCAAAAATTAAAATATATCTTCGCTTTTTAATTAATAATTGATTCATTTATTTAATTTTTATTTTTATTTCGCTTAATGCATTTCGGTTGACGCCGTTATCAAGAGCCATATGAAAATGTTATAAAGGAATTTTTTTTTGTTTTTTCGCAGTTGCAAAGTTGTAGAATAATTGACCTTTGGTACTTCGTAGAACGAAGAACCTATGACGCGTGGTGGAAATTTTGTTTTGGTGGCACAAGTCTGCTGTTACCTTAGTCAGCGGCTGCTCTTGCCTGAGGTGTGCGTAGTTGTGTTTCGTTTTAGATGTGCCAGACCTCGACTAACAACAATTTGAGTCATTTAGAAAAAACAGAAAGGAGCTATAGAGTAGGACAACTGAAGGTTTTGCTATGAGAGGTTGGGCATACCACTTTGGTTGACTTCTACCCACCCCACTTCACCCTTCAGAACGCCGTCCATGGACCAATTTAATTAAACATCTGATTTAATTTTTATACACTCAAAAAAAACTAAGTAAATTTTACAAATCTTTTTATAAATGTACAACTCACAAATTTTTTTGTAAGTTTACCAAAAATATTGTAGATTACAAAAAAAAATATTGGAAAAAATCAAAAATTTATTTGATTTTCAAATTAATTTTGGATTTGAAGGAAAAAAAGTTGTAGTTTTATCAAAAAATTTTGTGTGTTGTATATTTATAAAATTTTGTTAAAGTGACTTTTATTTTTTTGAGTGTATATTATAGTTTACAAGTAAAATACTAATAAGTTGATGGCGAACCTTAGAATCCCTTCTAGACAAATATGATTTAATTGCGCTCTTCGAGGTGATTGAGGAATTTAAAAGTACGGAATTTTGTAATATTGTTTCAGAAATATTGCGTCTAACAAGACGCATAAGGGATTTGCAATATTATTATTTATTATTGTAATTAGCAAGGCGAATAATCAGAAGCAAAACAACATACCTGCATACAATTTCCTTTTTATGGAACTACTGCACTGATTGGTACTTTTCACACATTTTCTTTCAGTAATACCCACTCAATTATGTATCCATATTCTGTTCTTTCTTTTTTTATTTGGCTTTCTAAATTCCGTCTTTCAGTGAAAGCCTGTATTTTAAAAATATAAGAAAATAAAAAGAATTAAAATCCCAGTTTACTGGGATGTATTGCAGGGACGCGTTAGTGCACTCAAAAAAAAATTAATGAAAATTGTTTATAACGCTGTTTATTAAATTTTATTACCAAATTATTTATGAAATCTATAAATTTTTACACAAATAATACGAAATACTTATAACTTCTGTTTATCGTTTGATAACCTATTAATGTATACTATAAACCAGCGTTTATTAAAATATAATCGTATATTTTTTGTAAGTTTATGTATTTTATTATATTATTTCTGAAAGTATAACCAGAATTATAAAATTTTCAAACAAAATTTATAAATCAATTCGTGAATATTATAAATACATATTTATCAATTGATAACTTTGTTTATCACTTCATAAACTCCTATTTATAAGATTAATAAATGGCGTTTCTTAGCTCCAACTCATTAACAAATTCGTAGATTTAATTAAATTTTTAACACATATCATAACTTTTTTTTTTTTAGTGTGCTGAATAGACGCGAATTGTGTTTGTGTTGTGTTATTACACAACACGAACTAAACTAGACACTCTTTTTACTGTTTCTTTTTGAACACACGTGATCACAATTCACTGAATCCTCAAACTAATTCTACATCCAGAAGTAATTGTTAGTGCTACCAGTAACCAATTTTAGGAGGTTTAATTTCAGCAGGTTTTACATTCTATTACTTTCTTTCCATAATTAGCAAACTCAAGTTAAAATATCATAAACAATAACTAAAAAAAATTTTATAGTCAAACAAAAATATTTATTGAGGAAGACTGTTACGAATAACCGTTGTGTTTTGGTTGACGTAGATCGTTTTTAATCTGAGTCTAAATTAGTTAATATATTTCAACACCCAGTTTTTCTCGCTTTTCTTTATGAATTTCGACACCAACGGTGCTCAGATGAAATTAAATTATATACCCTCGTTTGTTAGTACCAACCACAACTAATATTCGACTTATGTCAAATCGTTTTTTTTTGTTTGTTTGTTTTCCTCTCTTTGTCTCAGAGGCAAACTTGTCTTTCCATAGACTTGTATAAATTTTTTATTTGATTCAAAACTGTACAATTATTACTTTATTTCTTTGTAAATCTATAAGAAAAAACCCTACCACAAACAAATAATAGCTTCCCCCTCTCTGCGACTGTATAAAAAGAAAAATTAACAAAAAATGACGTTTTGGCTTTCATTATAACCAAACATATAATTTTTGTTATTTTATCAATGAAAAATAAATTTGTCCATAAAAAAGTTTGAAAAAAGGTTGACGCAAGTTTTCATACTATACTTTGAAAATATTTACATAGCTTAAATATTTGTTCGTATTGTTAGAAAATATTGCTTGTACATTATAAAATATTTGAGTTAAATAATCACTGGAAATAACACAATAAATTTAGAGTATGTACTCTCGTAATTAGTTTCATTCATTTTATAAAAATTAGCACAACTATTAAGAAACCATTTAACTTTTTTTTCATTTTAATTTATATAATTGTTTTTAATTTATAATTTAATAAAAAAGTTTGTGGTTGTAAATAAAAACAAATGAAAATGGCGAAAAGAGAAATCGAATATGACATATCAGCGATCACCATTTGTTATGTCTCTCTTCATACAATTTTAAAGTTATGTTCTCTCTATATTTATATATACTCTAAGGTCAGTACAAACAACAAAACTATCGAATTTCCTCGCAAATAATTTTTACTTTCATATATATAGTTGAACAACACGTGAAATCGACAAGATCTGGAAATGAGATTAGAATTTTGTACACATAGATATTAAAATTCATTGACATCAATAAAAAAATTTTTTCCGCGTTTTTAGTTTTTTTATTAACCCTCTCTTGGTGTCCTGTCCTGGTGATGAAAAATCAAACAATTGCTCGACCCTGGTGTATTGAAATCTACAGGTCTACAGCAAAAACTATCGACCCGATTTTAATGTTATAGAACATACCTCATACAATTCACATTGTATGACCTTGAAATTTTTTTTGTATGTCGTGCATTATATAACCTTGAAAAAAAAACTAATATAAAAAATAATCAGGTCCTGAAAATTTAATAAAATGTTAGTAACATAAAGTTACCTTTCATATTTTCAGAAACGGAAACCGGTTCGTTTGAACCAAACCAAAACCACTGAACCAAGGAAATTTTGCCGAACCAAAACCAAAACCAAACCAAACCATTTTCAAAATGATTTTATTAAACCAAACCAAAACCAAACCAGTTTTTTTAATAATAGTTGAACCGAACCATAAACCAATGTTTTTCTGTTTGGTTCACGGTTCGGTTTTATAGTAAAAAATATGTTCCATTACCAACATAAATTGAAAATATCTTCTCATTTCTTTTTGAAACTACTACATTTTGAAATTACACCAAGTGAGTCTGTAGGATCGAGGTTTATCGTTGGTCGGAACAGAATTAAAATCCATTGCCTATACGTGTTATATTATAAGACAAGTGTGCTCATCACGGTCTCTTTAATGCGACTTATTAGTAGAATAAAGCTTTTTGGGGTTCCGATTTTTATACGGAACACTACTAGTGAGAGTAAAACTAGTTTTTACATTATATCTATAAATGCTATGGGCCTGAAATTTGAGGTGCGTATAAAACTAATCTGATCACTTGAAATGACGGATACAAATAAAAATAAAGCGGTTTTCGTTTGGTTTACAGGGGTACGATGTGAGACCTTTGAGAAAATACATTTTTTTATAGATTCAAATAGGGTATCATATGAAAGGGCTTCATTTCAGTATTCCTTAAAAATTTATTTTGGAATTTTACACCTCACCTTTTTTGTATAATTTTGAATAATGACGTTTTCTTCCTGTTTTCTTACCTCGATTAGCTCCGAACCTAACTGATCGAAAATCTTCATAAACCTTCAGTGTCATAAACTCATAATTATATTTATTATTGGGGTGGAAATGAGAAGAGGTAAAAACACTATTTAAAATTTGGTCTAGTGTCTTTTGAAAGAGCACCTAATTTAGAAAACATTGCAATTTTTTTTTACAATTTTGAGGTGCACAGTTTTGAGTTATTGTCAAAAAAGTGCAAAATTCAGATCTTTCTTGAGTTACCATAAACATTTATGGATCAGATTCAACCTAAAGTATCATTTTTGAGTCATTTTTGATCAACATAGATTTGATTGTAATTTACTATTGACATTTACGATTTAACATTTATTTGGTTATGCGTCTATAGTCTGGAACTATAAAGACATTACAACACAACTTTTTGTCAATAATTTTTGATATTGTGTTCTTTTACATTCACGGAACCCTTAGCGAGCGAATTTTATTCGCACTTGTCTGAGTTTTTTATTTGAATATCGAGAATTAATTGGAAATAAAAATGTAAATCTAAATTCTGAATCTGAACCAAAACCGAACCAAAACCAAACCAAAACCAATAAATTATAAAGTCTTGAAACCAAAACCAAACCAAAACCAAGTTTTGAAATATCAAGAAACCAAAACCAAACCAAAAACCATAATAAAAATTTGTTATTAAACCAAAACCGAACCAACTGAAAAAAATCTTTGGTTTCCATCTCTGCATATTTTAAAAAATCAAAAATTTTAAAAATATGCATTTTTAGATCATCGATTTTGAATTTTTACCGTTATTTTTCTGAAAGAAAATGTTCAAGGTGCAACAATCTGAATTATTATTTTTATTAGCTCTTTTCAATACCTACATTTTTACTTATAAAACATTAAAATCGGTTCAGTAGTTTTTACTGTGGAGCCATTTCAGTACACCAGGGTCGAGCAATTGTTTGATTTTTCATCACTCTGTATCTTAAGACAGGGTTAAAAAAAAATAAAACCGCAGAAAATGTTTTTTCATCGACGTCATATAGTTTCAATACTTAAATATAGAAAATTCCAACCTCATTTCCAAAATGGCATGTTTTTGGTCGATTTCACGTGTTTCTCGCCTGTAGAGAGTTGTCAATATTTTTTAACTCCCCTGGACTGTTTCAGGTATGCAATTGATTTTGATTTGGTTTTTCATTTTGATTTTCCATCGCATCGAACCTATTATTCCCAACTTCAATTAATAAAGAATCGGACGAACATCCTCTATGACTGACGATCAAACGTTAATCTACACAAGTTCCCTTCAAGATGTTCACACAATTTTGGTTGTTAAAAATTTACTTGAAATTCAAATTGATATTGAAATTTCTCTTTTAATTTTTAAACAAATTGTTTACATTTAATTTTTAGCCAACAAATAAAACATGATTCAATTAAATTTCTTATGGCGAACATAAAAAAAACAAGTTCAAAAATGACAAGTTCAATCTGTATAAAAAAAAACTTTAAACTAAAACTTGTTACCATTTCTTATTTAATATTAATTTCCTGTAAATAATCTTAGATCAAATTTAAAAATAAATTGTTTTTGTTTATTTGCGGTTAGGATTTTCGTTCGTTTGACACTTTTACTATCATAAACATTTTGAGGGTTTCTTTTCCTAAACAAATTTATATCCTTTTCGAGAAACAACACATATGTTCCTTCTTATAGAAAAAAAAGAGAAGTTTTAATTTTTAAGTTATATCCAGTTTACATAACTAGAGCCACTTTTTGTTTGTTTTTAATAAGGATTTTCTTTTCAGTGTTGACATAAAGGGTTAGTTGTTCCTTTAAAAAATTGATTTTGTTTGTGGTTTTTTATGTCACATTTGTTGCGTTATTTCCTGTCTGTTAAAAAATACTTATTTAAAGTGAATGTCATGCTTAAGTGTTAGGATTATAAAAAGCATAAGTGAAGTTTTAAGGATTGGATACAGTTGAAAATAAACAGACAATCGGAAAATGTGACAATTTAAATGTAAACAAAAAATGTTTCCATTCTGGGGTATGTATTTTTAAAAAAAATAAAGTATAATTATAATAAAATCAATATATTTCGTTCTGATTTGTTACTAATTTTATTTCGTTTTCGGTTCAAGATCTTTAGTTATTAAAACGCACTAAAAAATTGAAACCCTTATTTTTATTACTCTGTTTATTTTTATTGTTATGATTTCCCTTCGTTTTTTTGTGTATTGTAAAAGAGAAATTTAACTTCCAGATGCAATTTAATTTGTTGAGAAAATTTTAATAAACAGAACCAAAATCATAAAAATTTTCCCTCGATATATTTTTTGGCAAAAATAATTTTGTTATTGAAGAGACTAAAGTGCACTGTTAAATATTGTATTTATAGCTGGACTATATAATTTACATTTTTGTCAAAAGCTTTAATTCGCTTTCTCAGTCTCAACTAATAAAATATGACAAATAGCTCACAGCAAGTAATTTAGTAATATATTGCTATAAATTTATTTAATAATCTAAATTTGAAATTATTTAATTCATTGTTTCTTATGCTAAAAATAAAATGTTTATTCCAACCCTTATCATGTTCAGATTTAATGATATTCAAGATTTTTATGTCTGTGAGTTTATTTTTGTGTCTGCGGGTAACAATTTTATATTAAATGTAATTACACAAACATGCAATATAAAATAAAAAATATTATTTAAACAAAGCTACAGTGCAACTTAAAACTTTATAAAAACTATAAATCACAAAGTGAATGTTTCCTTCTAAAAATATTTAATCAAATAATTTTTATTTACAATCGACTGTAGTTGTCGATGTGGTTAGAAAATAAGAAATACAAATGAGTGATTTTTATATTTTCTTCTGGTTACCACAAAAATTCAAATACAATAAAAAAATACCAAAAGTCCTTAATAAAACTGTCAAAAACAAAACAATTTTTATTTATATCTTAATAAATTGTATTATGTTAAACTTAAATTCAATTTTCCAGTTCCGTGTATGTAATAGGAAAATCTTGTATTACGAATTTTGTTATGTTTGTTGCGTTGATCTGTGATAGTATAAGTATCGCAATGATAAAATGAAGTTTATGAAGTGGGAGTAGATGATCACATTATAAAAACTATTCCATCCTCTCTTTTACAGTACCATGTACCATGTTCCAAAGTCTAATCAAAACCGTTTGACAAACGAAGGCAGTTATTGATATGAAAAACATTGTAAACAGATATTATAAGTTCACCACTATAGCAGCCTTGTTGATTAAAAGTATCAACACTAGTGACACTTTTATTTAACTTGATTTTTTTATTTAAAAAAGTCAGGCAGTCGCTCGCTGAGAGTTCCGTGTATGTATATAATATTTGAGAAAACAACAGTTATAACTAGTAAACAAAAATTTAGTTTCGATTTAGCAAAATCTCTTCACCCGTGAATTTTTTAAAAAATTTTTTCTCTTGTAATGTTCGTAGATAGGAAGTGGACAAAAAAATTTACATTTTTGAAAATAAGTCGAAAACTGTGCTTTCAAAAATTACAAAAAAACTGTTTTGCACTACAAAAAAAAATCACGTTTCATAAAACATGATCAAAAAATTTTTTTTTCTATTTTGCGTCTAAAATAAAGTCATTTCGATACCCAACTGCGTATCGAAATGGCCTTCATTACGATACGCAAAGTTTTGTTTTTCAAGGTTGGTCACATTGGTCATACACACGTCAGTGATAATTAAAACGAATAATTATATAAATAAAATTAATAAGAATATCTAAATTAGCGCTAAATACTTTAATCAACTGTATTTTTAAAATAATTAGTAATAATAACAAAATTTCAAATTGAGTATTTTTTAATAAAATACACATTTTTTAAAATTTCAAGACAAAAAATGCAAAATAGAAAAAATAGTATAAAAAACTCGTTTCATAAGACGTTTTATCGCACTTATCCTTTAGAAAACTTCCCACTGCGCGGGTCGTTTTCTAAACAGATTTCGTGCGATAAAATCGTCGATTATGAAACTAGTTTCTTAATATACTATTTCAAAATTTCTACTTTAAACCCCCTCCAATGAACATTTGAAATTATAACAACCAAAAAAAAATTTCGTTTTGATTTAGCAAAACCCCTTTACCCATGAATTTTTTTTTATTTTTTTTTTGTACTGTTCGAAGTTAAGATGAGGGACGAAAAAAAACCACTTGTTTTTGGTAATAACTCAAAAACTAAGCAGTCGAAAATTCAATGAAATTTTTTTTTGAAATAGTTCCATTTTCGATTTTTCTAAACTAAATTCGATTCCTTAAAAAAAACTTTTGTTTTACTTTCTCCTTATCTATGTGCATAAAATATAGATAAAAACAATTATTTGAATTTTTTTTTGTCATCAGGTGTGGAAAAACACATTGAATAACTGTAGAAAATTTCAAGTTGATAGCACTTTTAGTTTGTGAGTATAAATCGATTATGTAGAAATTCGGACGGACACCGAAGTCTCACCAATAGGGTACCGTTTTTACTTTTTCAAAGTACGGAACCCTAAAAATCATAAGTTAAATTAATTATTTGTTGGATGTAGATAGACACGAGTCGAACTTTTCAAAGCTTAGCAAAGAGAAATTGTGAAACGTATCCTGGTTTTGGCACATTTTTTACCCGATTATGGCGAAGCTAAAATGAGGGTTATGTGGTTGACCGGTATGTATGTATATATGTATGTTTATCTGTTTCCTCATAACGGCAAAACTACTTAGCATAATTTGCTAAATTAGATATCGTTCAAAGCGTTTTGTTTGTTCGCTGGTTATATGCTTAAGGACACAATAAATTGAATATGGCAACCTCTAGAAGACATAAAGTTATAAACTATAATAAAGAGTTTATTTAGCATATTTCAAAACTATATGAATAAATAAATATCATTCGACTACTATCATTCGAAGCGTTTTTGCGTTTTTGAAATACATATATAATTAAAACATATTTCATTATGGACTATGGTTCACATGTTAAAATTATATCTACGTATGTAATAATAATATAAGCTGGGTGGGAGTACCTCTATGAAGTACTGGCTAACACCCCAATGTTTATTGCGAAAGCTAATACTGGTTGTGTCGTTATATGTACCGGATAACGAAGGGGAGCAACCGCATCTATCAAAGTGTAGCTACAATTACATTTATGATCTTCGTTTTGATATTTTAAGTATATTATAAGCCGCTTTCTAATCAAGTGAATTGATTTTAGCCAGCTGGTCTAATGTTCAGTGAATTACCAAAAATATAGAGCCAAAACAGTAATTTTTTCCCGAACTACAGTGAAGCATAAAGAAGGGTGATGATTTAGACCGGTACGTATGTATGTATGTATGCATATGTTTGTATAGTTATAAGCTCAGCTCGGTAATGTCACATTAAATTGTATATATGGCTACTTCCAAAGGACTTAAAGTCATATATAATACTTACATAATAATTGCCTCAAAATAGTTTAAATAGTTTAAACTTTAATAAACTAAGAGCCCGCGACGGCCAGACCTTCGTTATTTTATAAAAGCTGAATGTTTCTCTGCAAATACCCCCTTCTGAGGTAGGAACGATTAGCAACATCTGAAGTTTGGATCATGGTTGCTTTGGCAGGGAGCAGGTAACAAAGGGGCCTCCAAAGTTTCGTGAAAGTATAAAAGGTAATTTTTTTATATATTCTTCGGGGTGGTATTAGAAGTCACGTCACCCATTGCCAGACACTTACTATCGTGATAACCCACTGCCAGACACCCTTAAACATTATCAATTTGTTAAAGTTTAAGGGTGTCTGGCAGGGGGTTATCACGATAGTAAGTGTCTGGCAATGGGTGACGTGACTTCTAATACTACCCCGAAGAATATATAAAATAATTACCTTTTATACTTTCACGAAACTTTGGAGGCCCCTTTGTTACCTGCTCCCTGCCAAAGCCACCATGATCCAAACTTCATATGTCGCTAATCGTTCCTACCTTAGTAGGGGGTATGCGCAGAAAAACTTTCAGCTTTTATAAAATAACGAAGGTCTGGCCGTCGGGGGCTCTCGGTCTATAAAGTAAGTTCAAAAAATAAAAGACTGTTTGAAAAATATGAAACAAGAAAATATTCGCATCTGAAATTGTTAATTGTCATGTATTCAAACTATTCAATTGTTATTGTCTATTAAATAAACAACTTATACATAATGTATTTTAATATGTTTAATACATATTCATTGTGATATTCAGATGATAGTCGTGGTCATATGCCACCACATATATGATCATATGGCGCCCTCTAGATGTATAGGGTGATGTACTTTTCTCTAAATGTTATGGTCGCTTAAAACTGTTAGAATGAATAGTATTGTTTGGGTAGACGGCATACGATCACGGCTATCTAGAGCATCATTTTTCAGTTGTCGGGTTTTAGTTTTTGAACTAACTTTTTTATCATGTAGAGTCGAACCTGCGTTTTATGAGTTTTTCTGGTTTATCATTTTTTACTTGCTCATAAACTGGCTTGAATGGATCCAAAACTGCCTTGATATTTGTTAAATTTTGGTAAATATTTTAATGTTTAAAAAAAAATGTGAATGAACACTTCAAAAGTTTAGAGTATTCCGTTTGTTGTTGAACAGTTTTATTGTTTTGTTTTATTTTATTTCATCAGCTTTTGCTTCTTTTAATTATACTTTTTGCAAACTCAAAGGCAAAAATGAGGAAGAAATAGTCCATTATCAAGCTTAATAATTATTAACAACTGTTTTATTAAATCTAGCTACTGAAATCACTCCGAAATCAAGTATAAGATAATTGGTTTTATATCAATTATCTAGATTTTACTGAAACCAATATTAAACTAATTGTAAATAACAAATTCACCTTCAATCTGTAAGACTTTTTATAAAAATAAAAATACAACAGTTGGCATTTGTCAGTTTATTTTGCTTTTTAAATTGCTTTTCTAATAAAAAAATTTTGTAACTGTGGATTGTTCGTCGATATTACATAATTGTTTCTATTTTTTTGGCTATCAGTATTGTTGAGAAGAATGAAGAGAAACAATAACACAATTGTAGTTGTTTTTAACAGTATAAACGGAAAATTGTAAAAATCGCTACTACATATTGTAGTGCTCAATTTACTTGCTCTCAATTACTTCATTATGAGAAGAAGTACGGAGTATGATCTAAATTAGACGCCATTATTTTTTCATGTTTTATGAAATATATTAAATCTAACTTTTAAATCTAAATCTAAATTTTTTGAATTCCTTTTGTTGACATTGGTTGATCACCAGTAGTTCAAAACACCCTATCGCTGTAGCTTATATCCCGCAGTCCTGGTGGATTAGTAAGGCGATAGACTCTTCTGGTATTTACCAGGAGAGAAGTTATCCAACAACGCTTTGGGGAAAACTAAAACGGCATCTGATAAACTTGTCTACGCCGTCAAATGACAGAGAATTTTTAACCAGTATTTGAATTTTTGAAGAAAAAAAAAGTAATAATTCCAATAAAGTGAATGATGCTGTGGAATACAATAAAACAATTCATTTCATTGTATTAAACTCAAAAATAATTTTTTTGATTGCATTTTATAAAGAATTTGATTGTATTTTATAGCAATATCAAAACAACATTTTCACTTTGATTATATATAAAGCAATAAATTCAAACTAATGCGCATGTCCCTCTCTCGAACATTAAAAAAGGCAAAAACAACTATGATTATACTAAATTGAATTTCCATTGTGAAAAAATTATTTTTTTATGATTTTTTGTTTTCTCAACATCTCGTTAGTATAAAACTTAATGTTTTTAATTGTAAGTAATTTCATTTTCAAAATACCAGACAATTAAATAGGCATCGAAATTGAATCAAATTTATTAGTTGTTTTGAATATTAATGGTACAGAAAAAATAACGTTTAATAAAAATAACGTAAATAATAACGTTTTACTTGTTTTACCAATGAATTTTAAAATGATTTAATTAAAATTACATGTATTATTAATTACTCTGTCGGAAGGATAAAACGTTGCATTGGTTTCGTGTTGATGAATTTTATTCTGCTGCAAATTTGCAAATTTTTGCCGGAAAAATAAAATATCATTTAACATATCATTTACGCTAACCTTATAAAATATTAATATTGTGTTCCGCATCATTCGCGCATCTGTTAGCAGCTGTTTATTTGATTATATTAAGACTTATAATTATACTTAGTTGTAAAAAAACTAAAATAAACCTATATTTGTAGTTGCCAGAAAGCTAAATTTTTTTTTCAAATATTAATTTAATTTTTGCTTCAAATTTGATGATTTACTTCGTGTTAAAAATAAAAATAGATTATTTTTTTGAATGGTTTGTCCAATTATGCAAGTACTGTTATTAAAATAAAACAAAACGATGACGGAAAAGTACTAATTTTTTCTTTTTCGGCATATGGAATGAAAGAAAATAATAAAATCGACTCCAAAGGAGTGACTCAAAAATATAAAACTTTACTCTTACGAGTAAGAGTGAGTGAATACTTGTTCACGTAAACGTTAAACGTTTTAATCTCGCGTAGGAAATCAATTTTTTTTACGATACTAAATATATAATCGATATATATTATAAATTATTAATTTTTTTTTTTTTTTTTTTTATCATATCGTAGTATAGCTGCAGATTCAAACCAATGATTGATGAAATTACAAACACATTATTAAATTAGTGTTTACATTATATTTCGACTCTTTTGTGAGTCATTTTCAAATGATTGTTATTTAGAGTTTCTGTAAGAGTAATTAATATGTAAAAATTACAAAGTTATATAGACTAAGAAATTTATCAAAAAACAAATTGTAGAATGACTTAAAAACAAGTTAACAAAAAGCTTTTTATATAAAAAACAATATGGTTGTAAGTGTAGGTAATAAATGATACAGAATTCGATATACATGTAAAATAATTTATATGTGTAATAAAAGACGTCAGAAATTTATCAAACAAGTAAGGTTATTACTGTACAGTTATGAATAAAAATGTTACGTTAAAAATACAAATATTGTAAGGAAATATTACTACTATACTGGTATAAACTATAATGTTATAAAGAATAGATACATACTTGAAGGATTTAAAACTGAGGTGAAAACCAACTGATTATCAATTATATGATGGCCAACAAATAATTTAAAAGTAACACATAATTAACATATTTAAATTAGAACACTTAAATTATTAAATTAAACATAAAAACATAATTAAAAGAAATTTTTTAAAAAACTTTTTAAACCACATTATCGATGAGGATCGATAAGGGAAAACGAGTGTATGTTAACTAAAATCCAGATACAAAATTATTCAAAAACAGTTGATGAGAGATGAGAAATCAAAATCTGCTAATGGCAAACATTGTTAAATAGAATGAGGAGGATATGAGAGAAAAAAGGAACGAATGTGTTACTTGAGAGAACGATGTTTTCTTATAATTAATATTGTTGAATGTGTGAATGTAAAAAATTGTAGCGACACAAAACAGCTGGGATAAATAGTTGATGTTGTCCCACCTGAGTTATATCTAGGTCAAGAAGTTAAGCCGTTATGATGTAATTCAGAGTGTCTATGGTGAGATAAGAGGTAACAAAAAACAGAAGGTGGACATAGAAGGAGGGTTAATAGGCAGATGTTGATCTTGATCTGGGACGAGTGATAATATTGTTGTATTGTGTGTCGATATTGTTAGTGTCCGTCTTTTTGTTGATGGAAGTAGGACTAGAAAGTATATGGCAAGATTCAATGATACGTCTCTTATATTTATGTGATTCTTTTGCTATAATCCGGGCTTCATCGTATTTGAATATATGACCCGTATCCAAGGTATGGCGTATCAGAGCTGTTTTACCTTGTTCATTTTTATGACGTGAAGTCAAGTCATATTGATGTTGCTTAATTCTGGTACCTAGTTTTTTTGACGTTTCACCAATATAGACAGCATCGCAAACTCCACAGGGTATACTATAGGTCAGACCAGACTGGTCAAATTTATTAATAGAGGATTTTATTTTGGAAAAGATGGTGTCTTTAAGTTGGTTATAAGGTTTGAATGTGATTTTGAGGTTGGACGATTTGGCATTAATGATCTTGTTGATTTTATTTGATAGCGGAGCAATATATGGGAAGGAAACAAAGGTGGTTTGAGTGGGATGTTGGGGTTGGGAAGACGATGGTTGTGGTGTTATTATTATTTGAGGTGTGGGCATAAGAGTATTTGGACTATTGGTATCTCTAATTCTATTGCGTAATATTTTATAGATCCAATTGTTTGGGTAGTTGTTCGTTTTTAATATGTTGGTGATATCGTTAACAACGTCATGGAAAAAATTGATTGTCAGTAAGATCTAGGATTCTGTTAACTAGTGACTTGGCTATGTTGTGTTTTGAATAGGTGGGATGTGAGGATAAGAAATTTAGGATACGTTGGGATGATGTGGGTTTGGAATACCATTTCGTTCTGATACTATTGTGTTCGCGAATAAGGGATATGTCCAAATAATTGATGACGCCATTACTTTCTACCTCCATAGTGAATTGTAGAGAGGGATGATATTCATTAAAGACTCGGAGGGAATGATCAATTTCCGTTGTTTTGACTGCGATCATAAAGTCATCAACATATTTTTTGACAAATTTGGGTGGGCTAGGAGTTAAGCTAAGAGTTTCTAATACCAGATCGGAAAGAATAGGTGCTAGTGGGGAGCCCATTTGTAAACCTTTTATTTGTTTGAAAAACTGATTTTTAGATTGAATAAGGCTGCATTCTGTCAAAGTAAAAGAAAGAAGATTCAGAAATGTTTTTTGGTCTATGTTGGTAAATTGTGAGATAAGAGGCCATTTATTTTGTATGACGTGAAGCGCAACATGTAGTGCTACGTTGGTAAATAGTGATACTACGTCAAATGATACAAGTGATTCATCATCAGACATTTGAATTGTAGTAGTGAAGTTTTTGAAATCTAACGAATTTTTGATGTTATATTTAGTGGTATCTGAGATATTTTGTAATATGCTGGCTAAGAATTTGGACAAGGTATAACCGGGGCTATTGATAGTAGAAACAATAGGACGTAGTGGAATATGTGGTTTGTGTATTTTGGGCTGGCCATAGATACGGGATGGAGTACAAGTATCATTTTTAAGAGACAGTGCCTCGCTAGTTGTTATAAAATGTTGTAGCGATAACGATTTAATTAGTCTATTATTTTTGTTTTGTAGTTGTGTAAGGATATTATCTTTATCATTGATTTGTATTGGTAGATAGGTGGATGGGTCTTGTAGGAGGGTGGACATTTTAGATTCATAGTCAGTTCTCCACATAATGACGGTGTTGTTGCCCTTGTCACTAGTTGTTATTAATAAATCTTTGTTAGTCCTCAAAAATGTCTTTGTTTGTTTGTGAGCTTTTATGATAATTTTTTGAATTCGTGAGAATTTAAAAGGTTTTTTAGTATGATTTTTGAGTGTGTCTATAATATGAGGTCTAATTTCTTTGGAGACTGTTCTAGGTAAATAATTGCATAAAATGTTTTCTATATTAGAAATGAGAGTGGGGATTGGAATTTCGTCATGAGGTGTGGGTATGGCAAATTTAGGCCCAAAACTAAGTAGCATATTGACCAGTATAGGTATTTCCACGTCAGTTAGGTTGGTACAACACTTATCATCAAAGATAACATCAATGTTGGAAAGTTGGGTGACTAAAAGTCGGTCGTATTTATTTTTTAAAATCTTAATTTCTTTTTGTATTAATACCTGATATCTATGTCCTTGAATGTGTGTAAAATTGTAAAAAACTAAGGGTGATACTAATCTTGAGATGTCGTGGCGTAGTCTATCATATGCATCTCTCATATGCGAAATTTGCCATGAGCATATTTTGATTTCCATGTTCAACATCTGACTGGTAAACTTATTCTTTTGCTTATTTATTAAGTGATGAAACGGGTGATGTTGAGAAAGTTGGCTGTCAAAGACTGGTAATTTATCAATTATAAACCGTGGTGATAATCCATTTCTTCTGCTTCCAAAAAAAAAAAAAAAAAAAAAAAAAAAAAAAAAAAAAAAAAAAAATACAGTCCACCTCTCATCGACGCCGCATCATTTGGTCCTTCGAGTCGGATCTATACGCAGCTCGTCTCAAAATAACTTTGGAAAAGAAAAAACCAACCAACGGTTTTGGATAATTTAAGGTACCATTTAGTATAGTTTATAAGTAACTTAATTATTTAAATTTTCGTCAATCTAGCATTTATATTGTCATTGTTTATTAACACGACTTGCGTGATCATAATCGTGATTTTTTCGGGACATTCACTACTACGGGGTGTACAATGTCGCTTAGTCGATTGTTTAATTGTCTATGGTGGATGGCTTGTCGGATTGTTTCATTTTATTGACATATTTCGTCTGGAACAATGTTCATCCGTTTTTCTCTTCGGTATTAATTTTTCATGAGGTTAACATGCCGGATTCCCCTTACGAAGACCTCTTGAAAAAACAACGTCGTGCAAAATCTCGTCGTACCTGAATGGAATTTGAATTCCAAAATAATTTTGCTGTCGTCGTTTATATTTTTAAAAAATTTTTATACATCTCGTCATACTCTAATGGAATTTGAATTCCAAGATAAATTTCTTATTTCCGTTAATAATTCAGTTCGTCGTACTTTAATGTTACTTGAGTTCCATATAATTGTTGTCTTCGCTAATATTTTGAAAATCGTTATTCATTTTTCGTCGTACCTTGTTGGAATGCGATTTTTCGTTAATAGTTGGAGTCACTATTCGTTTCGTCGTACTTAGTAGAATGTGATTTCAAGATACAATTGTTGTCTTCGTTAATATTTTAGAAAATCGTTCTGTCGTATTTTTAAATCATTCGTCGTACCTTATTAGATTAATTGTTATTTTTAGGATTCTGTTATATTATGTATTATATTCATCGGATTCTAGTAGATTAAATAGCATATTCATCGGATGTTCCAATATTAAATTACCAATTTATTCATCGGATCATTTCAAAATCACCGTTTTTAGGTGTGGAGTAATTAATTATTTAATCCACATCGTTCGTCAATCAACATGGAAGTTTTGATATTGGTTTGTCCAACATGCGCTGGTATTTGGATGTGTTAGCTTCATTAATTTTTCGTCGTTCTCCTTGTTGCTATCATAATTCCAACAGATGTTCACTCTTGTCTCATTCTTCGTTGCCTTGGCAGAGTGTGTCTCACAGCCCACCTTCGTCGTATAGTCGTTGAGACAAAATCAAACAAATTTCTTCAATGTGAATTAGCTCTGACCTTGCTAATAGGCTTACATGCCTCATTTGTAGTAATTGGTTATTCGTCATATCTTACTAGAATTCGTTTCTCAATTTAATGTTCATTAATAGTTGGAGTCTTTATTCGTTTCGTCGTACTTAGTAGAATGTAATTTCCGAATAAAATTGTTGTTCGTTAATATTTTAGATATTTTTCTCGTACGTTTCGCCGTACCCTAACACCATTCATCGTATTTTATTAGTTTGATTGTTATATTCTTAGGAACCTGTTAAATTATTTTATACCCATTAAATTCTAGTAGATTAAATACTATTCATCGCATGTTACATTATTGAATTACCAACTCATTCATCAAATCCTGTCAAATTCATCGTTATTAGATGTGAAATAATTAGTTATTCAATTCACATCGTTCATCAGTTAACATGGAAGGTTTTATATTGGTTCGTCGAACATCCGCTGGTATCTGGATGTGTTAGCTTCATTAATGTTTCGCCGTTCTCCTTGTTGCTATCATAACTCCTACAGATGTTCGCTCTTGTCTCATTCTTCGTTACCTTGGCAGAGTGTGTCTGACAGCCCACTTTCGTCGTATAGTCGTTGAGACAAAATCAAACAATTTTTCCAATGTTAACCAATGTGTCCTTGCAAAATGGCTAACATGCCTCATTTGTATTTAGTAGTATTCGTCATTAGAATTCGTTTTAATTCAATATTTGGTAGTTAATGGTTCGGTAGTATCTTAAGCCGTTATAGGTTTAATTATAATTTAATAAAATGTTTGTCTTCAGTAGGAATTAAAGTCATTAGTTATTTTCACGCGTCTTTCGTCTAGTTTATGTTACAAACCGAAAATGATTTCGTTTGAATTAGAATTTTATATTTTGTCATTTCCGTCTGCCAAATTGATAATTCAGGTTGTAGCACCGAGCTTTAATCGTTGATATTTAACTTTTGCAGGCCCCCTCTATTAGCTCAAGATGCGTGCTCAAATGCAACTGACAAATGGTTCATATGCATGTTCGCGTATTTCGTCTCAAAGCAGTCCAGTTGGAAATCGGTATTAACTCATCAGCTGATCCTTTTAGAGCTTGGTTTCGTCGTATGTATGGTATCACGTAGCGGATTGTGATGTTTTTAAAAATTCTGCTTCCACAACATTGCCAACTTCATTGAAGCTCGTAATCTTCAGCATATCCAACAAGCAGCATTCATGTGGTCTACTCTTCGTCACAGAGTGTGTCCGACAACCCAATTTCGTTGTACAATCGTTGTGTCATTTTAAATTGAGCCTATTGTCATTTCCATTAACCCAGCTGAATCCATTCTGAAACGCTCAGTAGCACGAATCTGCGTAATCTCACATCTTGATGTTGAAGATTTGCAGCAGTTTGTTGTATCAAGTAATTACAAACTAGTGGTGGTTTATATTTCACTAATTAATATTTGCAATCGTCCACGTAACTCAAGCAACAATGTTCTGCGACCAGTCTGTTCAGTCTGACAAGTCACTCACCTCGACTACAGTGATCCCTGAATATTCATACACTTAAAATTTACTTTAGTTGCTGTCCGTAACTGGTTTTAAGGGATTACGTAATTGCAACCATGTCGCAACCTGGACCGTTTCATTTTGTTAAAGTAAATACTTTAAGGTCGCCAGTATGTTCACGCATTATCGTGAATTGTTAAATAGTTTACCTGAAAAATCAAAATATTTTAAATTAGAATCAAAACAAAACCAATTAAAGATTTATTTATTATTTATAAAATTATGCAAAACATTACCAAAACAATCCTTTTGAAATGTCAACGAAACTGTCAATTTTGAATTGACGTGTTCGGTATATTTTGATCATTCATTCGATATTTTCAATTTTCACATTGAATTTATGTGTTCGTTATTCTATATTATTAATTCGATAGTTTCGAGATCGTTGGTAAACTTGACAGCTGTGATTTGTAGAGTTTTGGCTTTCTATAAAATGGACTGTTTTGGTAGTTTTGCCCTCTTATTCTTACGAATTTATATCTGAATAGTATAGTCAGTAAAAAGTGTTGTTTGTATTACCATGTAGTTGGTTGAGTATGAGCTAAACTCTCTCTTTGTTAATTTTAAGTAAATTTTAAAATATTTTGTATTCCCATGTGTTAGATCAGTAATTGTAAAATTAATAAAGGAAGTTTTTATAAAGTTGTGTGCATCAGGTCAGTTTTTTAATGTATATTTAAATTAACCAAATAGTTTTTTCTTCGTTCTCTGACAAATATTCGTCGAGTGTGCATGCAGTAAAAAAACTCGTACAAGTTTTCATCGAGTGGAACGGGTGATGTTTCCATGTAACGACGCGGTTGTTGTCAACAGATAGTGTCAACCATTACATGTGCTGATATATTTTCGTCATTAAAAAATCATCTCATAATCATAATCATCTCATTTACATAACTTCAACTATTATATGAGCTGAGATAGTCTCGTCGTTGCTTCAGTTGATCATCTCATTTCCATAACTTCAACCATTATATGAGCTGATATATTTTCATCATTGCATCAATCATCTCATATGTACATGTTTTCAACTATTATATGAGCTGATATTTTCGTCATTGCTCCAGTTAATCATCTCATTTACATAACTTCAACTATTATATGAGCTGATATTTTCTTCATTGTATCATTCATCTCATATGTACATAACTTCAACCATTATATGAGCTGATACATTTTCATCATTGCATCATATGTACAAGATTTACACTATTATATGAGCTGAGATATTTTCGTCATTGCTTCAGTTAATCATTCGTTTACATAACTTCAATTATTATATGAGCTGAGATATTTCCATATTTGCATCACAGTGTTGGAAGTTGATGTGCCAACCAAATCACATCAAATATATCTTCAATAAAAAAAATACAGTCCACCTCTCATCGAAGCCTCAAGATTAAAAAAGTGCCTGTTTATTTTTAGAAGATTTGTGCTACAAAATTTGGACTGAAATTCACGGCATCTGAATTACCTATAGAGGTTACGAGAAAATATTTTCATCACTGATTAGTGCGTTTGTCATTACTTTGATCAAGTCAATTCGTTTGACAAATTTAATGGTAAATTATTTTTCATAAAAATAATTTAAAGTTTTTGTATAAATTTAAAATTTATTAATGGTTATATTATAACAACCTATGTTTATAATAGCCATCAAAAAAACTATATTTATCGTGTAAATTTTAAAATGACACAAAAAATGTAGTGGGTGAATCTCATGAAGAAAATATCTTAATAAAAAAATAAATATTTTCACTTAAAATATCCGCTTGACGGAAACAATTTAACATAAATTTGTGTTTTATTATGTTTACATCTTTACATTGATTTGTGTTATAGTTATGTTAAATTTATTTGATTTTGATAAATTATGTTTGTGCCCATCTGTCGTTATTGTTTGTAATACGATAATTAGTTTTCAGTTAATTTTTTTGTTTGACATTTACAACAACTGTCGACATTTTAATCAAAATTAAAACAAATACTATGTCTGACATCATCACAAAAAGTTATAGAACTCAAAATTCACACAGAACTAAGAAAATATCCCTTCATCCAGACCAAAATTTAAGTTTCAACACAAAAGAAGTAAAAATTTAATTTCCTTTTTTATGAAGAAAAAAAAATTAAAAAACTTTAGTTCCACTTTTGATATTTGTGCAAAAAAATAAAATCTTAATATAACAATTGCATTCCTCTGATTGAATTCGAATAGTATTGTAAGAAAGAACAAGAGACGATAAAAACGTTATAAATATAATTTATAAAATTTTTAAACAATAATTTTTCTTTAAAATATCCTTTTTATTTAAGCGATATTATTATCGTTTTCCCTGCTACAAGAAGGTTAACAATAAGAAATATTGTGGAAAAAAATATTTTTAATGAATAGAATCCGTGACTCATAAAAATTTTGTGAACAGAATTGTTCTGAAATAAATTCGAAGACATGAAATAAAAATTCAAAGAAAAAAAAGACATTTAGACCGTCTAGCCTAGCTAGATAAACGTTTGTTTGTTGTTGGCTGTCGATCGTTTCTTGCAAACCATTAAAAATCTATGTTGAATAAAATATCCTATTGTAGGAAAGTTGATATGTCATAACACTAATAAAAACATTTTTTTTTGCGCGAAAAAACACGTACAATTCATTAAAATATAATGAAATGTAAAAATGTTTTTTTAATAACCTTGAATGGATTTCAGATCAATATGTTTTCTTATAATGAATAGAGATATCTTATGATGTCAAAACGTTTACATTATATTCAAAATCACTATACGTACGTCTCGTCTCGTACATACATTAAATTTCAATAGCCGTTGTCTTTTAATGACATTGAATTTTGATATTAAAATAGAAAAGCAGGAAAAGGAAATAGGATCTCATTTAATTATTATTAACATATTGTGAAATAAAATTTGCATTTCAATCAAAACATATTTATAATGAAGGAATAATTGTCGATATATTGTTATATGAATATACAATTATTTTTGTGTACCAAAAACTGACAGGGTAAATGTATAATTATTTTAACAGTTGATTGATTGATGTATGCTAAAAGGATTTAGATTTTTTATTTACATATTCTTTTCTTTTCCTAAAACTTCAAAGGTCCTAGCTATTCATATTTGTTTTATTGTTATGACATTGATGAACTCTTCGACTTTTATATTTTTTAAATTAACAAATTCATCGTAAAGAAAAAACTATGGTTCACACTCTTTTGTGAGGGGAATCCAAAAATAAGTTTTTAATTGGTGGTGTCTCACAAAACTTCCTTACGATTTTAAGTAAAATTTGCTAATGTATAAAAATATAAAAGGCAATAATTTTAGAAGTCGCCATTTTGAAAAAAAAAAACAAATTGGGTATTTACCGGTAAACACCTAGCTTTCACAAATATAAGAGTCATATTTTGAACAGGTCACCGACATACATTTTACAAATTTACAAATTTTATAACACAGATGCAAATACCAATGTTACACTTACAAGTGTTACAATTAAACCGATTTAAATTTTAACACTTCATATTTCATCTCTCGCTTACGGAAGCATAAAAATTAAAAACAAACACTACATCAAATTTCAAATGATTTTATCCGAAAGGTAGTCGTCATGAATTGTAATCTATCCTCCTAACACATACCAAACTTTTTCTGTTTTGTTACTTTTGGAATATATTTAAAGATTTCCCGGCTGGTAACGAGGGTCAAAATAGGTAGTAAAATATGTAACAGGTTAAGATCTTTAATCTTCTAAAATAATAATCATGGAATAATAAACCAACCGTCGACACACCGCTTATTTGTTTCGATTTATTATAAACAAAATCCGCCAATAAAAGAGCATATTAATGTTTTTGCAGATTTTTCTGAGCAACTAAACTGGAGTAAGTAAAGTAATAATTAAATTTGTTTTCAATTCGAAGGTATGGTACGATTTTTCTCAGAAAAAAACTCCATTTCCCCTTTACGTTAGGATGGATTCAAACCTTATTCATCAGTCCCATGTTTAAATCCATTGGCAGACATGCCAAAATCGAAAACAATTGATTGTTACTCTTCGACAATGCTGAACGAATATTTTTATCAACGAAATCTTAGTTTAATCTTAATTTAATTATAGGTTCAAACCGTGCCATTAGGCACAAGTGAGTACTTCTCTTTGATTTTGCTTTAAACACAGATTCTTATCCAAAGTGGACTGAGTTTGAATAAATAAAATATAAACAGATATCGTTTAGAGAAAAATTCGAATAAACGAGTGCCGGACAGTATTGAAAATAACGACAAGAGCTTTTTCACTTTTTTAGAATTCGCTATAGTAATGTAAACTTTTTGTTGGTTTGATGATTCGTAACCGACTAATACCCGGTTTCTTCATATCTTCGAATAACTATCTTTCAGATAAAGATATCTGTCAGATAATTAAAAATTGATTTTCTTCACTAAAACCTCCTGTTACATATCTAACAGATAACTATTCTGTATAGGGATTGCACTTATCGATGTTATCGCCACTTAATATAGCTGTGAAGTGAGTTTATTTTCAGTAAATGCTTATCAAATGTGAATTATTTTCAAAACTTGTCAAATGTGAGAAGTTTAAAAACTAATAAAACAGAAATTAATAAAATAAAAACAAATATAAAAATATGGAGGGGCTGAAATCTCAAGCTCTGATATATCAAGACTTCTGTTTTGGTTAAGGATTTTGATATAGTTTTCGGCATAAAACTTTTACGAAGACATTGTTTTTAGTTTTGGGTAGCGATGTATATCAAAAATAAAACTCTGTAAAAGTACAAGTATTTTATCTCTGTTTGGAAATTTATTACAAAACTAACACGAAACATCAATTCGTCGCCGGAAAATTATAACAGATCATATATTAACATAAATTAGTGAAAAGATGATACACTCAGCAAATTACTCAAAAACCTCTCCATTTAGCGTTTCGAGAAAAAACTACAAAATCACAAATTCATATTTCTTCCAAAATTCCAAAAATATTGCCAAAATTAAATCAAATAAAATTTTTTTCAAAATTCCAAAAATATTGCAAAAATTATTACAAAATCAAAGATTAAATCTTTGTTCAAAAATTCTAAAAATATTCCAAAAATTAGAATAAAATTAAATACATATTTAAACTTTTTCTAAATTCTAATAATATTCCAAAAACTGTTAAAAATTCAAACTTTTTCCAAAATTCTAAAAATATTTCAAAAATTCTTACAAATTGATTTTGTTGGTTTGTTTCAATTGATTTTGAAACTTTTTTCAATATTCTAAAAATATATTTACAAAATTCACAAATTCAAAAATTCTATTTTTTCCAAAATTTTAAAAATATTGCAAAAATTATAACAAAATCAAAAATTAAAACTTTTTCCAAAATTCTAAAAATCATTTTTTTGACACACTTGACAATTTTTTTGACAAACTTATAATGCAATAAAATTCTCAATAATAATAATTTCATTTAATTTCATTCCATACAAATAACTAATTTTTTTTTTTCTAAAAAAATAATGAAAATCATTCTTTTGACACACTTGACAATATTTTTTTGACAAACTTATAATGCCATAATTCTCTATAATAATAATAAAATCTTATGTCATACAAATAATTACTTTTATTTTTTCCAAAAAATTGGGTAAAAAACTAAATAAACCCAAGTAAAATCTTTCTTTTGACACACTTGACAACATTTTTTTGACAAACTTATGATGCGATAATTCTCAATAATATATAATAATAAAATAATTTCATGTCATACAAATAATTAACTTCATTTTTTCTCAAAAAATGGTGTAAAAAAAAGCGAAAATCATTCTTTTGACACACTTCACAACATTTTTTTGACAAACTTATAATTCAATAATCTAGATTTTAGTCTCACATACCAATCCCGACCATCAAGAGTTCTCCAAATTCAATGTTCCTACTCGTAATCACTTAAAATGAACGTTTTTTAAGCAAAAAATATGCAAATTTCCTTGTACACACTTGGCGATTTTTTTGACACACTTCCGGGACAGATATCGAACCCATCGTCCTTTCGGCTCTTACCATTATACAAAAACTTTTGAAATCCCTCCAACGGTTTTCTAGATTTCGTCGGTTGTGACGGCCGGCCTGCCGGTAGACAGACTAACATTTTTTTTTCAAATTCAAGATATATATATCCTCGTGAATCTTCTACCAAATTTGCGGTTTTGTTTTTGCCCACCATACTAAGCTTTAAAAATATAAATTTAAATATATATTTAACAAATATGTCAAACTTTCATTCTTATCTGCTAGATATCTGGTACCTCAAGTAACGAATAACTTTATCTGATAGATAAACCCTAACCGAAGGTGAAGAAAACCGATTCTGTTAGATATCTTCTAGATAAAGCTATCGACAACTTATCTAGATCTGAAGAAATCGGGCATAAAACACTTTTTTTCTTTTTTTTTTCAAATACTTTTGGTTTCTATGAATCCTTCCTTATGGAAGTATTTATTTCTATTAGTTTTTTAAAGTGTCTAAGTCAACTACGGTTGATCAAAGTTATTGAAATAACGATTTAAGTAGTTTTTAAACAATCTTCAATTAAAACTCATAAATTTAATAATACGAAATTATTATTTCATAACAAGTGAAATTAAACAAGCCGTCTTAGAAAATATTAAAAACTTTTGAAACTTTTTCATTCTTTTGTTTATTATTATTATAATTAAACAAATTTCGTTTTTAATTTTTTGTAATAGACCGAAAGAAAAGATAAAGACCGAAATTTTAAACGAAAATGTGTCGGTCATTTTACAGTCTTACTGTCTGCAATCGTTTAAAATAATAGTGTAATACTGTGTAAGATGATAATGGCGAACTCAGACTCTTAGACACCGGTTTGTAGTTTTTTCGACTCCGAGCTCACACTTGCTTATATGCACTTTAGACTTTGGAGGTTTGGACTCGTACGAATGGCTCAAAATAATGGATTTTGTCATATTAGTTTCTACTTTTAATTTATGATAATCGTAATTATATGAAACTTACTATTTTAGATATTTATTAACATTAGAATGGTCAGTTAGTATTATGTGTTATGTATCATCTCCTCGATGATACATAATACCCGACGTTTTAATGTTTTGATAGTCCTAGGAGTTGACTTAGTTTTCCCAAAGGAAAGGTATTGGCTTAGTTTGACTTAAAAAAACTCCTCATCAAATACTAATCTGATGTGTTAATGTTAACATAGTAGATTATTTTTGTGCGAAACAAACATATTTTTTTGGTTTTTCAATGTTTCCAATGAGAGTGTGCGATATAAAGTTTTTTTATATGTCTTTTATTTTGTTCTTTTTGATCATTGAATATTTAGCATCAATCGAATAGTAATTTTTATTTTTTTTTGTATCTCAGCCAAGAGTTCGAAATGAAATATTTGGCTACCAAGTTTGAATAGACTATTAGCGTAAACCAGAGTGTAGCGCGAGGAGCTTGTCTATTATCACACCCCCAATTATCCCCCTCCCCCCTAATAACCATATGCTAAATAAAATAAATCGAATAGTAAGATTTCTATTTGAATTTTTTACATTGTTAATTTTCACTGCACCAATCTTTTTCGACTAACTTCCACCAAACTGGCCTAGTTCTCAATTTAATAAACGTAATTGCCAAATGTTCTTTAAGCAAAAATACCAGGTTTTATTAAGTATTCAAAACCTTTATTGTTTTATAACAACAGGAAAACAATACAGCAAATAATATTCCCCAACAAAAATATTCTTGAAATAGCTTCAAAAACTGCAACGGTTGATTGTAGAAATTGCCAATATAACACAGCTTCCAAAAATATACAATATTTCTATTAAATAACACTTAAAACTTTATTCACAATCAAAATACCACTATACTTCTATTTACACAGTTTTATGCTTACGATACAGCGTTTCGTTTACAATTAATTTCACTTCGCATAATCGCATTCTACTTAAACTAATTACATTATCGCAGTCTAATTTAAATTAACTCTCACTTTCCAAAAGATGTTCCTTAATTACAATTCTGCTTATTTTCTCGATTATTCGGAGTCAATCTTTTATAAAGAAAACTCGAAAAGTTTTGAGAATAATCTATGTCATTATTTTGCAAGTTTTATATTTTATTTCCTAGTCCTTCTTGGAATTGGAAATATTGTATAATGAAGAGAAAGAATCGGGGTCGAACACAATTTTGTTTTGTATTTCATTGTGATCATGGAGAATCGTAACAATATATTTTAAATTTGAATTTGAATCTCCACTAGTGATAGGGAAAGCCGTATCCATCCCAGATTTTATCCATTATATAATGGTAAGTAGTCGGGTATTTGTAATTTATATATCTTTGTTAGATATTCGAAATCAACTCAAAATATGACAAAAATTTATGTATTAAATTTTCTATTATAAAACTATTAGAAAGGTGTACATATAGGATAAACAACCTTGTCTTCAAAATTTGAGAGCAATCGCTTTATAGAAAGTTACCAAAATTGATGAAAAATCAATTGATTTTGAAGTTCTTGAAGCCCCTATTAATGGAACAGTTTTAATCCCATGGAGGAATAGCTATATTTATTTTAAAAAATGTCAAAATCTTAATGTCGCCGAAGTTGATCTTTTTGGAAACCTAAAGCATAACTTTTCACTTTACAAAACTACAAAAATATGATTTATCTATCTAAAGAAACATCCATCCGTAGGTTATTCAAAATAATCAACCGATCACCACAACTAATATTTAGCGTGACTCCACTTATGTCAAATCGTTTTTTTTTTTGTATGTTCGTTTTCCTCTGTTTGTCTCAGAGAGAAACAGTTTTTCTTCCCAAAGACGTGCGTAGCTTTTTCATTTGATTCAAAATTGTACAATTATTGCGAGTTTTTTTTAAATCTATAAGAAAAAACCCTGCCACAAAAGATAAGAGTTTCTCCCTCCTTGCGATTGTATAAGAGTAGTTCTACACACGAAAGAAGAAAATGGAGCTTATTACGGCACGACATGTTTTTTGCGAATAAGTTCTGGCAAGTAGTTTTAGTTAAAGTTTATGACGTTCTTTCAACTTTTCTGAATGTCAAGAAAAAAAAATACAAGAGTCACAGTAAAAAAAATCCTTCTTACTCCTAAATTAACTTAAAATTATCTCAATATTATCTCAAAATAAAAAATAAACATTTATTTAAGTCAAAATCCCAAATATTTAAGTCACTGAGACCAAGGGACTGATAATTTATCAATTTATAAAAATGACAACATTACGTCTAAAAAAAAATAAACGGAATCTATACCAAGGCAATACATATTCACGACGTATAAAACTACAAAATTACCTGTAATTGAAACACTTTTTTCGAAAATACTTGCCAGGGGACTAATAATTTGACTGGGCAACACACGATCTTGCTAGTAATGATGACTGTTTTGATTGATAAAACCTCGGACTAAGTAAAACACTTGCAATATTATATTTATTGAACTTTAATTAATTCCTGTGACGAGCGATAACTTGATAGAAATATGAATTTCCAATATTTTCAATGTGTTTTGATTGGGCAGGAGAATAATAACAAATTCGTGAAACAAACTTTAATAAGATATATCTTATATGAAATATAGAGTAATGTTATGATTATTTACACATTATTAAAGCATCATTATTCAAAATTATTACTACAGTGTAAATTTGTCTCTACACACTTAGAATTATTGATTATTTAGTTTCACCAGCTTTGACTTTCAAGGTGGGACACGTCAGGGGACTGATAATTTGACGTTTTGAATAATTTTTTTTGTAAGAAATATATTTCGAAACGGGTTTATTTTGGGTGACCAACTAGACATAGTTAAGGTTCACAAATTTCATTTGAAAAAAAAATTTTTTTTTCATATTAATATACGAAATAAGCAGAGCCGTCCAAAATTCGTATGTTTGTAGAACTACCCATAAAAAGAAATGAAAAATAAAATGACATTTTAGTTTTATTATAACCAAACATATAATTTTTGTTATTTTATCAATGAAAAATTAATTTGTCCATAATGGAAAAAGTTTGACAGCAAGTTTTTATACTATACTTTGAAAATATTTACACAACTTAAATATTTGATCGTGTCATTAGAAAATGTTGCTTGTCCTTTATAAAATATTTGGGTTAAATAATCACTGGAAATAACACAATAAATTTAAAGTATGTACTCTCGTAATTATTTTCATTCATTTTATAAAAATTAGCCCAACTATGAAGAAAATATTACCTTTTTTTCGTTGTAAATTATTTAATTGTTTTTAATTTATAATTTTATAAAACAGTTTGTGGTTGTAAATAAAAGCAGTGTGGTTCATTCATCGTGAAATGTTTAATAACAGCTTATTTTTAATAATTGTTATTACTAGTACTCACATTAAGTGGACCACACTGTATTTAAGAAGTGCACAAAATTACCATCTGTAAAATCAAATAAATTTAATTTCAATAAAACTCAGAAAGGGAAAAAACAATAAAATATTGATTTTAGTGCATTTAGATGCTAATCATTTGTTGGTCATAGATGAAAGCATATGAGGTTATAGGTTTTTTATTCATTTGTACAAAAGCAGATGAGAAGGAATACTTAAATCTTTATTTTTTGCATCTACGTCTTTTGAAATAAAACAAAATGTACAAATTTAGCCCCTATTTTTTTGTTATTAAGCTTAATTGAAAAAAGAATCAATTTGATATTTCAACTATAGGGAAATAGTACAAAGAATGCATACTGTTTTCTATAACTGTTTAATACGCTTCGATTATTTCGAAATCGATTTTATTATTTTGCTGCAAATGACATTGACTGTGAGGAAAAATTTTACTAATCTATACATTTTCTTTTCTATTTCTAGGTGAGTCGTTATGCTAGATATTACAAACATTATCAATCAACATGTATGTATTCCATCATTTTATTTGAAACAAAATTAAAACAATCAAAAATTAAATTTGTTATTTACGTGTTCCATTAATTAATTTCAAATAAATTGAAATAAAAACAATAACTCATATTATAAAGTTCAATATCAATATATAACTAAGAATATGAACTCTTGTTATAGAAACGGTTTTATATGCATATTAATATTCCCATTAATATTGTAATTTTTCGTATTTAAGATAATAAAAATGTCATTGAACTTGAAAAGCAAAAAATAATGGCAATTAAAATAAATTATAAAATGAACCATAAAGAAATTATTATTTATTGTCTTTACTTTGATATTTATGTGGAAAGTGGGAAAATTTCAAGGAATGATATAAATAAAAACCAATGAATAGATAACGTTACAAATTATTGAACTTCAGTATTAAAGCATTATTATAACTTAAATTTATGGCAGTTGGGAATGCAGTTGTAGTTTGTTTAAGATTTATTGCATATTTTAATATATTACTGATAAAATGTAGCTGAATGTAATCGACGAAACAACATACATATTGTAACGTTTCTCTAACCTTACTTCGAATTAGCCTTACTCACAATTCGATAAATTTCCAATCTCTTTCTGAGTTCGATCACTGATTAGTAAGCACTTACACCTGGTTTAATTAAGTATTCAACTCCTTAATTGTTCCACAACAACAGGAAACAATACAGTAAACAATATTCCTAACTAGAATATTCTTTAAACAGCTTCGAAACTTCAACTGTTTATTATAGAAATTTCCAGTAACACAACGTTCAAAATAATACACAAAATATTTCTACTCAATAACATTTAAAACTTCATTCACAAAAACTAATTTAAAAATCACTTTTACAATTTTAACTTTACGGTCGCAGGTTTAAAATAAAACTAACTATTCTACAAGAGGTAATTTCCTTATATACAATTCTGCATAGTTCTCGACCATTCGAGGTCACTTTTTGCAAACCTTGAGAAAATATTAGAATATTCGATTATTTTACTTTAAGATGATTAGATTCATAAAGTAATTTTATGTTGACCCAAGTTCTAAGAATACAACAACAACACTATTAATTTCATCAATTTGTTGTTGTGTTTTGGTGTGATTTTTCTGTAATCATAACAATATTATACCTAAGCAATCGAAACTTCGATAAAAAGTTTATTTGGTATTACTATAAAAATCGGTCAAGTATTACTGAGGTCCTTCAGTGAGGATCCAAAAAAAGCTCAAAAAAAATGTATGTCTGTCTGCCAGCCGGCCGGCCGGCCGTCACAACCGACGAAATCTAGGAAACCGCTGGAGGGATTTCAAAAATATTTGTTTTTAAAAATAGGTACACTCAATTTGAAGAGCCGAAAGGAAGAAGTGTGTCAAAAAAATCGTCAAAAGTGTCAAAACAAGGAAATTGGCATATTCTTGCTTAAAAACGTTCATTTTAAGTGATTACGAATAGGAACATTGAATTTAGATAAGTTTGTCAAAAGAATGATTTTTAAAAAATACGAAGGGGCTGAAATCTCACAGCTCTAAGATATCAAGACTTCAGTCTGGGTTAAGAATTTTGATATAGTTTTCGATAAAAAACTTTCATGAGGACATGCTTTTTAGTTTTGGGCAGCGATGTATATCAACACATAACTTTTTGTTAAAGTACATGTATTTTTTATCTCTGTTTTGATATGTATTACAAAACTAACACGAAACATCAAAACGTTGTCGGAAAATTATAACAGATCATAAATTAACATAATTTAGAGAAAAGATTATACAATCAGCAAACTACTCAAAAACCTCTCCATTTAGCGTTTCGAGAAAATATATCAAATTCACAAATTCATATTTCTTTCAAAATTCCAAAAATATTGTAAAAATTAAATAAAATCAAAAATTTAAACTTTTTTCAAACAAAATTCTAAAAATATTTCAAAAAATTTTTTCAAAAACTCTAAAAATATTGCAAAAATTATAACAATATCAAAAATTGTAACTTTTTCTAAAACTATAAAAATTATAATAAAATAAAAAATATAAAATTTTTCAAAATTCTAAAAATGTTCCAAAAATTCTTACAAAATCAAAAATTAAAACTTTTTCAAAATTCTAAAAATATATATAAAATTTATTATTCTATTTTTTTTTTAAATTCTAAAAATATTCCAAAAATTAGAATAAAATCAAATATTTAAACTTTATCTTAATTCTAATAATATTCCAAAAATTCTTAAAAATTCAAAAATTCAAACTTTTTCCAAAATCCTAAAAATATTGCAACAATTGAAACTTTTTTCAAAATTCCAAAAATTATAATAAAATCAAAAATTTAAAGTTTTTCAAAATTCTAAAAATATTCCAAAAATTCTTACAAAATCAAAAATTGAAACTTTTTTCAAATTCAAAATTATATATATAAGAATTCTATTTTTTTCAATATTCTAAATATATTACAAAAGTTATAACAAAAACAAAAATTACAACTTTTTCCAAAATTCTAAAAATATTGCATAAATTATTACAAAATCAAAAATACATGCATTTTTCAAAATTCCAAAAATATTTCTAAAACTATAACCAATTTTAAAAATTTCGATGTCCAATTTCATTTTCAATTACATTTACGTCATAAAAATCACAAAATTTTTTTTCTCCAAAAAATTGGCTAAAAATATAAATGAAATCATTTTTTGACACACTTGACATTATTTGGTTGACAAACTTATAATGCCATAATTCTCCATAATAATAATAAAATTTCTTGTCATACAAATAATTAATTTTATTTTTTTCCATAAAATTGGGTAAAAAAATAAATAAAAATCTTTCTTTTGACACACTTGACGACAATTTTATGACAAACTTATAATGCCATAATTCTCAATAATAATAATAAAATTTAATGTCATACAAAATAATTAATTTTATTTTTTTCCATAAAATTGGGTAAAAAAATAAATAAAAATCTTTCTTTTGACACACTTGACAACATTTTTTTGACAAACTTATAATGCAATAATCTAGAGTTTGGTCTCACATACCAATCCCGACCATCAAGATTTCTCCAAATTCAATGTTCCTACTCGTAATCACTTAAAATGAACGTTTTTTAAGCAAAAAATATGCATATTACCTTGTTTTGACACACTTGACGATTTTTTTGACACACTTCCGGTACAGTTATCGAACACATCGTCCTTTCGGCTCTTACCATTGAGTGTACCTATTTTTAGAATTCAAAATTTTTAAAATCCCTTCAGCCGTTTTCTAGATTTCGTCGGTTGTGACGGCCGGCCGGCTGACAGACGTACATTTTTTTTTTGCTTTTTTAGAATCAGTAGGTCCTAAAACGTCGAGAAATGCTAAAAAAAGGGGGAGTAAGAATTTTATTTTTATATTATAAATGTAATAATTAGGTCTTTCAGACCGAAGAAATTGTTAAAATTAATGTTTAAAATATAAATAATTATAAGAAAATAAAATATTAGTTGAGACAACCAAATAAAATGCATCAGTTGCATTATTAAAAGTATAACTGATCACTCATTTTTTGCCGTTTTGTGTTCTATAAAGTGTCCCTCACCTGCATTAATTTTCAATTCGTTTAATTTTATTGTTTCCTGTTCTACTTCCGAGTGGGAATATCCAGTTTGCTAACCACCAAGTCACTCAATAAATAATTTTTTACAACCAATAAAAACAATTTTTTACAACTTAATAATTTTACAACTTTGAAGGCATTCATCAGAATGCTTGTTATCCTGATCCTGATCGAAGACCGAGCTCCCCAGTTTCTTAATCAATAATTTATTTGGTATTTTTTGTATTAAATTTCTAGATATTACGATGTGTGAATTCATAGGATGAGAGAATATTTCGTTAACATCTAAGTCAACATTCTAATCAACATCCTAAGTCACGAGTGTAAAGTCATTATTATTAATCAATAATGTGAGGGTGTGATATTGGAACGATCATATAATGTTAATTGTTAATAGAAAAGAAATACATCTAGAAATGGTCTTCTCAATAATTGAAAAAATATTTCAGTCACATCAATCACTTCACATTTATTAGTCTTATATTTCTATAGCAGTCCTTTATTGAGCAAAACTGCACTGTGATTTAGAATGATAAACCAAGTGTTATTAAGTTATACATGCTGGAAATTTTAACAGCCTTTGCTGCAAAACTTCAGGACCATTTAAAAATAACAAACAAAATTTTGAATTTTAAATTTCAGCCAATCAGCATATTGTATCAAAATAACAACCTAATCGATTACCAACCCAAAGTCGGTTCAAGTAGTTCTTGTTTTTTTTTTCAACAAAAAAACGAACAAAATCTATTCAAAATTATATTTACTTTCCTTAAACTCAATGCCCCAATAAACTTTTAATCGTGATCATATTTATTTATTTATATTTGTTTTTTTTATACAATAATTTAATGATTCACGATATTTTTTATTATAATCTAATAAAACGTAAAATTAATTCAGGTTTCCAAAAGTCGTATAATAAAACGATCAAGACAACAACAATCTTAAAAATTAAAATCCAAGATGCATATTTTGGTTTGTACAATGTACATGCGTTGGATCATTGAAGTTTTAATACAATACAAGAAAGAAATCTGTGATCTTGTTATTTTGTTAGCTTTTCTTTAATTTTATTTTTGTAAAACGTGAGTAGGTAGGTGTAACTGGATTCAAAAAATTGTGATAATGAGAAGATTTAAACCGAATCACAAAAGATTTATTATTTGAATTTATATCATTGATCATGATTATTACATTTTTTATTATTTGAAATATCATCATGATCAAGATTTAAAATGTCTTTAAAATAAATAAAGGCATAATCGATTTTCACAAAATTTAATCTTTAACCTAACATAAAATGATTTCATTAATTTTTATATTTAGTTTATCAAATAAACTAATTTCGTAATAACAAAAATCAAACAGAATTCTTTCACTTTTCAAGGAATAATAAATTATATTTTGTAGTAAAAACCAATGTTGTATGTTGCAATTGTTACTTTTGGAAATTGTTATATATTTTGCATATTAAGTATTTTAAAACAGTGTTTGTATGAAAATTGAGATAGACCTCTAGTTCGTAGAAAGTTAAATTTAATTTGAACACGTTACCAGACCCGTAATTAGAAATTTGAGTGTCCTGGGAGCTCATTTCAAAAGAAAAATTCTGATGTTGGAATTTGAATTTTAAATTTAAGTGAAAAACAAACGAAAATTGTTGACCTTTAACAGTTACATTACCATTACTTTGTGGAATAGATTCACTTTGATCATTTTGTAGAATTAGATGCTTTTATCGAAAGTAGAACATCTGCTTTGTAAAACAAAGTTATACGTTAAATTTATATTTAATTAATGGAAAGGCAACGTTAATTTCAGTTTTAAATCAGCTGTTCAATTTCGCAACTTTGTGACAACCAAATTTTTGGAGTAATTTATGAGTTTGCGAAAATATGGTACCTATATATTCTACTTATGAGAAAACCTTTCATTGGAGCTAATGGGCATAGCCTTACAAGGTTTTTGTAAGCAATTATACTCAAACAATTTGAAAGAATATTTGAGTTTTTCTTAATGAATATTTTAGATCTTTACAGAAAAATATTATTTCCGTGTTAGGTCGAGGTTTGCTCATCACTATGGTGTTTCTGTACTTAGATTCTATAATCTATACACTTCATGAAAAAAATGTTGTTTTGGAAAACACAACCTAGTTTGAAGAAAACACACTTGATATTTTGATCATTTGATGTTTGTTTCGAACACTTACTAAAGTTACTCATAGACTTTAAAATATCGAGCATGGTCTTTGATTATTTGACGCATTAAATTTTGTTTGTTCCTAAAATTTTAATTTCGTCTCAAATCCAAACAAAGTAATTCCAAGACATTTTTCTATGCCTTGGCAGTGTGTCAAAGCCTGCTAGTTGGGTTGAATTAAGTTTTGTCTAAATATGTTTACTTTTATTCATAGGGTTTGACTGACTGCTTTCTCAAGTCAAGCTTACTAGAACTATCCCATAATGAAAACGGTCAAATACATTTAAATAGAATTTTTCATTATTTTCAATTCTTCTGTTCAAACTGATTATGAAGTTGGAGGCAGTTCATCCTGCTTACCATTAAAACATTATCAACGGTAATTATGCAAATTGGTAAACAACATATTTATTTTGTTTATCTGTTTTTATTTTATTTTTATTTAAACTATAAATGTTTCAAATTAGTTTATTTACATACCATAAATTAACCGATAGATAGCTATTGCATATTAAATTTTTAATTTTCGGTTATGTCAACAACAACTATTAAATAAATTTACTTAATTCATTCAATCAATTTGAAGCTGAAAAGTATGTAATATAATATTGTATTCATATTTTCTGTAAAAGCAATCGAAATTGAGGTGGAATTAGAGCTGCTTGGACAAGTTAGACGATAAATCGTTTCATTCGAACCTCTCAGACTGACATGATCTCGACCACACAATTATGAACTTGAACAAAACAGTACAGCAAACAATATTTCTATCTATAGTATAAACACTGCGTACTAAATGATACACAAAATTTCTCCTTAACAACTAACTTTAATCACAATTACTTAACTTTTATTTAACATAACTATTTCCACTATCGCTATCGCCGTCTAATTTAAATTATACCTAACTTAATTTTGCAAGAAGAATTCCTTATATATATATTATTTTTCTAAATTTCTCAAATATTCCCGGTAAGTCGATTCTTTACAAAGAATACTCCAGAAATTCTGATAAAATTTATATCATAAAGTTTTTGTTTTTATTATTTTATTTTCTGCTTTGTCCCAATGACCTTGATTTGAAATATTGTATAGGGGAAATGAGGTTGAATACAATTTAGTTTTGTATTTCATTGCGACTATGGAGAATCGTAACAATCTGAAATACAACGTGTAAGAACACATAGATACTTTTCAAACCTAGACCCCACAGCAACACACATCAAATTTTTTTTCAGGAATAAATCACTTGACAATAACTCGTATCATATAATAAAAAATGACATACGCAAATATTCCATGGTAAGTTGTAGCAAATAAAAATAAAATAATAGGTAGAAACATTTTTTTAAATTTACAGCAACCATCTAAAATGGAGCTGAGAATAATACAATTAGTTGCATAATCCTTAAACGGTGCTCTCCGACCTTCTTGTTCATTGATTAAAATTAAAACATATTATAGAGTTATAAAGAGTTCATTAGCCAGCACCCCTAAGATATCACATTGACTGGTTATATCCCATTACCATTTCCAGTAGTATGTGATTTCTCGGGTTTTTTTGGATTAATTAGCTAGACATGTTTAGCACACTAAATATGAAATATTCATTATTTAGACTCTTTAAATATCCGAAGATACCGTGTCACCGTGATTCAAATAAATATTTGTTTGAGAGATTCATTTCCCTTCCCACTTTATTTAATTTTACTCAAAAGTTTGTCAGAACACTGCATGAAACCAAAAATAGGTTTTTAAATCGGCGCAGCGGTTGTTTCCTTTTGTGTTGTACGGGCGTCCTACTGGAAAACCAATATGCATTTTATTTTACATACGGGACGTTTAAGAATTACCTAAGTAAACTTATAAAGCTCAACGATATTGTAACCGACCCTTTACAGTATACGCAAAAATAGAAATCGTGATAATCATATGGAAATTGAAAAATTCGTTTACAGTCTAATCTAAATTTATTTTAGATGCCAGACGTAGAAAAAAAGCCCTATTCTACCGATTATAAGTTCATTAATTTTTTTATTGCCAGACAGAGAGAACGATGAGCAAGCGCTTTAAACAAAGCACGCTGCAGAGAAGAACAACAGTGTTTTAAGACATTTGCGAATTTGTGGCATGAACTATGAACTCGGGATTTGTGAGCAATTAAACTCAAGTAATTAAGGAAATAATTTGAATTTTTTCAATTTACAGGAATGGTTGGATCTTACTCAAAGAAAAATTAAATTTTTCTCTTCTAAGTGTTTCCGTTGGAATTCGACCTCTGATGGTAAACGTTTTTTGCCACATCTAATTGTAATAAACTATGACCCAGAGAAGCCTACAAGGTCAACATTTCCGATGAACCTTCACAATTAATAGAAATATAGGCGTTTAATAGAAATATAGGCTGCCTATCCAGCCGGCAGTCCGTCACGGTCGATGAAAACGCGAAAACTACCGGGACGATTTCAAAATTATTGTTTCAAAAATATATTGAATTAATACGAATAGAAGAGCTGAAAAGTAGTACTTGGGCTCGATTACTAAATTGTTAATGTGTCAAAAAATTCAATTTATGTTTAATTGTTATACATTTTCCGTGGGAAATTTTAATAACAAGAATGCAATTGAGCTTACAATTTGTAGACCGACTGTGATAATTTGAAACAAATTTTGTATCGATCATTAGCTTATAAATATTTCAGAAAAAGCATTTAGACAGATTTTTTTATAATTCGTTTAGTCATAGTCAGTAATAGTCTGTTATAGTTGTTTTTTAAATTTCGACTCATGCTAATGGGCTCCAGGTAATCCAAGACAAAAACAAGATACGAATCGAATTTTTTGAGGTGAGATGAAAAGGGTTTATGTCAGATAGAAGAATTATATCAGTATCAAAGTATTCTATATGAGGATAATTAAAAATCAAAACATGCCATAGAAAATATTAATCAAAACGATTTAATAGATAGAATTTATTTTTGGCAGTAGGATGGTTTTTTTTAAACAGTAATACCAATAAATCTCTGGACTGATCATACATATAAAACTAATCTATTGATTTAGATCTTCTAGTAAATCTCATCTAGAACATTGATGAAATTGTGTAAATAATACAGATGAGTCAGTATTTCGGTTGACAACCTACGCTTTAATTTGAAATTAAATAAAAAGAAAAATGATATTGTTTGTTGTAGAATTCTTCTTGTCAAAGTACTATGTAGACTTGTAGAGAATTAGACTTTTATAAAAATAATTCGGAAACCCTGACCTTGGAAATCTCTTATTTATTATAGAATATTTAAAGAAACCATCTATAGATCGTAAAATTAGCTAACAGAGAAAATAATTAACAAAAATTATATAAATCAAATCAAAGTGCTTACATTAATTTAGTTGTCTTATTCCAAAACCAGTCCTGTGGAACATATGTTGATTGTAGGCTGTCATAAATTGCATTCCAAAAATAACTTATCCAAAAAATTTGAAGCGTCATCCATAGACGCTTTGTAGAATGCAATACACTATGTTAATCAAAACAAAGATGAACCAACATGTCAATCATACTTAACTTCCCCAATAAAATACTGTGATATCACTAAAATGGTTAGCTGTTGTATCCTGTAAAGCTAAAAATTCCTCAAATACTTTTTTTTTTGCATACATGTTTCGCGTTGAATTAAATCTATCAAGAGCTAAATATGTATATTATTTTTATGCAAAGAACTTTAGACGAATTATTTTCACCTTTTAGAAAACAATTTCAGACATCCACATCATATTCATCCGTTGTATTTTTCTCAGCCACTATCGATTTAACCGTAATGGTAGAACAACGGTTTCGCTATTTTCGAAGCCGTTTTCTAATACAAAGACGTTCATATATAAAAATACAGAAAATGTTGTGTATAATAAATTTATAATGTTGAAAGCCGTTTATATTATTTGTATGATTTCAAAAATTGATGCTAGAACTTCTAAATACACAAAACTTTTGTTAGCAGGCAACGAAAACTTAACACTGTTAGCATAAAATAATAAAATATGGAGGGGCTGAAATCTCACAGCTCTGAGATATCAAGACTTCGGTCTGGGTTAAGGATTTTGATATAGTTTTCGGCAAAAAACTTTTATAAGGACATGGTTTTTAGTTTTGGGCAGCGATGTATATCAAACATAACTCTTTGTTAAAGTACAAGTATTTTTTATCTCTGTTTAAAAATTTATTACAAAACTAACACGAAACATCAATACGTTGCCCGAAAATTATAATCAAAATTCCAAAAATATTGTAAAAATTAAATAAAATCAAACTTTTTTAAAATTCCAAAAATATTCCAAAAATTAGAACAAAATCAAATATTTAAATTTTTTCTAAATTCCAATAATATTTCAAAAATTCTTAAAAATTCAAACTTTTTCCAAAATTCTAAAAATATTGCAAAAATTATTACAAAATCAAAAATACAAACTTTTTCAAAATTCCAAAAATATTTCAAAAACTATAACAAATTCAAAAATTTCCATGTCCAATTTCATTTTAAATTACATTTACGTCATAAAAACAGCTACATTTTTTTTTCAAAAAATTGGCTGAAAATAAATGAAATCATTTTTTGACACACTTGACATTATTTTTTGACAAACTTATAATGCCATAATTTTTTTTTTTTTTTTTTTTTTTTTTTTTTATGAATATTTATTTATTTCAATGTTAATAATTAATACATTATTTAAAAATTTCTCCTAAGAGGCTAAAAGCCTATGAAAGGATCAAGTTAACAAAATTTTCGTTTATATTTATTAAATCTTAATTTAAAAAGAGATTGCCAAAGAAAAGAAACAACAAAAAAAAAAAAAAAAAATTTTTATTTCTTTTATGAAAGATATCGAAAGTAATGAAACATTTAATATCCAATGATACATTTAATGATGTGCGAAATAATCAGACCTGAACATATCTAACCTGATAATTCGAATTTCCCTTTTGAAATCCGATAGTTTTGTTGAAGATTTAATATTAGCCGGAAGGGAGTTGTACAAATCCACTCCCTTTTTCATTATACTATTTTGAGTGAGACTCATTCTGGCAAATATCGGTCTATAAGATGTAGCATTTCGCGTAGAATGATTATGATTTGATGTAACAAAACTGATATTAGATTTAGTCAGCTTATTATCAATTCTGTAGATTAGGATCAGTAATTCAAACTTTCCCAATTCTATTACCGGCAAAATGTTATCCTGGTATAAATCAACGGATGGAGTTAAATATGGGAGTCTCAAAATCGCCTTCACCGCCCTATTTTGCACTGTAGATAGTTCATTCATGATGTAGTTTGGAGCGTTACTCCATATGGGAATAAGATATGATAGTACAGAATGAAAATAAGCAAAATACATTTCTTTGAGAATTTTGAGGGGTAGATATGATATTTTTTTTAAAACACCTGCTAAACCTGATAATTTAGAATTTATTTTATGGATATGCGAAGACCAATTTAGTCTCTGATCAATGACTAGTCCCAAATAAGAGACATTAGGAACTCTATTTATACTATCATGCTCAAGATTTATCTCATCAAATAATTCTTCCAAGTTAGTATTTTTCTGACAAAAAACTAAAAACTGTGTTTTTTTAACATTTACTAATAACTTGTTGGTTTCGAGAAATGTTTTCATCGTCAAATAATCATCGATCATGCGTCCTTTTAGGTCACTAAAGTTAGATTCGCCATATACAAGCACAGCGTCATCAGCATATAGCTGTAATTTACCATTGAGGGGAAGATGAAAAACGTCATTTATATAAACTATGAATAAAAGGGGACCAAGTATACTGCCCTGAGGAACTCCCGTGTTGATTGTCCTTTGAGAACTACTAGAATGCCCAATTTGCACAAATTGTTTGCGGTTTGATAAATAGTCACTTAGTAATTTCAAGACATTACCATTAACCCCAACATTATTCAACTTTTTTATTAAAATTTTATGTTTAACACTATCAAATGCATTTTTTATATCAACTAGTAGAATAGAGGTCTTTTTACGAGAGTTTATGTTCTGATAAATATTTTCTGTTAAGTTCAGGCATGCGGATAATGTGGATGAGTCACGAATGAAACCATACTGTTCATCATTAATATAACTGATACTGTCCAAGAAAGATTCCAGCCGAGATTTTATTACTAGCTCGAAAATTTTTGAAATATTTGAAAGAATTGAAATAGGTCTGTAATTATTAGGGTCTTTTTTATTGCCGCTTTTATAAATGGGTTTAACTCTTGCTATTTTCAGCTGATTTGGGAATGTACCTTCATCAAAAGATTTATTTATTAATTTACTAATTGTTGGAGCTATAACATTTGCAATATTTTTTATCAACTTGACTGATATTTCATCATAGCCTGAGGCAGAGGAAGTTTTTAAATTTTTTATTATGGTTAAAATTTCTGTTTCAGTACAAGGATCAAAATTGGAAAGATTTGATGAATTATTGGGAAGTGGCATTGGAAAACTAATATTACTATTGCATTGGTTCTCAATTGTACTACCTACTGAGATGAAATATCTATTCAGAACATCTGCAATTGTATCTTCGCTTGTGAAACATTCACCATCAAAATTAATACAATCGGTGAAGGAATCAGTTGCAGAAACTCTGTTATATAGTACTGTATTAATTAACTGCCATGTTTTCTTAGGGTTGTGTAGATTTTGTTTAAATTTTGAACTATAATATTTATTCTTAGAATAGTCCACTTCTCTATAATAGTCTAATTCTCTATAATAATAATAAAACTTCATTTCAAACAAACAATAAATTATATTTTTTTTTTTTTTCAAAAAATTAGGTAAAAAACTAAATAAAAATCTTTCTTTTGACACACTTGACAACATTTTTTTGACAAATTTATAATGCCATAATTCTCAATAATAATAATAAAACTTCATATCAAACAAACAATTGATTTTTTTCCAAAAAATTGTGTAAAAAAATAAATAAAAATCTTTCTTTTGACACACTTGACAATTTCATTTCAAAGCAACAATTTTATTTTTTTCCAAAAAATTGGGTAAAAAACTAAATAAAAATCTTTTGACACACTTGACAACATTTTTTTGACAAACTTTAATGCCATAATTCTCAATAATAATAATAAAACTTCATTTCAAACCAACAATAAATTATATTTTTTTTTCAAAAAATTAGGTAAAAAAATAAATAAAAATCTTTCTTTTGACACACTTGACAACATTTTTTGACAAACTTATAATGCCATACTTCTCAATAATAATAATAAAACTTCATTTCAAACAAACAATTAATTATATTTTTTTTCCAAAAAATTAGGTAAAAAAATAAATAAAAATCTTTCTTTTCACACACTTGACAACATTTTTTGACAAACTTATAATGCCATACTTCTCAATAATAATAATAAAACTTCATTTCAAACAAACAATTGATTTTATTTTTTTTCCAAAAAATTGTGTAAAAAATAAATAAAAATCTTTCTTTTGACACACTTGACAACATTTTTTGACAAACTTATAATGCAATAATCTAGATTTTGGTCTCACATACCAATCCCGACCATCAAAATTTCTCCAAATTCAATGTTCCTACTCGTAATCACTTAAAATGAACGTTTTTTAAGCAAAAAATATGCAAATTTCCTTGTTTTGACACACTTGACGATTTTTTGACACACTTCCGGTACAGTTATCGAACACATCGTCCTTTCGGCTCGTCCCATTGAGTAAACCTATTTTTAGAAAAAAAAAATTTTTGAAATCCGTCCAGCGGTTTTCTAGATTTCGTCGGTTGTGACGGACGGCCGGCAGACAGACACACATTTTTTTTTTTTTTTGCTTTTTTAGAATCAGTAGGTCCTAAAACGTCGAGAAATGCCAAAAAAAGTGGGGGTAAGAATTTCACTTTGAGCTCATGAATGTAATACTTAGGTCTTTCAGACCGAAGTAAAACACCAATTTTAAATATGATAAATTAATTAAACAAATTTAATATGAACCATTACAAAACATTAATATACAATTTTTTTTTAAATTAATACTATTCTAACAATGTTCACTGTTGATTTTAATTTACATAACAAATCCTGGATCAAAAATGTTCGATCATAAATAGGATTTTTCAGTTTCTTTGTCTCTTTTTTATTGTATCTTTCATCGCATATAAATTAATAATTTAAACTTCTATGTATCATCATCCCACGAAACAACTTCTTTACAAACAAAACAAATTGAACAATTGTATACATTTACATATAATAGACCCAAACAGTATTATTAATTAGTATTGAGTGTAATGAGCTAAAAAAAACGTTAAAATATTATTGACTAACTTGTAGCATACATAAAAACTTTAATACCTGTTTCCTTCTAGAAAAATAAAGCCCGAGTTGAAAAAAATTGGCAAATTATTAGCGAAAATATTTATATATGAATATTCCTACTTTTAGTGAAATATTCGAAATCATTTAGAATGCAAACAGTCGTTACAGACTGTTTGCATTCTAAATATCCTGTAATATATCCACCATGCATAGAACCCACAGACTTAAGACCATTATCTAGTCATAAACTCCGACTCGTTGCTGTTGTTTTATTCTTTTACTTTAACTACTAATGTCGCGTGGTAGAAATTTAATCAGAATGACACATGTACGTAACACCACTACTTACAAAAGTTTTAAATATCATCAGTAGCAATTTTTCAAAGTAATAATTCGAAAATTTTGAAAACAAGTTGATTGGCTATTACCAATACCAATTGCTTGAGGGATTTCCCAAAAACTTATGAGAATCTATCACCGATCGAGGAAAATTTGTTTTAAAAAATCATTAGTTATTTTTATTTAAATTTAACGCAAGAAATCCTCTAAAATATAATGACATCATTAAATTTGACTAATCACATTTTAATTACAATAATAATAGGGTAATTATCATAAGGATATAGGGCAATTATTAATTTTTACAAAAATTGGAAAAGAATTATAAATGAATGAACCTGTTTCTAAAAGGTTTAGACCAAAAAACTTAATAAAACTGGAAAAATTTGAATTATGTTTTCTCCATTTATAGAAGCTTTAACAATTATGTACATCAAAATTCATACAATCTGCATGACCCATTTCCCGTATGGGAATTTAGTTAAAATATGTATATCATTATAATCGAGAACATATTTCATGTGTTTCTTATTTTATATGAAAAAATGGACTTAAATTTGAAATAATGAATATGAAAATCAAAGTTTGACATTTTACTTTGTGCTCAAAGTTTTTCGTTATTTATTCATGCTAGTTATATTCTATCATTTAATAGAGGGCGCTGTGGTAAAACAAAGTAATGTATTGTATTTGTATAAAGAGATTTTTTATTCCAATTTACATCGCAAAAGCGCTACTGATACGATGTAAATTTTTGAAATGTTTTTTCTTATATCCCATCTGTAGCAACATCGCAGTGGGAAGTGGAACAGAAAAATTGCACGGTCATATTCTCGACATTTCGAGGACACAGATAATTATAAAAGAAAATATTTCAAGAATTTACATTGTCCTTAGCATGAATAACTAAAAAGACTCCACTATCAAAATTAAAAAAATATCAGTTAAATTTCATATTTTGCTGCAATTAGATAATTTTAATTTGCTTACGAAGCATTGATTGATGACTATACATATCAAACATAATACATAAAAATATGAAGGGGCTGAAATGTCAAGCTCTGAAATATCAAGACTTCGGTCTGGGTTAAGGATTTTAATATAGTTTTTGGTAACAAACTTTTATGAGGACATTGTTTTTAGTTTTGGGCAGCGATTTATATCAAAAATAAAATTCTTGGTAGAAATTTATTACAAAACTAACACGAAATATCAATATGTTGCCGGAAAACTATAACAGATCAACATATATTAATATAATTTTGTGAAAAGATGAAACACTTAGCAAACTACTCAAAAACCTCTTCATTTAGCGTTTCGAGACATGTTACAAAATCAAAATTTCTTTCAAAATTCCAAACATATTCCAAAAATTATTACAAAATCAAAAATTGAAACTTTTTTCAAAAATTCATAAAATATTGCAAAAATTATAAAAAATGAAAAAAATTTTTTTTCAAAATTATAAAAATATTCCAAAAATTATTACAAAATCAAAAATTGAAACTTTTTTCTAAAATTCTGATAATATTCCAAAAATTCAAACTTTTTATAAAATTTTAAAAATATTGCAAAAATTATAACAAGATCAAAAAAACAAACTTTTTTCAAAATTCCAAAAATTATAATAAACTCAAAAATACAAACTTTTTTCAAAATTCTAAATATATTCCAAAAATTCAAAAATTCAAAATTTTTCCAAAATTCTAACAACTTCGCAAAAATTATACCAAATCAAAAATAAAACTGTTTTCAAAATTCCAAAAATACTTCAAAAATTATAATAAAATCAAATTTAAACTTTTCCCAAAATTCATAAAATTTTGCAAAAATTATAACAAAATCAAAAATACAAACTTTTTGTTTTAAAATTCCAAAACTATTTCAAAAATTATAAAAAAATTAAAAATTTTCATGTCCAATTTCATGTTCAATTTACATTTCTTGTCACACAAATAGTAATTAATTTTATTTTTTTCCAAAAACTTGGTTAAAAAAATAAATGAAAATCATTCTTTTGACACACTTGACAATATTTTTTTGACAAACTTATAGTGCATATTCAAACCAGTGGTACTTTTTTCTGGCAATCTCAAATGACACAAAAATTAAACTGTAAGTAGTAACTGAAATCGGATATTTTTATTTTCAAGTAAGCTCTTTTTTTTGTTGTGCCGCATATGTTCTATATAGGAACGTAGGATGTCAACAAGTGTCCCTCACCTGTATTAATTTCATAAACTCACTCAATTTTATGGTGGAGTTTCACTTGAAGACCTAATTTAATCGATTAGTTGCATATGGGTGAAGGGTGATCAGCCCATACTTTTTCCAATTTATCAACTATATTCATTGACTAGCGATTAATTGGAAAACCGGTGTGTTAATGGTTGTTAAGTTTTGCTTAAAAACGCTTTGACCTAGATAAGAGTCGATCTCGAGTCGAAGTGCTACCACTAGGCTACTCGACACAGTTTTACTACGCTCAGCGGATGTTTTATTTACTATTTATTTTAGTTACGTTTTCTAATAGAAAGTATAACATAGCCTAACCATTATTTTCGATATCGACGGTAATGAAAAAGTTATCAAAATATAAAATCAATGCAGCAAAACATAACTTATTTATTTGTTCTTTCTGTTACTACCAAATTACACCATTCCTTTCTTTGTTCCAGTCAACTAAAATTATTTTCTGTATTTATTGAAAAATTGGTTATTCCGTTGAGCACAGCATGTAATTTTATTTAATCTCATATATTTTTCGATGCTTAAGCACAATATGACATCCCTTATAATTACTTTGAATAAAAAATTAATAAATGTAATTTAATTTATTAAAATCAATTTCGTACAATAAGACTCATAGAGTTGAAATACATGTCGTTGTATAGGAAGGTTGTAAATCGAAAATGAAGATGTAAATAAATTGGTTTTCTATTTTCATTTAAGAGATAGTTTTTTTATAAAATATTAAAATTGATTATAATATTCTTAAATGGAGATGTTTGTTTATTTTTATTCAAGCTATATTTGTTTGTTCATGATGGAAGCCGATTATTTTCTGATTTGTAAGACTTCCATTGTTCAATACGGTCTTCTGAAACAGGAATCAACTAGGTTAGTGGAGGAAATTACAAATTTTTATATATATGAGATAAAAGTAAATGTTTCTCTTTCAAAAATCAGCCAGGTCTTGTATTAATTAAGTTTGCAAGTAGTTTTCTATCATTACTTTACTCCGCAGATTTGTTGCATAATTTTAGAGTCTTCTTGTATTTAGTAGCTTAAATCTACGCTGTTAAGTTTATTTTTTATTTAGACTTAGATGTGATAAACAGGGTTCATATGATTTAAATCATTGATTTAAATCAGATTTAAATCACTTGATTTTTTAATATAAATCGCTGATTTAAATCAAAATTTACAAAAAAAATAAAATGCTAAATAAATTATGAAACACCAATTTTGAATAAAAAATCCCAAAAATTTCCTTTCATTAGGTACCACTAAGTTATTGAAATTTATGCGCTTTTTTGCAAAACAACTAAAGTCAACCTTACACGATGCGGGGTACTGGTGTGCCAGTAGACAGTAGCTCGCTTGTTCACTCGCTTAAAAAAAATTGGACAGTAGCTGTACTCGTCTGTACTGGTCAGTCTTCACACGATGACAGTTACTTGCCAGTTATATGCGAGTTTATTTTGCGTTGTTTTTCTTTTTAAATCAATTTGACAGATAAATAACCAAAGTCAGCTAATATTCGATGTTTTATAACATTTTTTAGTTAAAAATCAAATAATTTACTGTCGAAATCAACCGAATACAATACGCTCATATTTTTCAATGTGGAGGAGAAAGTCGAGTGGCAAGTAAAAACAAAATATGTTGTAGCAGGGCTCCCGCTGAATCCATTTTTTCCATTTTTTCCATTTTTTTTGGTTCTTTCCATTTTTTTCCATTTTTTCCGTCATTTTTCCATTTTTTCCATTTTTTTAAACATTTTTTTAAAATACATATACACATTTTTATATTAATTAAAAAACTTTTCCATCGTTATTCATCAACTAGTTTTATATATAATGCAAATTCAGGGAAATAGTGGGAGAATATGTGAGCAAATAATTAATTTATCGATATAAACCTCGATAACCTTTTCGTCGATCAATTAATAGTTTTAGTAATTAAACCCAAGTAATTAAGGAAAAAGTAATTTGAATTATGCAATTCAAATATTTTGAAATTCGAATATGTTCAACTTTTGTGAGAGCAAAACTCCATTTCTCTTCTATATGAAGCGATGCTATTTGACGTTGAAATTTCATCATCATTTATCAGATCTACATAAGTTAGACATTGTTGTTTTTATTCAATTTTCAATTCTAGTGTATATTGTTTAGTTTGAAGTTTGCTCTACGAACACATATTTTACTGTTTTCCATACTCTACTGATCTACGAGTTTGGACGACAATCGACATTGAGATGGGCACTAAACCAATTTATATTCTAGATTTTATTTGAATGGATATTTCTGTTTATATAAAAGACATTAGCTGCATTTCATGAAACCGTGTGATCCGGATTCGCATAAGTTTTACATGTAAAATGAGATCCAACTTTGTTTTTGGATCTCAGTTTACATGTAAAACTTAAGCGGATCCGGATCACACTGTTTCATGAAATGCAGCTAATGTTTATGTACATTAATATGGTAATTAAAAGTTATAAACATAGTTTTAATTCTAATATAGATGTCCATGTAACTTTATCTTTGTTTACAAGTTAACAGAATAATAATTAAATTTTAAGCACTTTTGGTGCTTTTTTTAGATGCTGTCGTTTTGAAAGTGAAAGAAAATGAAAATTGTTTCTTTGCTCTGTCCAGCACCAGCAGCCAAATTCTGTAATTGTGAAGCGGTGAAATGATAAGTTTTTTAATGAAAAGAAACGAAGAAATTTTTACCACTTCACCGCTTCACAGTTACAGAATTTGACTGCAGTTTTGTTAATTTTGCCTTAATATATAAAGAGCAAAAGCCGCTACCGAAACGTTGGCATCCACAAAACACCGACAAAGTCGACAAAAAGTACCTTATTTATTATAAAAAACGCTGAAAACTTAAATTAAAATATTGTTCTGTTAACCTGCAGACAAATGTAATTTTGCATGGACATTTATATTAGAATAGGGTTGGGTTGCCAACTACTACAAAACATAAACCCGAATAAATCTAATGCAAACCCGAAGATTTCATTAAATATCATAAATTTCGATAAACAATCTCAAAGTATTTATAAAATATGGACTTAAAACCTCCTACTCCGATATATCAAAAACTTTGGTCTGTGGGAAGGCCGAAGGGTTTGGTATAGTGATTGATGAAGACTGAAATATCTGTCGTTTTCAATTTTCTCTAAAACATTTCAATGGCATACAGACGGACATTTTTGTTTGCCCAGTTAGACTGGTTATGATCCAAAACGTTGAGAAATGCTTGTACACTTGTTGAGAAATAATTGTACACATCCCCAACCTCAATTTTTTTGAAGTACCTTTTATTTTCTCCACAAACGAATCTTTGTGGCCTTTGTTGTGTTACTCTATTTCTTCCTTCTGGTTTTGGTATTTGTTATTTCTCCTATTAATCTGTTTATTTAGCCATTATTTAGCTTCGTTCTCCAACTTCGTAATCGATATCATTAACATCCTTGGTATCTCAAAAAACTTTCTTGGCATCCAATACGATCTCAACCAAAACAAACCTCATTTACTTAAGCTAGGTGAAACACAAGTTTCAAATATCAATAATGTACGATTCGGCTGTAAAAATCATTCTCCGGAGCTCTAAACACCGTGTTGTAATGATATACATATATACACAAGGATTTTAAACATACAAAGCTCCCCCAGTATGAAACAAGTAGTATTTCTGTATTCTGCTTTATCTGTCTCAAAGTCATCGCAAATAAACATGACATCTATTTGTGTTTAGGGCTCGTAAAATACTCGAACATTAAGTACCCGGGTATCGAGTAGTTATTTTACTCAAATACCCGGGTTACCCGGGTAACCCGGGTAGCTGGATAATTAAAACAAAACAAATTTTTAATAGTTCATTTGTACATATTTAATTCAATTAATATTGATATTTATTTAATTCAATTAATTTAATTCTTAAAAATATGTTAAACGTTAAATGAAATCAAATTTTATAATAATATAATATTTACTATAACTTTTTGTTTATAAAATAGTATTTTAAAAATATTAAGCCGTTGAGTGTGGAAGGAGCTAACGAACTGCGAATTTTGGTTATTATATTGCCGGCTACTAAAAACACCCGTTCGCATGCCGTTGATGTAGGATTTATAGTAAGCAGTGAAGCGTACAGATTATCTAACATGTGGTTTCGCTTACCTCCATTTGTCTGCATAAATGGAAGGGATTGCTCAAATTTAAATTTTCGCTTTTTTCTTTGGTTTTAGTTATATATAATGCAAGACAATGCTGTAACTCATTATATACTCATGTTGGTTCCCGTTCTCAATCAGAAGAGCTTGAGCTTTGATCTGCAACTCTGATGTTGTTTTCATTCGAGTATAGACGGAATAATAATTGATGAGCAAGCTGCTTTGTAGAAATTTTGGTTGCGTAGCTTAAAAACTCATTGCCTTTTGAAAAAATACAATGATGCAAATATACAATAATGTTATTATATCCTTTTGTCGACGTTCATTAACTTCTTTTTTCAAATAGTTCACGAGAAAGAGGTGTACTAATCTCGTTTATTTTTTTTAGTACGTAGAAGTGCCTTCAGCTGTTATTAGGGTGGCGTTTTTTGTATTCAGTTCTTGTACTGCTAACATAAGTGGTTCGAGAAAAAAAGAGATTTCTTTTAATATTTCTAAATCGCATTCGTTCATTTTGTCAGCGCCTAGCTCATCGAGTGTAGTATTAATGCAATCTTTTAATTTAAGAAATCGATTCGTAACTATTTGACGGCCTTAGCTGATTTACGAACTTATCTAAAATACAACAATGCAACATATATTTTCTGAAATTATTTTTTGAATAAATCAGCAAAAGTGACAGTGAGCTTCATAAGAATTTTGTTTTTGTTATACCCGCGTACTCGAAGCTATTACCCGGATATTCGAGTAGTAAAATTTTTGGTAAAATACCCGGGTACCCGGTTATCCGATACCCGAGTATACGAGCCCTATTTGTGTTATTTACACCGTAGTTATCCTTACCACCATAATCACCCCATTGGACGCGTTTAATTCTCTTAAAGACACAATTGATAATATCTTCATCACTGCACCTAATCCCAGTCCTCACGGAGAAATAGGGTGTAGCAATTCATGACTTTGGTGAGTCTCATAACATTTCCCTTGATATATCCAAGGCGTTTGATAGAGTTTGGCATCGGCTCTTATCAACAAATTAATTTTATTTTTAGTCTTTTTATTCCAGAGATCTCTTAGTAGTTGGTGTTGTTTCGGATAATTTCTCAATTCAAGCCTGCATTAATCAGGGTTCGGTTCTTTCGCCACCCCTTTTTCTGATCTTTTTTAACGGTTTGTTATCTAGCACCACAAACCCAATATATAGCTCTTCCGAAGTTCTATCTAACATTCATATATAAAGAGAATGAAGAAGAAAAGAAGAAACAGCCATCTAGTCTAACTGCTAATTATACTCGTAGAAAAATGGTTCAATCCTTGGATCTTAAATCAATTCTGGACTAAAATCTAGATCTTGAATCAATCGGAACTGATGTATACTGAACCTTATGACATTTAATTCTAGTTTTGTCCTATAAAACCTCACTCTATAGCTCCTGTTTTGAAAAGTTTTCCAGACTAGCATTATTAAACTCACCTGCACTTAACTATTTCGTACTAATATAAACCACAAACGAAAATGGCATGATCACATTTGTTCTGTGGCGAAATTAGAGTCCCAACGACTTGGCTTCGTACGTTGTAGTCAAATTTTTGTCTCCATCTGAAATAACTACGATGTATAAAGAATTTATACGACCAATCCACGAATTCTACCCCAATTTATGGGTTGCAGTATACCAGAAACATCTAAATTTTGTCGACAGAGTTCATAGGCGTGTTGAAGCCGATCATACAAGAGTTGTTGGAGCATTTACATTATACTACGCTATGCTCAAAAGAAATTAATCACTTAATGCCTCCATTACGTAGATCTTCACGAGCCACAAGCCAATCTTGGCATTCTTATAAGCATACCTTAGAGGTCTCATATGTGGAAACATCTATTTATACCAATTCCTTCTTTTCTCATTTCGTATACTGGTGGAATCGATTAACGAAAAATGTTTTCAAAATGGCTTCAATTACAACTATACTACATGATTATATAATATGAACAATTATTAAATCCAAATAACAGAAGTGGTTCAAGTGTTAACACGCTTTCCTTTTAACACAAAACACCTGCGTTCGATTTACGGCGAAGGTTTGGGAAACATAAAATGGATCTTAGTATTTTTCTAATTATTTAATTAATTAAAAAATTATCCATGAGGTTTGCAATACTATTGCACATACAATAATATGTTATTGTAATTCGGCGACCACTAAATGTGCCGAATGCAACCACTAAATGTGTAAATGAGAACAAAATGTGCAAAGAAATGTATTTTAAAAAGCTTCCGTAATATATTTCCATATGCTTCCTAGTGGAGTACGATTCATGATGATGATGGTAAACCAGACTTGCAGTTATTACTTTCACTTCGTATAATATGCAGGTGTGAAACTGCAAGCTAGTAAACTCCGAACTGTGTGAAGTCCAAGACGATAGAAAGCCTACGTGTTATATTGATCAACTTATGCTAGATTTAAATAAATTATTCATAATTAAAAACATAAATTTTCACCAGAAAAATACTAAAAAGAATATCGTTCCTATTAGGAACAGTTTATAAATAAAAAGTTTATAATTGTATGCCACTTGTCGTGACCTAAATTATTCACAAGTGCCTCGCTTTGTCCAACACGATGAAATTTTTTTTAAAAGACTGTGTTACATTGTGGTATTTGATCTTTGTAATTAGCGTTTCTATGATGAAGACAATGTTTTCTGTCAGTGAAATTGAACGAGAATTAAAACTAACTAAATTCCAAGGTACCGGTACAATGATATATAGAATTAATAATTATATCGAACTGAATCGACTCAATTCAAAAAATATATTTTGCTGTAACTTATTTGCAAGAGAGTCTAAAGCAGCAAATTGATATTGTAAGAATTATGGTATATAGAATGGTGATAAAAACAAATCACGAACGATTACCTGTTTAATATCAATCTATTTGGGACATACTACTGCCGAAAATTTGTAAGAAACTTTCATATTATGCATTCCATGAACCAATACTTGGATTCAAGTTTCGATGAACGGAACTAATGTTAACTTAAAATCTATTTGACATCTAAAGGTGGACTTAGCACATGATTCGAGTAATAAAGAAATTCTGAATCTGGGCAGCTGGGGCTTACGTAAAATTAGTAATGCATTTAACGCTGGAGTTAAAGCAACGAATTGATCTGTGGTTGAATTTGTATGATCTGATTCGCTTATAATTTATTTGCTTACTTTCAATGCTCCTAATCGAAAAGCCGATGAAAAATATTATATATTAAAAATATTAAAATATTCCTCACGAAACTTTGTTCAAAATGGTTGAACAAGCCTCTTTACTCTCACCTGGTTTTAATAAATATGTTAATGAAGTTACTAAAACTAAAAATTTAGTTTCTGAAACACTTAAAGATGAATTATTGGATTAAAAATTATCTGTTTTTATATTGTTTACTTATGAGATGCAATGCAACTATTTTGTACTCAGATTCAATCAAATAATCTTTTAGTTCCATTTCTTCATAAAAATAATTTAACAATTCATTTTATTTCAATTTTAAAAACAATATGTACGAGAATCGTTCAATCTGAAATTTTCGAGTCAAGGTTTTTGTTTTATTAATGATTAAAAGTGTTAACAAATGAATAAATGTACACTTTTATTAATTTTTCTATCAATTATAAAATACCGTAGTTTAAACATTTTCTGAAAAAATTAAAAACCGAGTCTGGATAACCTGAAAAAACATGGATTTGTTTTACCGTAATATTCTAAGATACCCTATGTATTACACATTTTAAATTGTTTGTTTTCCATTTTTTCCATTTTTTTAGCGAAAAATTTCCATTTTTTCCATTTTTTTCAATCTGACTTTAAAACGGGAGCCCTGTTGTAGTAACTCGCCTGCCAGTTTCTGTCCTGCTCGAACATTCGAGTAGCTCGCCTTATGTGTTCACGTGATGCCAGTAACTGTGCTCCATTAACTCGTCTGCTCAACTCGCATGTTTACTCGCCACGTGGGAACTAGGCTTAACTGTTTTCGTTATATGCGAATTATCATTCCTTTTAGTTTTAAATTTTGTGGTAACAGTTTTTTCTATTTGTTTTGGTTTTGACTGAGAGAACATGAAATAAAAGGTAACTGAGTATTTTGTACCGCCGTACAAAACAAACTAACAGTAATAAAATTTCGAACAGTGTGATTTGCAAGTAAATTTGAACGCAGAACAAAAAAGAATTCCACTCACAGATACAAAATGGCCCTGAAACCTTGCCATTATGCTGCGTTTCTAATTTCACCCACCGTAATGTATGATAAAGAAATGCTAACGGAAGAAGACAGACAAATTTGTACAAATTATATTGAAGAAGAGTTTCCTATTTCGTTCTTGCCAATCTATTTTAAATTTCAAGGAAAAATTGAACCATTTTCTGGTGCAATAATGAGAGAATAAGTAATTACATCGATGACGAATTTAGATTAATGGAAATCGTTTATAACGTTGAATCCGACAGGGGTTTCTAAACTCAGCGAAGAAAAAATATATCAACTCTTAACTGAAGTTTATTTAATAAATGTTATAAATTTATATTTTTCTGTACTTAGCTTCAACTTTAGTACAATTTTTTATAAAAAAAGTAAGCAAATCAAAAAAATCGATTTTTTTAATACAAATCAAAAAATATATGAACCCTGGTGATAAATGGAAAAACGGATCTGTCAGAATGAAGAGATTGTTACAGGAGCGCTAGAAAAAAAAGCCAATACCATCTCTAGCGGTTCCTGTTTTTGCTGGATTATACTTCACACTTGGTTTAGATTTGAACGCATCTCAGCAATTGGACGCTGAGATTTCTATCTAGATTTCAACTTATATAATCCATCCTTATTTAAAGAATAGTCGTTCGGTCTTAAAATCCTCTGTTTTGTTTTCCAATTATTATTCTCCGACTTTTAACGCCTCTTTTAACATGTTTTTATTATCTCTAGGTTGAGTAACAAAGTTAGGTATTCTAGTAACATTTCAAAACTAACAACTTGATCTTATGTCAAGTAAAACATAAAATAAAACATCCACAATTTCAACAATATCAAAATAAACTAACATTCCTTGTTAGTCATCTTTTTTAAAGTTTTTCCATTTTTATTTTCTTTCAATTAACAACTTCAATTTTTCATTTTCATTTCGTTTTAAGTAGAAAAAGAATTTTCTAATTTTTCACAACAGAAAATTAGACATTTTGAATTAATTTTATTATTTTTATTATATTTATAGAATGATGATTGATCATCAACATCTCGTGATCGTGTTAAATAAATATAAATACATGTTGATCATAAATTTTCTTTTGTGCTAATATTAAAGGACTAATAGACATTTTGAATTACTCGAAGAGATCGTAATTGGATTTAAGTGTTTTGTTGTTATAAGTTTAGTTTTTTATGATGAAATTTTATTATGGAATAAAGTAATGTTTAGTTGTCACTAAATCACAAACATCATCATTCAACACATCCAATTATGAATTGTTTCTGTAAGAATATTGTATACCAATATCACATAAATTTTTTATTTGTATTTTGAATAGTTGTTTATATTTTAAAGTGACATAAATGTTGAAAAACAACGAAAAGAGTAATAAGTTTCTGTTCTGTTGTGCGCGTTGTAAATTCGAAATCATGATATAAAAAAACCTAAATGAACTACAAATTTACGATTGTTAAATTATTTTTGAGGTTAAAACTTATTTTTGTAAAAGTGTTTTTTTGTTATTCTTTATTTTTTGTTAGTTTTGTTATAATTCTTCTTAATAAAGGCTCCAGTGTCATGTTCTTATTATAAACAGAATTTATTCTGAGTAATTCTTACAACTTTTAGTATTGTGGTGGAAGATTATTGTTTACATTTCTAATACTTATGTATAGAAAGAAATGGAGATGAATATTTTGTTTATATTTCAATCTTTTATGTACCATTTTTGAATTATAAATTTATTTTCAGTTTTTATGTTCAAATCTTATACCTTCTTCAAAAGAATTAGCAGCACTTTTCCAGGCTATTATTTTTTACCATTTTATCTTACCCATACTAAGGCTAAAGATTGTTCCAAGGCAAAAAGTTCTAAACTGAGATATGCGAGTAACCGAAGCTAAGGGAGATAGATACGATGCGATTAAAAGGACAGGCAGCACTGTGGTGGATCATGCAGTTCGCAAAATCAAATATTGTATGATTAACAATCAAATGGGGAATTGATTATTGAACGATGCTTTTCAAAACACAAATAAAAGTGCTAAAAAAAATCTGTGCTCCATTCCAAATGCCTGATTTTACATCATACCTTACTGCCTAGACCACAAAAATATCAAATGCTTAAAGTAAGTTGCTTTCAAATTAATCCACCCACTATTAATTTAATCTATCCGAGAACCGTGATTCCTTGCAACAAAACCTAAAAATTTTTCTGATAGCTGAAATTATCTGCAGAGATCTAACAACTGTGCAAATAGAAATGTATCTTTTTCAGGTTGTATTTCACAGATTTATTTTAGCTTCTATACAGTTTTTCTACAAGCGAGGTCATTTTCAAGATATATGCAGTCCCTGATCCTAACCTCAAATTGGCAATCGTAAGGAAGGCGATTTTATAATAATTGATGACACAAACTATTAAAAAGGTTGATCACATTGTTCGGACTATACGTCATCAAATGAATTTACATCGAAATGACGTCGTTGACTGACATTCGTCGTTTTTATATGGCATTTATATGGCACTGTCATTATCCGATTAGCAATACTAAGGTAAGACGACCAAGAGCCAGCTGATAAACTGGAATCAGCTTTACAAGCTTGTTGACAAGCCATAATTTATAATGATTGTTTATTTCGTGGGGTGAAATTATCCATGTTGTACTTGCCAAATATTATTCTTGTTATATCCCGAGTCGAAATTTAACTACTCCTTAAAAACTACAGATTCTACTCTTTAGAATTTAGAGTATTTAAGTATCACTTATTTTCAATACAAAAACAACATCTACATAACTCCTGCAAAAGCTACTTACATAAAAAAAACCCATTTAAGTTGTTAAATAGGCGTTAAAAATAAATTTTCTTTCGGTCTTTTCTGTAATAGTAAAAATCGAAGAGAAACGAAATTTGTTTGATGATAATAAAAATAAAAAGTATTTTTATATATTCTAACATGGCTGGTTTTATTTAACATTTTAGGAAATAATTTACATGCGTTTAATTGAATTGAATAATTTTAATTTATTATTTGAATATAAAATTATGTGCGAAAGAAATTTTTTAGTGAATGTAATACAAACAATCTCGCTAAACAAACAGCCCTTTCAATAATTAATTTTAGTGATTTAAAAAAATTATTGTATTATTTTAATATTTCTTATTTGTCTTGTTTCATGTCGATTTATCGATATTTAGTTTAATTTTTCATAATATTGAGAAAATCAGTATTATTTTCTACACATAATTCAAATATTTAATTTTTTTGATTTCTGAATTTTGTTCTTTTGAATTGTATCATTAAAAAAATGGCGAAAAAATGGACGCATCCTTTACAAACAAAATCACACTCATACATTTCCAATTTAAAACTTAAACTTACGAGTGCGATTTTCATGTATAAAAATGTTTATCGGGTTTGATGCGAAATATATTGGAATCGTAAATAGTTTTTGAAGATTCAAATAAGATGTCAATTTTGTAAGTTGATAGAATTGATAGGACTTTTTAAGTGCTTAGGATATGATAAGTAAGGTTTAAAACAGGCTTAGGTGTATTTAGGTGTAAAGTAGTATTTTAAGAATAAATGGTCTGTAAATAGTTTTTTGAGATTCTAATTAGATGTTAAATTAGATGTAGGAGTTAATAAGTTTATCGAGGACAAAAAGTTCTTATTCACAGGTAATAACGGACGAAAAGAACTAAAATAGGTTCATTTAGAATGTCTACTACTTAAATAGTAGTTAAAGTGCGACTCGGGATTGTACTTACTCTAAAAATTTATTTCTGTAATTTATAGTGAAATTAAAAAAAAGTCGTACAAGTGCGAATGGACAGGAAAAATGTGGACAGGAAAAATATTTCATAATTTTGAAAATAAGTCAAAAACTGTGCTTTCGAAAATTCCAAGAAAAATTGTTTTAAACTAAAAAAAATCATATGACACCACTCGTCAAAGTCAAAACTAATTTTTTTCGCAAAATTGCCACCCTCAACCCAAATAACATTTTAAATTATGGGCCAACCCCTATAGTTTTCATTCACTCTTTACAACATTTAATATAACCGTGAATTTTCATTTTTTTTATTTTGTAATGTTAGAAATTAAGAGGGGTCTGGGGCTACAGACCGACTGTATTGGTGACAGTTGGATGATGCTGGCTTCTACAGTGTTAGATCCAAAAATCCTAGATCTGATACTAGAGAAGGTCGGGTATGCAAACAAGATGTGCTCAGAGTCTTCTTCCTCTTCAAAACAACAGTCAAAGAGACGACTTTCTATAAGCCCTATGGTATAAAGGTGTTTATTTAGATGTCCATGTCTTGTTAGGACACCGATCACAGAGCTGAGAGTTTTTCTCTTCAGACTTAAAAGAAAATTAACATTTTTATCTGAAATGCTAAAAAACATCTTACTTTGTTTGCCTGTTGGTGACGTATCCCACAAAGCATTCCTCTTGAGGTCCGCATCATTTTTGAATAATAACAAGGCAGACTTTTTGGATAACCGAAAGGCGGGTTCCGGCCCAGAAAATTCCAGAACCGCTCCCGCCAAAATGCTACTATGACCTGGAACCCACCGCAGAGTGATATTGTTGAGTTGCGCTATTCTACAAAGATTTTTTCTACACTTATTGAAGAGTTTAGAAGTAGTCTCCGGGTTTACCAGTTTATTGCGTGCGTGCATTCATTGATATCATACACCCTCGCTTGAAGGGCTGTACAGAACCAACCAAGCGAAAATTTATTGCTACTTATTTCTACATTATTTAATTCTAAGTACACCCCAGCTCCTGCATTTCCATTCAACAGTGAGCCATTCATATAGAAAACGTAGATCTCGCTGGAGGACCAGTTGGGCCTAGATTCCTCACATTCCTCTCTAGAAGAGATGATCAGTTCAGCGGGCTTCTCAAAGTTATATACTTTGATCATGATGTAACTATGCATATCTATCCGTAATCTGTCAAGTATGTGACCATAACCGCATGTTTTCCGTCTGATTACCCACGTTCCTGCCACATGTAGTCTGTAGACCGCCCCTTGTGACCATGTACTCCACACGGAGATGTAAAAGAGGTTTTTAAGCAATGTATAGCCGAGTGTGTTAAAACACTAGTCTATACATTGTTAGGGTCTACGGTTCGAATCCAGTCAAATCCAATATATGGATTTACTGAATTAGAATTACAGAACCGAGAAGTATTGATATAATATATATCCTTCAAAGGACAGTAAATCCACCAGATATATCAATACTTTAAAAAAAAGGAACCATACCCAACATGGCCTCCAACGACAGTATTGGTGTGGTACGCATTGAGCCACTAATACCTACACATGCCATTCTCTGTTTTTTATTTAACCTAGCACGAACGTATTGTTTCTCCATATTTGGCCACCAGACAACACATGCCAAGACAAGTGTTGGTCTGATTATGGCTGTCTATATCCATAATATGATTTTAAGACTAAGACCCAAATAACGTCCAAAAGATCGACGGCATTGCCAGAAAGAAATGACAGCCTTATCAATTTTTTTTGTTAAATGGGTATCCCAATTTAACCTTTTGTCGAGAATAATGCATTAAAACTTAACTTGCCAGTATGACAATATCATCAGCGTAACCCTGAAAATAGGGTCCCGATTTATTCAGTCTTTGAAGAATACTGTCAACTACCAAAGTCCACAGAAGAGGTGAAAGAACACCTCCCTGAGGACAGAATCGTTTAACTGAGACTGAAACAGTTGTATTGGTGCGACAGGGAAAAAATTTCACATTTTTGAAAATAAATCAAAAATTGTGCACTCGAAAATAACAAAAAATTATTTTGAACTTGAAAAAATTCACTCGTCAAGGTCAAAAATAATTTTTTTTCAAACTTTCCACCCTCAACCCCCTCCAAATAACATTTTAAATTATGATCCAACCGCTATAGTTTTCATTCGGGGCGGTACAGCAAAAAAATTCACATTTTTTAAAATAAGGCGAAAACTGTGCTTTCGAAAATCACAAAAAAATTGTTTTGAACTTGAAAAACTTGTGAAGGTCAAAAATACATGTTTTTCAAATTTTCTACACTCAACACCCTCCAAATAACACTTTAAATGATAAGCCGGTCGCTATAGTAATCATTCAATGTTTACAACATTTCCTATAACCGTGAATTTTCCAAGTTTTTGTCTAATAACTCAAAAACTAAGTAGTCGATAACTTATTGAATTTTTTTTAAATATTTCAATCTTTTTCGATTTTTCTAAATCAAACTCGAATCCTTCAAAAAAACTTTTGGTTTACTATCTCCTTATCTATGTCTAAAAAATACAGATGAAAATAAATATTTGCAATTTTTTGTTTTCAGTAGACGTGGCCAAATACATTTTAAAACTATAGAAGTTGATAGCACTTATAGTTTCTGAGAAAATTGATTATGTAGAAATTCGGACGAACACCGAAGTCTCACTAATAGGGAACCGTTTTTACTTTTTCAAGCTACAGAACCATAAAAAACCTACTATGCAATTTTAAAAGAATTATTAGTAGCTGTTCGCTCGTTGTTTAAATCTAAAAGATAGTTTGGAATTAATAAAAAAATTTTTGAATGCACAGATGTTTTGTAAAATTAGAAACATCGTTTAATATATTTATTTATTTCAATTTAAATACTAGCAAACGGAAATATTTCCAATAACATGCTAGTTATAAAAGTAATACAAATTAAAAACAATAATTAAAAAATAATATAAAAAATTAGAATAAAAAGTTTAAATTTAGTTTATAAAAAGATAATGTTAATGTAGTAAACCAAGAATGTTTAACACAAGATAAATTAATAATTAGAATTTAAAATATATAAGAAAATAATATTAGTTTAATTTAATTTAAAAGTAAATTTTAATCGTTCGATCGATTCATCGTTCAAAAAAGAAGCGATTCAATTCCGTTTTTATGGATCGAAAATATTGAAAGAATCGATCTTTTACTGACCGATTCTTAAAATGTTTTTTTAAATATTATATTTATGAAATATAACTGTTGTTTTTCTATCAATTGTAAAATTTACTTATGGCTGTATAAGTATATACTAAACACGATATAATGTACTAGAAAGGGAGGGAAAAAATTACATGAATCAAATGCCAAATTCTTAACAAAAAAAACAAACATCAGTTCCATGATCATTTTCCAATGCGGGAAATATAATTACTGATAAAAGATCAAGACAGCTTCAAAATATAAAAGAACTTCTATTCTTGCACTGAAAAAAACATGTCCTATTTCCAATCGTAATGCAATTGTCTCAACCTCACCGTGCGGTCACATATGGCGAATCAAACTACGAAATTGCTTCAACAACTCTACAATTATAAATCGATGAAGTTGAGACAATCACACGAAATATTTATGTGAAAATAAAATATAGTTCAATTAATCTCAAATACTTAAACTTTAAAATGAAAAATTCATGATATATGGCCAAAGAAAATTTTTTTCAGGGAAATAGTTATTATCTTTATTCAACTACTGTTATATTGGATATAACACTTTATATTTTAAATAAACCTCATTCTGTTGTTAGGAAAATGTTATCGTGTAGTTGTCGCAATCACAGTGAAATTGTTTGCAAATAACTTTTCTTTGCATGAATAATCAACTGCCAACTTCGAGATGAGGTTGTTATGAACTTCAATTTTTTTTTCAGTGTGCATTCGCTCAGATTGATATTTGGATGAAATGATTTTTTTCATATATTTTAGCTTGCGATATTTTTTGTCATGGTTTTTCGGTTTTGATATGGTTTTTCAAAATCGATTAATCAAAGATTTTTCCGATATTTTAAGGAATCGGTTTTTTTAAATTTGAATAATCGATTCTAAATAATCGATTCTTTTTTCAATGCCTAGAAAAAATATGTTCCCGTGACCGTCACGCTGTAACTGTATATATTTGTATTGGCTATAAATATGACGTGTTGTGCATGACCAGAAGTGAATATTACCCAGTCGCGTTGGATGATTTATGGATGGATAAAATCTCATGAGGTCAAATCACGCTGTAGCTGTATATATTTGTATTAGCTATAAGTACGACGTGTCGTGTTTGACCAGTATTGGCCAAACAAAGACAATAACGTTGAAAACTATGTTCATTGAAAAAAATTAAACTGTCTCAGACGTCCCCTAAAAAATTCTATTTGGTGAAAAACACAAGCATATTTTCTTGAAATAAAAAGAACTCGTGCCGCAAAATCACCGAAGTGGATTTTTTGATAAAATCGTAGATCTTACTTCCAAATTTTAAATGACGTACTCTCATGAAAGTTGTATAGTGTGCTATACAACTTTCATGAGAGTACGTCATTTAAAATTTTGTGAATAAGAATCTACCGCAACTAAACATTTTTGTGCTTAAATAGTGTAAAACCAAACTGTTTTATTCTGCTGTAAACGAAAAGCGCAGTCTATTAATAAACAAGCGCAGTCTATTAATAAAACTAAACAAAGAAAAAACCTAAATTGTTTTTTTTGCATTTACTATTTTTAAGGTAAGTCTCTACAGTCTACAATCTATATACAAAATTAATGCATAAACATTACACAAAATAATTTAAATAAATCCACTTAAAACCTCCAACCTCATTGGATGCCATCATCAACATCTTCTATCTTATCGCCAAAACCACTCTACATTCCAATATTGTTCAACTGAATATAACTTTAAAATGGTTTTTTTTAAACTGCATATTCTTGTTAGTTTTGTGATTTTAATATGAGATAACTTACTATATTCGATTTGATTATAAGGGATGGTGTCGATTTAGTTGGTAAGATCATACAAACAACAACAAAAATATTATTTAATCAAATTTTAATTTTTCCATATAGAATCAATCCCAAGGAAATTATATTTACTGTGCAAAAAGAAAAAAAGAAAATAGATTTAGTTTTAAGAAAATGGAAAAGAATTTATATAAGTATAAAAGGTAGCAAGAAGTTTATGTTTTATATAACACAAAAAAAACTTGTTGCTAAAACAACAAAAATTATCATTCTGGTTTCGTCTACCCACGAAATCTGTCTGTTGCATGTTCTTTTCCTTTTTCTATATATTTCCTTTTATAGATTTTATTACTTTTGTGAAATAAAATGACAAGAAATAATATTTTTATTGTTTTCTTAAAGGTTTTTGAGTATGAATGATTATGTTGATGATCATCAAGATGAGAAGGCGGAAATATAGGATTACTTTTGTATTCAGTCTGTATTTTGAATTATAAGATGTGCAAGATTATCGTTATTATTAATAAAAATATTTTTCTTTAGAATCTAAGAAGCTTGAGTAGTTTTTACTTATAATAAATTGCATGTCACGTTACATTTGAAAATCTACGGATTGTTTGATTTAATTTTTGATTCATGCAACCATAAAATCTTTGAAAAGTTTAAAGGGTTTTTGAACTACTAGAAGTTAAATTCCGCCAATAAACAATATGCAAAATTGTTAGTCATCCAAAGAATTATTTTTCACAACTAGTTTAAAAGAGTTGTCGTTACCTGTGGAATGACTCGTTATGATACTTTGCCTATAATTCGTTATGATATTGTCGAGGTCTTCTGAGGCTTAGCACGTTCCAGGTTCCCATTTTTAAATCGTAGTCCGGGTACAGTTTCCGAGGTCGTTCCAATAATGAATCCGAGATTTTCCGAGGCCTGTGTACAGACTTCATGACAATAATTTTTTTACGGAAATTGGGTGTTAGCCCTTCGCCCAACCCAAATTTTCGTGAATTGGTTCGCTCTGCATCTTAAGGTCACCAGAAACAACCTTTTTACACGTTTATAAAGCGAGCCGCTTGATCCAAGACAGACGCCCGCTGAAAGCCGCCCCTACCATGGAGAACAGACGCTTTCTACACATTTATATAGCGAGCCGCTTGATCCAAGACAGACGCCCGCTCCAAGCCGCCCCTAACATGGAGAACAGACGCTTGAGTTGTATTGGTTTTATGGCGCCAATGACTCGCCATGGTGCAGAATTATTGAGTATAAGCAGTTTTTACTGTGCCCCTCTCAACTACACCAACCTAATTCTGTTGGCGTTACCCAGGTAGCACGACGTGGATGTAGAATTTCGGATTACCGCTACCCATTCATTGATTAAAATGTTTATAATTTCAATATCGTTCTTACTCGTAAGAGTAAAATTTTTATTTTTTCGATTTTACTCTTTTGGGGTAGATTATATTTTTCTTTTCTTTAATTCGATTTGTTAAAAAATAAAATTAGTACCTTTTCGTCAACCTTTTAAATCATTTTTCTCACAATACGTGCATAATTGAACAAAACATTCTCAAAAATTATTTATTTGTTACGTTGGAAAGCATCAAATTTGAAGTAAAAAAAGAATGTGTGAAGTAAAAAATAAAATTAGTACCTTTTCGTCAACCTTTTAAATCATTTTTCTCACAATACGTGCATAATTGAACAAAACATTCTCAAAAATTATTTATTTGTTACGTTGGAAAGCATCAAATTTGAAGTAAAAAAAGAATGTGTGAGTATTTGAAAAAAATATTTATTTCAATTTAGAAGCAAGATCGATATTTTATTATTTTCAATCCTGTATTTTGGAGTGTTATATTTTTTTTAAGTTACTCGCTCTGAAAGAACAGAGAAAAAAAGTGTTATAACCCGGGTAGTAGCTGCCAATATTAAACAACGAACCCATCTCGGGCCCATATTGGCAAGCCAAGCCTTGGCTAGTTACCCGAGCAGAAATTATTTAGGGAAAGCCTGAATACAGTCAGGGCGTGATCAGGGTCAGATTGGGCAAGCCCTATTAGGGCAATCTGATGTGGGCCTGTTCCGGACCTGATGTGGACCTTTTCCGGACCCTTAGAATACCCTTTTAGGGCTAACCTTATTTGGATATATCCGGCCCTGATTCGATTTTTCGTATCTGACCCCTAGTTGGGCAATGTAATCAGGGCCTGATACAAAATGCCTTACTAGGGTTTGCCCTATTTAATATTATATGGAAAACTTGATCAGTGCCTGATCCGTTTCTCCCAATCAGGGCCTGATTGGGCAATAGCGTTACACTCATAATCAGGGCTCTATCAAACTAAGGCTAGCCTGATCAGGGCCGTATTTGAGCCCTAAGAAATTTCTGCTCGAGTAGCTTTGGTTTCAGTCTGGACCAGTTGTAAATGCCTAGACTGAACCAAGATTCAGTTTATTATATTACGCGTTATTCACCAGGTTAAACATTGTAAACATGTGCAAGCCATATTATATTTATCTTTATTTTTATATATGTTAGTCTTTTCCACAACCTTTGGTGGAAATGTGTGGAAATTTAAAGGAGGTTTGGGAAAAAAACTGATTTGGTAGAACTGACCCAAGTCTCATTTGCCAAACTTGGCCCAAGCGGCAAGCCTGGTTTGCCAGATTTGGTCCCAGGACATCGTGGGCCGTTTGAAAATGTTAAGCCTGGATCAAACCCCGAAAGCTGGGGCGAGGGCTTGGTCCAGGTTTGGACCCTTAGCTTTATCTTAGCCGGGAAGGAGCATTTCAAACTCTGCTATATCCCTAAATAAGTTTTATTTAAATTTATAAAATAAAAAATTTTTTTATTGGAGGGCTTTGAGACCATCAGTTCAAGTAGCACTGCAACCTGAAGGTCTATTGTGGTTACCCTGTTTTTTTATTAATCATTCGTCGTCGATACTGTAAAATAAAAATAACTCTTTATTTTCGTTTTAGAAATAATTTTTTAAATTTTATAATACAAAAATTATTATAATAGAAATTATTTTATTTGCCACTAATGTTCCATAAAAGATTGAGCGTTAGAATTATCAAGCAGTCTTCCTCGCTTGTATTTTATTTTAATTTCTAACAGAAGGTCATGATTTTTCATTAACTCGAATGTTAAGTTCATTATGTCAAACTTCTTTGGTGCCGTCTACCAATTTCCTTACCATTGTAATCATAAACCACGTGAATCAGTCTCCCTCTGATATATTAATTATACAACTCAATCAATGTTCCGGTTCGAATTCGAGTTCCACCTGAAGATTTAATTTGATCGATTAGTTTTAATGGGTAATCAGTTCAGAGTTCTCATGATGAGCAGCTAAAGTATACTCATCCTCATAATTATTTAGAATTAAAAAATTTTGTTGAATTGCTACAGCGTTAATTATCTTGCAACATTGACTCATGTCACAGTTTACTTCCCCTAGTATAGAGTGAAATCTTTTTTTAATTATTCCGACCCCTTTGTGACTTGGCTGCAGATAATTTTATGATGACAAGGTTAAATAGAAATGCAAATAGAGAATAGGGATTAAAAATGAGCCGCAAACAATAGGTCCTTGACTTACCAAAGCTGGCTCTCTCTACTTTTTTCTGCTTGAGATATCTCACAATTTGGCCCATTTGCCGTTTTTTTCACTACCATCAATAACTTGGTCTCCAGGTTGCCAGGATCATTTTTGAAGCAGTCCATTACTGAAGAAGAGAGTCTACAATGACTAAACTTTCTTGGCTGAAATTAGTTATTAGAGATTCTTAGGGAACCGCATTAGAAATTGGTTTTTCTACACTCAGAAAAATAATTAATATAGTTGTAAGGAAAATATAACATCAGAATTATGTTACAGAGATTACTTTGATTGTAAATAAAGTTTCATGGCTTTTATGATTTTTTATTATTTTAGTGAAATTTTAAAACTCATATTTATTATAGCTAACATAAATTTTAAATAATGAAATTCTTAAAAAGAATGCTACGTTTTTTTATTAAATTTGTCATTACCTGTCGTAATATTTACGAAATAAATATCATTAGACATAAATATATTTTGAAAATAATTTTTTACTAAATTTAAAGCACATTTTCATAAACTGTATTAGTAAACTAAATAAATAACATAAAACCTACGACAAAATTTTATAAATTTTAGGACTAAAATATTGCATTAAATTTATGAAATAGAAACCTACAAATTAGCGTAATGTATCGTAAAAACAAGAAATATAACGTAAGCTTAACATTATTTCCAATTAATTGTAGTATCACAAAACATAAATTGTGATTGATTAAAACTAGTGCAAATATGAAATATTGACGATTGCAATGTTACTAAAAATATTGAATAATGTCATGATGAGCTGAACTAATAGTTTTAAGTGCAGAAATATAATTTATTAATGCGATGGAATTTGATGCTCTACTTTATGTGATTTCTAGTTAAGTATTTGCGGTGTTTAGAAAATGTTATGTGACATGTGTTGACTTCTGAAATCGATCATTTTATCAGAATTCGCGACGTCACTATCAGAAGAGTTACTTTTGTCACATAATCTCCACACGCTATTTAATAAACATTTGACCATTTATGTTTAAGACATTGATTCAATTTTAAAACGTATTGTAGAAATCTATCACAACACGTTTTTGATGCTGCAGCCTCATCACATCAATGATATTTTTTATAAGCCTAAGGACTTTGTAGCAAAAGTGAAGTATGAATTCCAACTGAAAATATAAAAAAATAACGACGTGGAGTCTGAAACATCAACAACAAGTACAGTATATAAATTGTGTGAACTAAATAATTGGATAAGTGAGAGCAATTGTTCTGAAAGTGACACTTTTGCTAATGAGTGAGTACACTACAATTTGCTAGCCAATGAACACTTTTTATTATGAAATTGAGACATGGTTTTTAATTTTTTAAGTGAACTAAGTATATACTCTGTTTACATATTAACGAAAGTAAACAGTCGCCAATTAGTGTTTATAAATTACCCAATGGTATTATGTTATGACATGAATAAAGAGATGTAGACCAGGACCAAACGGAAATTAAATACCCGAATTCATGAAAAATTCTTTGCAGTATTTGGATGGTCGGAAAAATTAGGATAAATTATAAGGAAAATCAACTCAACTCGGTAAACGTTCTGGAAAGGGCGTGAGGGTAGCTAAATATACGTTTTGAGGGTTTGAGGCTGGTTTTATATGATTTGTGGCTGTAATATGTATCCTATCAAAAAAAACTTATCTGAAAGAAGTAGTAGATAATTCAAATCTAAAACTTTTGTGTCGATAATTTTTCAGCATAACCTCAGATTATGGAGAAAAACGCTGAAAACCTGTTTTTTTCGTTTTTTATTTTTATCTACCGCAAAAATTATTTTTTTATGAAACTTGGTAAAAACGTACGTGCTTATGTGTGTAATAAGCTGTAATTTTCTTAAAGCAAAATATTTATTTTCCGATTTTATACGAATTTAAAATTTAAATTAAAAAATAGCCTAATTGTCAATCGAAAAAGTTGGCTATAGGATATTTTCAATATTTTAATTTTTTTAATGCTCATTTCCTTCGTCGAAACCTCAAATTTAAGATAGAGTTAGAAAAATTTTTGTTTACAAACTTTTTCGATTGAAAATTAGGCTTTTTTTTAATTTAAATCCGTATAAAATCGACAAATAAATATTTTGCTTTAAAAAAATTACAGCTTATTTAACACACAAGCACAGCACGTACGTTTCCAAATTATTTTTGCGGTAGATAAAAATAAAAACGAAAAAACAGGATTTTAGCGTCTCCATAATCTGAGGTTATGCTGAAAAATGATCGACACAAAAGTTTTAGATTTTTTAATTATCTACAACTTTCAGATTAATTTTTTTTAATAGGATGTATATTACAGCTAGGGATTCTCATTTCGCGTAGAAATTCAAATCCCGGGAAGCCGGGACAAAAAGTATTAAATTCCCGGGATTCCCGGGGAAATCCCGGGAAACGCTCAAAAGCTAGATTTTTCTAATTGGGTGGTAGAAAAATGTGTAAAATTAAAACAGCACAAAAATGCGCTATTGATTTTTAAATTTCCATTAATTTTAATTGGAAAAACTTCAAAAATTAAATAAAAAATAATACATAAAAACAAAACAAAAATAAATTCATAATACTAATTTTTAAAAAAATTTTCAAAAAACTAGGTTCAATGGCGCCATCACTCAATTTTGTCCGAATTTTAGTGACGAAACGTTCATTGAACCATCCATTGAACCATCCGTCCAAGAGAACCATTAAACATAAATTAAGAGAAATGAAGCGCAAGTTTTAGGTAGATTTCTCAGAAAAATCTACCTATTTTAAGTTTGATTGGTTTTAATTTGTTGTGTTTATATGTGTCAAAAAAAACCATGATACCATATGTGTCAAAAAAACATTTTCCTAATTTTGAACGAAATTAATTACTACAGAGGGAAAAGAATCAAAAACTACTCGATTTTCGAGTGAGAAAACTTTTAATATCTTTGAAAAAAGTACAAAAAAATGTTAATAAAAATTAGCGGGATACCTAGTTGGTTCTCTTTAATTTTATAAGTAAATAGTTCATCCTAAATTTTCCGACCATCCAAATGCTGCAAAGATTTATTTTTGTTTTTTTTTTTTTTTTTTTTTTTTTTTTTTTTAATTTCATTTATTTTCTTAAAAATTTGCATTTATACAAGAAAATATTACATAATAGTGTTATATCTACTTTTAACTCAAAAGAAAAATAGTAAATTCAATTCACTTTAATAATACAAATCATGAACAACAAATCAAGAACAACAACAGCAGCAATTTAACAGTAACCTTCATGCGATAAATTATACTCATAAACAAATTCATCGTATAGAATTTTTTTTATTCCTTTTTTAAAAATATTTATTGGACTAGTTTTTAAATCTATTGGTAATTCGTTAAATAGTTTTATCCCTTTGTATAAGACACTAGCTTGACCAATGTTGGTCTTATAATGTGGTATTCGAAAATGGCTACAAATTCTGCTTTCTCTATTGGTTACACATAGATTTGTTATAAGATCATTATTGTATTTAATCAAATTATGATTCATTTTATAAATAATAACAAGAAACTCGTACTCTATTAGCTTTGATATAGGCAATAGATTTTCAGAATACAACATAACTGTAGGTGTTAAAATATGAACACCTTTCAATGCTTTTATTGATAGATTTTGAAGAACCTGAAGCTCGTCAATCTTAGTTTGAGTTGTCGCACCCCATATGTTGATAAGGTATAGAAGATGTGAATGAACGTATGAGAAATATAGGTTGAGTAACATTTCTTTGGGTAAGTATTTTCCCACACGTCTGAACACACATATTATTGGAGAAATTTTTGATTTTATAAAATCTATATGTTTATTCCAATTTAGTTGCGAATTTATATGGAGTCCTAGGTAGCAAAAAGTGTGGACTTTTTTAATAATTTCGTTATTAGTAGTTTTAATTTCAAATAGATTGTCATAGTCAGTAGGTTTGTGTTTTAAATAGAATATCATAAAGCTTGATTTTTCATAATTTAGTTTCATTTTATTATTCGAAAACCAAATTTGTAGGATGTTGAGATCAGATTTTAGTGCAGAATCAAGGTCTGATATATGTTTTGTCCCATAAATTAAAGCAGCATCATCTGCATAGAGTTGGAGTTGACCTTGTAAGGGCAACTTAAAAATGTCGTTAATATAACATAAAAAGAGAAGGGGGCCTAGAACAGATCCTTGAGGCACACCGCATTCTAAATGTTTTTTATTTGAAATATGTTGAGCAACTTTAGTAGAATGAGTTCTGTTTCTTAAATAGTCTTCTAATAGGGAAAGAGAATTACTTTTAATTCCCATAAATTCTAATTTTGTACCAAGAATCGGATAATCTACACAATCAAAAGCACTCTTTATATCGAGAAAGAGAACACATGTAATCAATTTCTTCTCTAGATTATTTAATATATTTTCAAATAGATTTAAGGTTGCTGAAAGTGTGCTACTTTTCTTAAGAAACCCGAATTGATATTTGTTTATCAATTTATTTTTTTCTAGGTGTGATTCAAGTTGTTTTTTGATAACTATTTCAAAAATTTTGGAAAAACAAGGCAAAATGGATATCGGACGATAATTAGTGGGCTCTAGTTTATTTCCTGATTTGTGTATAGGTATGATTCTGGCTTCTTTTAATTCATAGGGCAAAATTCCTGTATCAAAAGAATCATTTATTGCTGTGGCTATCAGACTTGATATAACTGGGGCAAATTGTTGAATAAGCTTTGGAGATATATTATCCCAGCCAGCAGCGGCTGTAGGTTTTAATTCAGATATTACATTTGTAACCTCTTCCTCATTAACGTGATTGAATTCGTGTAATTCACTAGTTATAATATATTGTAGCAAGCTGTTGTCATAACGAATATTGGTAAAAAATTGGGTTATACTCTTTCCAGCCGCATTGAAATGTTCATTAAAACTTTCAGCTACGACAGCTGGATTTGATTCTATAACACCACTAATTTTCAGTTTGATTTCCATTGGTGTATAATCATGGTTGTGGTTGTTTAGAATCTGGCGAAAAAGTTTCCAAGTACTTTTTGGATTGTCAAGGCAAGAGGTAAACTGCGATGTATAATATTTTTTCTTTTCCAATTCTATTTCTGTTTGAATCACAAGCTTCAGACTCCTAAATCTCTCAAAATAGTATGTATTTGATGGGTATTTCTTTTTTAATCTGTAGAATTTATCACGCATCTTAATTTTCGTTTTCAAATTTTGGGTGAACCATGGTTTCTTAAATTTAGTTTGGTTGATCTTTTGTTGGATTATTTGTGAGCTATCCAAAAGTTTTTGAACTAGTTCTTGATAAAATAAATGAAAATTTGTATATAGAGGGTCAACATTTGATAAATGTGCATGTACGGCATAAGTATCGATCAACAATTTTGTTTTAGTTATAGTTTTGTTTATGTTGGGAACGAAACACCTTGCAAGTATATACTTGTGATCACTAAAACTTATATCATCAGTAAGAGTTAAAAATGAAAACCTTGTGGATGTTAAAACGTGATCTATAAGTGTTCCAATTTGGTTGGAAATACGCGTGGCATATTTTCTTTCAATTTTGTTAACAATTTCAAAACCATTTGCAGCTAAAACAGAACTATAATTGGTAACATCTGTCGCAAAAGCATTTAAAAGATTTATATTAAAATCGCCAAAAACAAGCGATGTTCTGTATCTTACTAGTCTTTCATTCAGGTATTCTAAAAATTGAGGTATGGATGTATGAGGTGGTCTATAGATCCCTATTATATTAGCATCCAACAGTCGACTTTTTATAATTAAAAAATCGTTTTCCAATATACTACAAGCTTCCACCAAATCACACTTAAGATATTTTGAAGCGAAAATTGTAATACCACCACCATCTCGTCCTTCACGAGTCACATGAAATGCATCAAAACCATCCAGATTAAAAAATTGAACTTCACCAAGATATAAAAAAGTTTCCACCAACACAATAACTTCTACTTTAATATTTAAAGTATTCAAAAATTCCTCTAATTTCGCTAATTTGTTACGGAGGCGGTTTATATTTATATACAAAAAATTAATGCCTTTATGATTAGAAATTGCTGTTTCTGAGTTAAATTCGCATAATTTGGTATAATATTTGTTGCTGTTGTTGCTGTTGATGCCACCGTTCATGTCATTAAATTCATTATCCATGACTTTAAAACTATACCAAATGTAAAGAAAAATTTATTAGTAAAAAAGAATAATAAAACTAAAAGAAAAAATTCAACAAAAGTAGAAAAAAAAAGCAATAGTAATAAAATGTTTCAACGTTACGATTTTTATATCCTTGTAAATGTTTATTGTTAACGGTGCTCAATTGAAAAAATTGGTTAAACTTATAGATGTGCATTGTAGATAATATAAACAAAAGATAACAGATGATTTACACAGATGATTAGATAAACAGATGTTTACACAAATACATTTGAAAAAGTACATTTAAACCAAATGTTTTGCTTGTTCAAGTGAGTGAACAATAATTGCAGGCTCAGTTTCTTTAATTCTGACAAAAATTTTCCCATTTCTCATCCAACAAAACTTTATTTTTTGGCTCCTTTTAATATTTCTTAGATGTTTTAAAATTTCACCATTAATGGCAGTCACCTTTTCACTAATATGAATTATGTTATCTTTGTTGGTATTGTTGCATAACGTTGGGTATATTTTATTCCAGAATAGTGGTCCATTTTCCTTCACTTTGTTAAGGAAAGATTGTTTTATATTATTTTGATCAAACTTGATAGTAACAAATTTAAATGATTTTGTAGAGCTGCGCACTGAACGTTGCGATTTGGTTTGTTGAATAAACGATGTTACGACATGTTCAGCCCCAAACCCATACATCAGGTTTAATTTATCAACTACATCTGCAGCGGATGGAGTTGTTGATGGCAATCCAGTTACCACTACTTCGTTTTCGATATTTTTTTGTTTTAAAAAGTTGACTTCATTTATCAGGTTTTGAACCAATGTCTCAGATTTTTGGAGATTGATTTCTATACTGTCAACTCGTTTTTTTGTTTGCTTGTTATCATTTAGAATACTTGCTATTGAGTCCTGTAGACTCGCATGGTTTTTGGAAACCGAATCAGACAGTTGCTGTAGCACCGTCATTATGTCGGCGTTTGATGGTTTTTGGTTTGCAAATAGTTTTTCCTTATCTGTCTCACTCATATTTTTTTTTTTATTTAGTTTTTTACAAAGAAGGCGGCAATGTATTTAACCGTTATTATATCAACACAAAAAACTAAATTTGAACAAAGATTTATTTTTTATTTTGAATCATTTAATGAGCACTACTGAGATTATTAAAATTGTTATTAAAATTCACTAATAAAGCCACTTAGCACATTAGTATGTTAATTCAGTAATAAAGAATTAATTTTAATTATATAACTGTTAATATCCATAAACACAGAGACGATCAAAAAAAAAAAAATCAAATTTGATCAAAGATATATTTTTTTAATTTCAAAGTTATTATGATAACTACTGAACTGATTCTAATTATTTTTTTTGTTATAGTTTACTAGTAAGGTTACTTAGCACATTAGTATAGTTAATTGGGTAATAATTAACCAATTTTAATTAAATTTATGACAACCGAAACAATCGTATACTTTATTCTATCGCCATATTGCGATCAAAATCTATCGCCATATTGCGATCAGAAATCCTGAAAATGTACATCCTACATCTGTCATGCAACCCAAGAAAAGTATATCATAGATATTGGAGGCTATTCAATAAAATCTTCTATTGGAAGTTTCTGCTATTCTTCTTTCTTTGCATGAAATTTTATAACTAGAAAATAAAATTTCATACAAAAAATAGAAGAACAGCAGAAATTTTCAATAGAAGATTTTACTAAATAGGGCCCCATTTAAAATTTGTGATAAACTGTTTCTGATTTAAATAACACATTTCTTATTTCTAACGTTAAACTTATTATGAAGTTAAGTTTTGGTTCATAAATATAAAAATAAAGTAACGTATAAATAAATTAATTTAATAACATTAATATTATGTTAAATTCGTATATTTTAAAACCTTTACAATAAACCCTATGAAATATCATATTAAATTTTAGGTAATTAAGGACGTAATGTTTACAACGCATATTTCAAAACAAATATCCCTATTACACCTATTTTATGATACGTGTTTAGTCATTACGTTAATTTTATGAGATACGATACTACATATTATAAAATTTTCCTTATTTTTATGTGACGTTTATATCATTAAATCAATGAAAATCATATACTAATTTATATTATCACTATACATTGACTCGAAATCGTGTGCATATTTTCTTAGTTTTTACGTAGTTTTTCATTGTATCAATGAGGCAGTTTTTTGAGTGTATAAAGGTTACTGCGCCCAAAGTCTACACAGCTCAACCTTCTGAAATAGAGTCAAGTCGATTATGTAGTTATTAATCGACAGGACATGTTCAACTTGTGCGCTATGTCTGTCACAGAACGTGAGATAACATCTCCCCTGACTAATTGAATAGACGACCTATACAACGCTGGCATAACGACATCAATCAAGACTTTAGTGATATTGGATTAGTGATGGACAAGCTCAATGGAAACTTATTGCACAGAATGCAAAATTCCCCCATGGAATGTAAGCGCCAGAGAGCGAGAAGTAGAGACAGAGAAAGAGAAAGTGAGAGGGAATGTGTTTTGTTGTATTTAAATTGATACTGCGTCGTGTTATTCTTCAAATTCTTCTTTGATCGATTTTCCTTTATTTACCTCTGATGTACGAAGAAGCTTTGCTCGACCGCTAACACGAAATTTTACCCTGTTATACTAACAGAATTCATATGGGCATCTTTGTCAGAGCTGCTTATAAGTGCATATTGCTATTGGTGCTTCATAGAGAAGCGTAGCCTGTTACCCATAGATAGCCCATAGAGTGTTTTTTCAATTTACCAACCAATAACACCATACCTAACACCATACCTCAGAGTGCAAGTTGTTGTTGTACCTAGGTTTTATTAGGTACCTAACTATTGTTTGGACACATATCGTAATCTCTCTAACACAAAAAGAATTTCGTTCTTTGCATGTTCTCTGCATGTATTATATCTAATCCAAAATGAGCGAAACAATCGCTCATGTCATGGTATTTCACTGTTAGATTCGTCAAGCGTTGTAAAAAATTTAATCAATGGCTTGTGTTTCATAAGTTTCCGTATAGGAACCATATGGTCGTCCATGAAAATCTACTCTTGCATTTTTGCATATTGAGTTCCTTATTTACATGCTCTAATCAAACAAATCAACCTTCTAACTTTAACTATACTAACTGAATTCAAAATGAAACCAAACCACCATCTACATATATAATATTTAGGTGAAACAGCACTCAAACTGTTTGAGACAAATTTTTAATTAAACAAATTAGCAATCAAAACAATATGAATAAATTAAAAGACAAAAACACAAAACAAACAAAACTTTTTCACATAAAAAACATCATATTTGGCACAACAGAAACGATTTCTTTTGTTGTTGTTGTTTTAAAAGATAAAAATATTAAATCAAGTTGAGTCACTCAAACAAATGGAGTTTATGAATAAGTATTTGTCTTGTCAACCTTGTTTCTTAAAATTATTAATAAATTTAAGAATTCTCACCAAACAAAAAATAATAGAAACCACAAAAATTATAATGCAAAACGATCTACGAGATAGTAGATCTTTGCGTATATCTAATATATGTTTTATTTGCCAAATTTTTTAATTATTTGCACTGCAGTTAGTCTTCAAAATGTTTTGAAAAAAACTTTAATTTTCTTATTTGTTTTTTTTTTCAGACAACTTCCCGCACCGTATTCTTCAAAATCAGGACAAAATGGTGGTACCTCAATACCATTACCAGCAACAGTATTAGTAACAAGAAGAAGTCAGCCAGATAAAGTTCGTCCTCTTCCACCAACCCCAGGACAAATTTCAGGTACAATAAATAGCATTAAAAAATAATTTAATTTAAATTACATTAATTATTCAATTACATAGTAGAACGACAGTAATCCGAATAACAATTTAATCTCATATGTTAAAACTATAACTTTTCACTAAAAAATCCAATTAAAGAAAATTCTCATTCTGCATGATTAAATATTCTTAATTTATTATTCTACAAATTATAAAAGTTTATGATAAATTTTCTTAAATATAAAATACAAAGGGAAAAGATTGCTGCTACATATAAAATGGAGACATTATACTCCTTTTTTCCATAATAATTTATTTATTTATTTTGCAAAGACGAATATTTCTTCGTTCGTTTTAAATGAAAATTTTAATTATTTATATAATTCCTTAAAGGATTAACAAAACAAAATTCAACTGGAAATGGAAGTGGTGGAGGAGGTTTATCATCAGAAGATAATAGCCGTCCTGGGAGTCCACCTGTTAATAATCACATTATTTCATCACAAATACCGAAAAGTGGAACTAATAAGTAAGTTTTATGTAATTTTAAATATTATTAATTCTTAACATATAGTTACTCAAAGGAATATAATATTTATCAACTGTTACTTCAACAGAATATATGAAAATCACGTGTATAGAATTAGAATATGATGCCGTTGTTATAACATTTTTATTACAGACAAGACATATTAAGCCTTATACAAATTACATTTTTCCTCATCATTACTAACAAAGTTTTTGTATGCCAAACAGAAAGCTTGAGCAAATTTACAATTGCAATAAACTAGATTCAAACTGATCAGTGATGCTTGTCTAATACAGTCAGCCTGAAATGCATTCACTAACTTGTACCAGATACTATTTCACTGCAAAACGCAAATGTAACATTAATTCGCGAATAACTTTGGTTAACACAATCCCTATCTTTGCGTTGTAAAATTTAGTTCGCATATCTACTACATTAAAATAATTTTAATTTTTAAAATTTTACTTTAGCTTATTAGTTAGTTTTTAATTTATTAGAGCGAAGCGAGCGTAGCTCCATTTTTCACCGATTCGGACTTTCGTTTGACGACATACTCCTCCCAAACTATTAAAGATATCAAAATGAATTTTGCATGTAAGACGACATCTAGCCATAGATGGTTTACAAAAAAAATATTGAAAATTAGACATACCACGGAGGAATAATCACCGAAAAACGGTTCCCATAGACTTTCAATGGGAAAATTATCATCTTTTCACAGTACTTAAACAAATTATTAAATTTTTTTTTTTGTTTTTTTTGTTTTTGTTTTTTTTTTATTTTTATACTTTTTTTATTTTTATTTTTTTTTTTATTTTTTTATTTTTTTTTTTTTTTTTTATTATTTTTTTTGAACTGCAGTGATATTGAAAGTCTGAAAATAAAAGTTTGTTATTAGTTGATTGTAAAAAAATTCAATAACACTTTTACCTACATTGAACAAGTTTGATCATGTTTTCAACCTGGACGAGTTTTTATTTGGTTCGTTCACCTTTTTAACTTTGCCGTTCTGTTTACTTTTTATAGACAAAATTCACGATACGATCGTTGTAGTCAGACATATCGGTTTCAAATCCATTTAAAAAATTTTTCATTGATTTTCCACTAAATCTATGCCGGAGGTAGATGCAGCAATATTTACCAGTACCACACATTAAACTGTAGCGATTTTGTAGTTCTTTTGGATTGTAACATATCGTCGGACATATCTTTTGGATTGGACATATCTTCGCTCCCTTTTATCAATTGCATTCTGCATTGGTCACCTAGTTATTTTATTAGTTTTATTTAATTTTAAAGCATAAAAAACACGGTAAATAGATTTTAACGCGATTGTGTTTATGATTTTTGCAAGGCGGGGCTTTTAAAAAGATTATTTCGGAAATCAAATAAAAGGTTGTACGAAAAAAACTTTTGTTTCTCCTAACACACTCTTCCACTTCAAGTCTGGAGTTTACCAGTTATGGATCCTTTGCAGGATTTTCAAGAACTTTTCTTATGAATGCGAAACCGAAGCTGCAAATCTTGCAAAAGCTTGCTTGTTTATGATTTGCAAGGACCGTCTGGACATCGTCTAAGCTTCGAAGAGTTTGGAGGAATATCGTTCAGATTTTTCAATGACGACCGATGATAGTACCTCTAATCACATTTTGCTGGCGATTTAGTCTACTTCAGAAATGAAAATCTTAAACTACAGTTTTAGTCTTTCAGGCTGAAGTATATTTGCCATAAATGCAAAATTGCTAGCGACAAAGCTTAAACATTTCGCTGTTCGAAATTGCTGACAAAATATTTTAATAGAAAGGTGTAAGAGAGACTTCCATCGGTTGAGGTTTTCTTCTTAGTGAAATTGTCCTTCCTCCCTTCTGGTTCTTCCATTTATAAGTGTTCAATCTCTTTCAATACCCTCCAACAATGCCTTCTCAGATTTTCTCTAAACAGTGATCTAAAAAGTCTAATTCTAATCAGATTCAGTCAGAAAAGTTTTGCTTTTTGTATAAGATACAACCTAGATTTACATGTAATCGTATTGCGTAATTCCGCGTCGAGATCCTTCTATTATGCCGCCCTCTCTATTTACAGTAATCATAAAAAAATATAACAGTCAATATTTTTATCAAAACACATTCTCTCTTTCAGTGGCTTTCGACCATCTCAAACCGGATTAAAAGTTCCTTCTAGTCCATATTCAACAACAAATGGTAACAATAATTCTTTAGTTCCTAACGGGAGTATATTGAACAGTGGAACAACAACAATTACATCAACCACAAAACATTCTATGCTTGATAAATTAAAACTGTTTAATTCAAGCAAAGATAAATCATCATCGGAATCAAAATCAAAACAGGCCAGCACAACAGCATCATCACAAATTTCGAAACGAACAAGTTCAAGCAGTGGTTTCTCGTCCGCACGTAGTGAGCGTAGTGATTCTAGTTTAAGTTTAAATAACGATTCACATCAAGTAGTTAGTCCTAATAATAAAAATAATAAAAAAAATGAACAAAAATCATCATCAAAATCATCATCTTCCACAAAAATAATATCCTCATCCAAAAGTTCATCATCAAATAGTAAAATTACGTTAACAAATAAGACTGAAAGTAAACAAAAAGATAAAAGTCCGGCACGAATGGAAAATTTATCAAAAAACAAATCAAATTCAACACAAACCCAACTATCAGCATCATCATCGATAACATCGTTAACAAAAAGTGAGTCAAAATTAAAAGCGCCAATGGGAAGTAATTCAAATTTAAAAGTAGCAAAAGCCCCATCACAAAAGAATAATCAAATTCCTATTGTAAATGCATCAACTGGCATTCCAAAACCTATGGCTGCAATAAAGGGTACAAGTAAAGCATCAAATGATAGATTAATGAACTTACAAAAAGAAGAATCAATAGAGTTCGGAAAAGATCCGAAATTAGTTAGCATTAACAATAACAATACAATATCGAATGATTTAATCTCCGCAAATGATATTCAAGCAAATCGTGACAATATATCTATGTCAAGGCAAACTAATATTGTGAATCCAATTCAAAATCCGAATAACATATCAATGACAGATTCAACACATTCAAACTCAACCGGACTTAATTCAAACTCAAGCGAGTCTAGTGTAATTTATCGTCCCAGTTCTGAATCTGGAGCATCAGATATTTTAAATAATTCCTTTAATCGAACAACAAATAATATTAAAGTTCAACAAAATCCGATCCCAAATCGAAAACTTTTTGACCAACTTAATAACGATCCGTTAGCAATGTTAAATGAAAAAATAAACGGTGCACAAACGATTAAATTTAATACGATTCCGAGTAATAATTCGAAATTAATAGCAACAACAATTTATGAAGAAGATCACAAACAACAGATGACAATTTTACCGATGAGGCCGTTGTTGAGAGGTTATACAAGTCATGTTACATTACCAACACGGGGCTTAAGAGGACAACATATGGTTTCGGAATATTGTGATGATATTGGGCAAGGGTACTGTAGTGATGGTGATGCGTTACGAAAAACACCAATTAGATTTTCCGATATTGACAACGGATATTTGTCAGAAGGAGGACTATCAAGAGAGGGGAAACATTATTTGAGTATCTTGCGTGGAAGAACTCTGCTACCGACAACTATAGAAGAACGGTGAGTAATTACATGTTTTGTTTATTATTTTCTTATGAGATAATTCGTCTGTACAATTCACTTTAGTCTTCTATTTTAAAAAACATCTCATAAACAACTCATTTCATATAAATATAAAGTACAACATCATCACCTTTTTATTACAATATATAATCTGTCATTAACAATTCCATAAAAACGCATTTTTTTCAGACCAACCAAAAACATTCATTCTAAATTTTAATCAAAAGATTAAAGTTCCATCCAGTAAACAATAAAACAACCATAAACATTTTAATCCCCAAAACATTCGAAAAATCACGAAACCGTTGCAATAATTTATACAATAAAAATATTCTTTACTTCTTGAATTACTCATCTTATCATTCAACTCACATTTACTTCTTTTATATCAAATCATCATCAAATTTAAATCACGAGAATCATATCTATTTTTAATCCGCTTTGTATAGTTGAAGCTCCTACACATCATTCCTTTCCCTTATGTGGTTTATGTAGTTCTTTTAATAATAAAATATATTAACAAAATCATTTAGTCCCTTTAGATTTTTGTGGTGTTCACTTTGTTGAATTAATTTCTAAGATTAGCTTGTCGTGATTAGAAATGATAAATTGAAAGAAGTTTTATATGGTTTGTGAGTCATTAGTAGCAAAATTTCCAATATGCGTGTGCTAACTAAAAAATATTGTGCTTTAAGTGTGACATCGTTTTTTTTTGCACGGTCAAGTTTTAGGTCAGATTATTATTTATCATATCTCTACTCTCATTTACTTACAAAACGCTAATTGTAGTCACTTAATTTAATCACGAATTATGTTCATCTTATTATATACATTATATTTTCAATTAACATTAGATAAACGGAGATTGGCTCAACAAAGCGAACATTCCTGTTAGCGTTCTTCGTAATTGTAAACATTAAATTCCAACGAATATTGAAAAACAATAGGTGGAAAAATTCGAAATAAGATTCACATTTTAGATTTTTCCATATGAACATCACTGGTGGTCCGAAGTTGCTTCCTAACTTAGCACTTTAATGGATAGTCTATTGTTATATACATATTTGATGTATTTATCTGTTTTACCTCTGATTACCCACTACAATTAAATAAATAATTCAAACCAAAAAATCATAACTATATTACCAGCCAAGACTTTAAAAATCAATCCATTAACGAAACTTAAAGCCAAACAACAAAATCGACAATGACAAAACAAAACTCTTGGAAAATTTAATTTCAAATATATTATGTTTTCTATTTTCGTTTACATTATTTCTGATTAATGAAAAGGAAATAATAACAATTTTTTTTTCATCTTCCTAAAATACACAAATAAATGGAAAATATACAAGAAAATCAAACACAAATCACTTAACAATTTAAGAATCAAATTTCAGCAGCATCTCGTTACCTCTTTAGACTTTACATTTCCTATTGAAACTTGTTTGTTTGCGAACAAAAAAACGAAACGGAACAAAATTGTTTAATCTTATTTGATTATTTCTTAGATGGTAGGGAAATTCATGGGTTTCGTTTACGAATAAAACTGAAAACAAAGAAATCGTATTTCATCTATTTCAGTATTTATAAAGGAAATATCATAATTTTCGGTCGAAACTCGAAATAAATTAAAATGATCGCGTTAAGATTTTTGGCCCTTTTCTCACATGTAAGAAACGAAGATGTAGAATTCAAATAAGACACCTATTCAATAAATTTATTCAATTCATTCAATTCAATCAACTCATTCAATTCATTTTATTCATTCAACTCAGTCAACTTAATCAAATCATTCAATTCATTCAACTCATTCCATTCATTCAATCCGTTTAATTCAGTGTTTCGAACCCAGAAAAATTTGGGTGCAGGTTCAGGTTCGGGCTCAATACATTAAAATTTAGTGGGTTCGGGTTCGGGCTCAAATTTGTTACAAAAAAAACAATTTTTTCGAATTTTTTTTTATGAATTCATTTTTTTTATGGTACAATACATACATATTTATTTTGGAAACAAATTTTTCATTTAATTCTCACTATTCACTATTCTCTACTGAAACAAATAATAACCAAAATAATCTTGTTTGAAACAAAAAAAAATCTGTGAAATATGAAATTTCTTAAGCAAACTTCCTAAGCTTCCTATATTAAAAATTGAGCCTGAACCACGTTTTTGATTGGGTTCGGGTTCGGGTTCACATAATTTTAAAAAAATCTTGCTCCGGAGCGGGTTCAGGGTTCGGGTTCGGTTCGGCTTCGAAGTCCTGGTTTAATTTATTCAATTCAGTCAATTCATTCGATTCATTCAATTCATTCCATTTATTCAAGTTATTCAATTCATTCAAATCATTTAATTCAAGTCATTCATTTAATTAATTCAATTCATTCAATTCATTCAATTCCTTCAATTCATTCAATTTATTCAATTCATTCAATTCATTCAATTCATTCAATTCATTCAATTCATTCAATTCATTCAATTCATTCAATTCATTCAATTCATTCAATTCATTCAATTCATTCAATTCATTCAATTCATTCAATTCATTCAATTCATTCAATTCATTCAATTCCTTCAATTCATTCAATTTATTCAATTTATTCAATTCATTCAATTCATTCAATTCATTCAATTCATTCAATTCATTTAATTCAACTTCAAGTCAGTCATTTAATTTATTCAATTCATTTAATTCATACAATTCATTCAATTCATTCAATTCATTCAATTCATTCAATTCATTCAGTTCAATCCATTTAATTCATTCAATTCAATCAATTCATTCAATTCATTCAATTCATTCAATTCATTCAGTTCAATCCATTTAATTCATTCAATTCAATCAATTCATTCAATTCTTTGAATTCATTCAATTCGTGCAGTGCATTCAATTCATTCAATTCATTAGATTCATTCAATTCATTCAATTCATTTAAGTAATTCAATGCATTCTGTTTATTCTAGTCATTCAATTCATTCAATTCATTCAATTCATTCAATTCATTCAATTCATTCAATTCATTCAATTCATTCAATTCATTCAATTCATTCAATTCATTCAATTCATTCAATTCATTCAATTCATTCAATTCATTCAATTCATTCAATTCATTCAATTCATTCAATTCATTCAACTCATTCAATTCATTCAACTCATTCAATTCATTCAATGCTTTAAATTCATTCAATTTATTCAATTCATTCAATTCATTCGATTCATTCGATTCATTCAATTCATTCAACTCATTCGATTCATTCAATGCTTTAAATTCATTCAATTCATTCATTCAATTCATTCTTTACATTCATTCAATTGATTCAATTTATTCAATACATTCAATTCATTCAATTCATTCAATTCATTCAATTCATTCAATTCATTCAATTCATTCAATTCATTCAATTCATTCAATTCATTCAATTCATTAAATTCAATCAATTCATTCAATTCAATCAATTCATTCGATTCATTCAATTCATTCAATTCATTCAATTCATTCAATTCATTCAATTCATTCAATTCATTCAATTCATTCAATTCATTCAATTCATTCAATTCATTCAATTCATTCAATTCATTCAATTCATTCAATTCATTCAATTCATTCAATTCATTCAATTCATTCAATTCATTCAATTCATTCAATTCATTCAATTCATTCAATTCATTCAATTCATTCAATTCATTCAATTCATTCAATTCATTCAATTCATTCAATTCATTCGATTCATTCAATTCATTCAATTCATTCAATTCATTCAATTCATTCAATTCATTCAATTCATTTAATTCAACTTCAAGTCAGTCATTTAATTTATTCAATTCATTTAATTCATACAATTCATTCAATTCATTCAATTCATTCAATTCATTCAGTTCAATCCATTTAATTCATTCAATTCAATCAATTCATTCAATTCTTTGAATTCATTCAATTCGTGCAGTGCATTCAATTCATTCAATTCATTAGATTCATTCAATTCATTCAATTCATTTAAGTAATTCAATGCATTCTGTTTATTCTAGTCATTCAATTCATTCAATTCATTCAATTCATTCAATTCATTCAATTCATTCAATTCATTCAATTCATTCAATTCATTCAATTCATTCAATTCATTCACTTTATTCAATTCATTCAATTCATTCAATTCATTCAAATCATTCAGTTCATTCGATCCATTCAATTCTTTCAATTCATTCAATTCATTCAATTCATTCGATTCATTCAAATCATTCAGTTCATTCAATTCATTCAATTCATTCAATTCATTCAATTCAATCAATTCATTCAATTCATTCGATTCATTCGATTCATTCAATTCATTCAATTCATTCAATTCATACAATTCATTCAATTCATTCAATTCATTAAATTCATTCAATTGATTCAATTTATTCAATTCATTCAATTCATTCAACTCATTCGATTCATTCAATGCTTTAAATTCATTCAATTCATTCATTCAATTCATTCTTCACATTCATTCAATTGATTCAATTTATTCAATACATTCAATTCATTCAATTCATTCAATTCATTCAATTCATTCAATTCATTCAATTCATTCAATTCATTCAATTCATTCAATTCATTCAATTCATTCAATTCATTCAATTCATTCAATTCATTCAATTCATTCAATTCAATCAATTCATTCAATTCAATCAATTCATTCGATTCATTCAATTCATTCAATTCATTCAATTCATTCAATTCATTCAATTCATTCAATTCATTCAATTCATTCAATTCATTCAATTCATTCAATTCATTCAATTCATTCAATTCATTCAATTCATTCAATTCATTCAATTCATTCAATTCATTCAATTCATTCAATTCATTCAATTCATTCAATTCATTCAATTCATTCAATTCATTCAATTCATTCAATTCATTCAATTCATTCAATTCATTCAATTCATTCAATTCATTCAATTCATTCGATTCATTTAATTCGACCAGTGTTTATTAATTTACATGAAAAACTGTCTATGGAGATTCATACGGTTCTTAGGTAGAATGTTGCTACAGTTTTAAAACTCTGTTCATGTTCAATCCCTTCAAAAAATGTTTTTAAAGCTGTTTAGAGTTGATATATGTTTCTTTAAAAAATTGGGTCAATGTTTATTTGACCCATATAAAGCCGCTCTAAAAAAAGTAATTTGAAGCAGAAAAATCTTCTCTAAAACTTAGTGTTGCCATCACAATGTAGTTCAAAGTGTGGTATGTGTGCAGTATTCAAAGTTTGATAGTTGATTCAACTCTTTATTTGGGATTTAGTGATCCAACGGAGAAAACATTTGGGATTCAAACGTGCTTTGTTTGTTATATTCGATTGTTCTTGATTCTAATATATAATCTAAATATCATCATTTTCCAATCCACAAATATTCTCCGTCTACTTTCAAAAGTTTTTCCCTAAATATATTAGAAAACTTAAAAAAATTATAATTGATTTTCAACAATGACTCATATATAAACAATTTTTTATTTTATTATTTATTTATGAAAATATGGATCCATTAGCACCCTTCAAAATATATAAATTCAAAGAAAAGATGAAAGAATACACACCAGCTACCACCCAGTTAAAAAGTTGTTTTTTCCTATTTATGCATAAGTGTTTCTGTTGATTTTTATGTATTCCTATCTATTTGCGGGAATTGAGGGAGCTTCACTACAATATATGTAAATAGGAGAACGGGGAATCTAATAAAAAAAAAAAAAATCCAAATGTGTCCTTTACATCAAAACTGGCATAAAATTATGGATTATATTATTAGAAATTATGTTATCGTTTAGGAATGGATTTAACCAAAATTGTACCACCTTAAAGTTATAAAACTGAATTTATCTGTCTATCAAATTTTTTGTATTTACTTATGTTATTAATATTATTATTATTTTCTTGAAAATTTGTTTTATGTTTATTTCAAAAGAATAAGCTTCTACTGTAAATTTATATTTGTAAGTAAAAATTAAATAAGAAATTTTTTTTATAAAAAAATTTAAATTTATTTTCTTTATGAATTACAAAAGGTTTTATAATGCTTTAACGTTTTGTAAGCTTGAATTTTGTAGGTGTTTATGTGCTTTTATTGGAAATAAAAAGAAACGCTTTTATGGCGATGAAGGTGTTTTAAATATTCTTATGCATTATGTTTGTTATGATAAAAGGAAGATTTCAATTGAACAATATATGTTAAAACGATTTTATTATATTATTTATTGAAGACACAATGTTTATTATAAGTAATGCGAAATTCTTACATACATATATGCTCTATTTTTGTGTGGTTTTCATAAAACCACAACAATATTTTTAACATAATTGTTCAATTCATTCTGCCTCATGGAGATAATTGTTTGTTAATTTTTTCTCTATCTTTTATTCCAATAAATTATAATGTGTTGTGGAATTACAATATGTGTCACCACAACAACACATAAAAATCTTTTAAGAACCAGATACCACAAAAACATGCGTTCTGAGATGTTGATCCACTCAATTTTTTTTTGTATTGTTGTTTTTTACACTAAAATTGAGTTGCAGGAAGAAAACTAAAATTGGTTTATAAGCCAGCTAGTAGCATATATCATTGATTATGTGATGAACTGTCTTCCTTATTGATTAAAGCCTAGATAAAGTTATATGTATAGCCTTGTTTTTTTGATGCAAGCAATAGCCGTACCATAATCAAGAAATATGTCATAATTAAGGCTGAGGATGCTACTATTAACTAAATAGAGTTTATCAATAAGCACCTCTCAGATAACACCTTGACTAGTGACGTTTTTCTGCTATTGTCAGTGGTTTGTGATATCTCACCTCAACACCACAAATTTCCGATAACAAAAAATTTTCTATTTATCAAAGTTTTAATTTTTGTAATAAATACAAGACCACGTACTTTTAATTTAAAACATGACGGAAAAAAATTACAAAAATTTTGTGGCGGAGATATAGGTGGATCAGATAATAATTTTATATTCACATAATTAAATATGAAGATCCTCTAAACTATTTAAAGCAAACTTCTTTTAGAGTTTATTAAACAAGTATACTAAAAGTAAAAATTAGTAAAAACACAAGAAAACTTTATTTCACCTAAAGTTCCTGTACGCCAAGCTTGAACTCGATCAAAAATGGTTCAGCGTGGTCGTTCAGATCAGACATTTTTTCTAAAACTAAAATACTTGACCTCAAATGCCCGTCTTCAAAAATTAATGTCTTTAGAACAACAAAAAAGCTATCTTTAAATGTTGGCATGTTTTAAGGTAAGGTTGGAACTTTCATATTGTGAAAAAATAACAAAACTGTCAAAAATTTTAAATCATAGTTTTCTTAATATTTTTAACAGTGTAAGCAAAAGCTTTGCTGTGTATTTTTTCCAATAGGCCAGTCAGACGTTTCGTACGCACAACTGTTGAAATCGGGTAAGCCGTTTTCTGGCAATTTGATTTCAAATCTACTAGAATTTCCTTTCCAGAAATCTTTCGGGCCACGAAATTCATTTTCGAAGAACCATCGCATCGTTTTTTATATTATTTTTATATTATTGTTATATAATATATTATATCCTGAAGATGGGCCTAGCCCGAAATATATAGATTTTTTAACAATAAAATATTTATATTAATTCAAAAAACGGGTTTAATTGAGGACATATAAATAAAAGCATAATTAAAAGAAATCCCGGAAATACAACTTTATAATATGAAATAATTTAGAATGAATGAAATAATTTGAACAAATTTTTCTCTTTTCATTTTAAAAATGTTATGGACGATAAACGGAGCAACGCTATACAAGGTTGTGTTATATTCCTTGCTGTTTTATCAAAATCCCGCGTGAACCACGGCTAAGTTTTTAGAATGATTATTATAAAAATGAGCCGCTAAAAATAATCTTTTATGAATTCAAAAACCCTTAGTGAGGATTTGCTAGGATCTTGCTCAACACAACCAACGTTTTTTCAAAGTACTTGATGATAAACATTTCTCAGTCCCAAGTTAACGTGTTTATAATTTCCAACATCACATTAGAACAAATGCTACTGCTGCAAAAGAAGGCGAACCTAGTGAGATTTAAATGTTTTAAAGACTATCAAAGCAACTCAATGCTATGAAGCTAAAAATGAAAGTCTGAGAGAGTTAAGAGATACCAAGCACTGTAAATTTTTCCTAATAATTCGAAATATCAATTTTTTATAATTTATATTGTAGTCAGCAGGCCTTCACTCCTTTCATTTGATGATTACCACATATTTTATACTTCGTGAGGCGCCTGTTCTTAACGAGTCCGATAACTTTTTTATCTGCCGAGGTGGATGGGTGGAAATTTGATTTAAAAAACGAGGGTAACCTTGTCCGATATTTTGTCGGACAAGGTTACCCTTGTTTTTTAAATCAAATTTGCACCCTCTATTATTAAAAAACAAAATTGTGGGTGTAAATTTACAAAACCAAATGCAATCGCCATGTTTAGGAGTTTGCCGATCGAAAAAGCTGCCGAATCGAGGAAAATGGCAGGTAAAAAGTTATCGGACTTGTCAAGGACAGGCGCCATACGAAGTATAAAATATGTGGTAATCATCAAATGAAAGAGGTGAGGGCCTGGTGACAATTGGTGTATGTAATTTATTGTAAATAAAACTAAATTTTAGTCCAAGCCAGAAATAGTGATTGTGGATAATTAATTTTGGATATATCTTCATTTGCACTAATATAATTGGGCTATTATTTTGAAAACGTACATCGAAAAAAAAACAACTATTTTTTAAAATGAAAGAGGTGAGGGCCTGGTGACAATTGGTGTATGTAATTTATTGTAAATAAAACTAAATTTTAGTCCGTGCCAAAAATAGTGATTGTGGATAATTAATTTTGGATATATCTTCATTTGCACTAATATAATTGGGCTATTATTTTGAAAACGTACATCGAAAAAAAAACAACTAATTTTCTAATGTTAGTGTTGGTGATGTTGAAATTATAACAAAATCTTCGATCATTGGGATCTCCAATTCTTATTCTCAATCAGAAATACACAGAAAATGGTTCAAATTTATTGCAGGTGTTAAAATATGAAATGTTTAATTTATTAGATCCACATTTAGTACAGGATTATTAACTTAATAAAAAAACACATGTGAATTTTTCATATACCAAACTTTAAAAAATCGTAAGAAAAAATCCATATTGAATTGCTGACTTTTTATTTCTCAATTTCATAGCTGCATATGTTTACTTTAAAATTTGTGAAAAACAAAAAAAAAAGATACTTTTTGAGATATGAGCTTTGAAGTAAACCAAGGTTTTACGCGCCGCCTAGCGGAAAAGAGAAAAGTTATTAATTTTAAACTTACTTATTTCAATTATTCAATTATTTTCCTTTTTACTTGCAAAAATATAGGTAAGTCGGATGAAATTTGTGGCACCTATTCACAAAACATTGCCACCATTACCAAAACTACGTGAAAAAGCCTCAAAATTCAACCGCGCATAACTCCGATTCAGAGTACACAAAAAATAAAAGCAGAAACAACTTTTTTCCTTTCGTCAATGCCAACAATATATCAAAATTTCAGATTTTTTAAAAATCAAAAATTTAAAAATCAACAAAAAAAAGTACGTTTTCAAAATAATAGTAGGAATTATTTCGAGTATTGAAAAAAGTTATTTGTTGTACTATTGGGTTGTTCGTAGAGTAAGTTCGTTTTTTAATGAAAATGAAAAATGATTTTCTTATAGTGATTAAATATCTTATTGAATTATATATTGTCCACACTCCACACTGGTCCAATACCTTTTGCTAAAATACTTTGGATCAAATTACTGATCTAGGTGATCGTTGACCCCCTCATTTGAAGTAAAGGTTTTACCGTTCAAAAAATTTTGTAGATACCGGAAGAAATAATAATCAGAAAGTGCCAGTTCTAGAGAATATGGTAAGTGTGGAAGTACATTCAGTATGAGGACTCGCATTATCACCTTTTCTGTTTAAGGGAATCATTCAGTTTGTCCAGCTGATTGTCATCATTCACTTCAAAATTGATCGTGGTGTTCTTTAGTAGAAGGTCAAAAAAAATAATTCCTTTGAAATCCCACCAAACAAAAAGCATTAAATTTTTTTGATGAATTTCGAGGTGTTCCGGTTATTTTTTTTTACTGCATAATCTCTTGCGTTTAACATTGTTGTAGTGTAGACAACCCATTTCTCGTTGTCTCCGATGCGCTTTAAAATGGGCCATTTTCTGGGGGTTTGAGAGCCAAATCACAGACGTTAACGCGATGATACAAAAATCTTTCTGTAAGAGTATGAGGAACCCATATGTCTTCGAGCTTTAAGATTAAACCTAGATGTTTCAAATGATAATATGGTCGAATTTTACAAATTTAATGTCTCACCGATCTCACAAGTTGTTGCTCACCGGTTTGCATCAATAAATGCCTTTAGTGTGTCTTCATCTGATTTAGCTGGCCTTCGAGAATGTGGTGCATCTTCAACATGAACATTGCCAGATCGAAATTTTGTAAACCACTTTTGACACTGGCGTTCTGTCAATACATCTTCTCCAAACACATCGAATAATATTTTTCTTGCTTGAACAGCATTTTTACCTTTTCGATAATATGAAACGATTGGACTTTTATAATACTGCACGGGTTCCTGACCTGGGAAATTTCCCATTTACACAAAATATATCAATTAAAAATCTATCGCACAAAGGCGATTTAAACAAAATTTAACTAACAATTTAAAATATATTAAAAAAAATCAAAAATGAAGCTTACATTTATGGTAATTATTTGCGATGTTAAGCGTCTTCTAATACTCCTATTACCACTCCACTGTATGATTCTTTCAGACAAACAAATAATTCCATAATAATTTTAACTTCTCTCGGTGTATCATGCTGTTATTGTTCATTTCCAAAATGAATTCTAAAATCACCAAAGAAACTAGCAAATAGGTCTCAATTATCCATTATTCCATATTTTTTTAAACAATCCTCCCTACATCGATCATAAACTTTACATTACTCAGATAACACTTCATAAACTGTACCCAAATTTTGAAATTTAGACGATATGTCTGGATCATTTGTATTTGATGTAATTCTTTAACTAATCGTCGATATGCCTTTTTTATAACATTTGAATTTTTTTTTATTTTATAACACCCAAACTTGAATAAAAATTATGATCCGCTGTTGTTAATAACAAATGGAAATAAATTTGAAAATAAAATTAATAACAATGTTGACCGCATTTTAAATTTTCTTTATTTCTACTCAAACAAATTATTTGTTATCACAATTATTAATAGAAATATTTAAGGCGCTTTCCAATCGAGTGAATTACTGAATGATTCACTTAAACTGAATTGTATTCCGGAATTCGTATGTTCCAATGGTAATATTCAGTTTCCACTGAACGTAAACTGAGCTACTACAGAACTGAATTGAATTGAATAAAGTGAAGGAAAAAATAGGTTCATCAGTTCAACATATTCATATTTTTTTATTTACGGTTTGTGGTCAAACGTTAAAAATAATAAAAAAATAAATCGGAACATATTTGTTTGTGTCTAAATTTTCGATTTTGGTTATGTATTTTTTAAATGTCAAAATATTGCTGTTTTTGTTGTTTTGGCTCTATTTTTGATGATTTACTGAATATTAGACCAATTCAGTTTAAGTGAATCATTCAGTAATTCACTCGATTGGAAAGCGCTTTTAATTAAAATCACAACAACTTTGATTTTTAGAAATATGACATTCAATGTTTCTTTTTGATTTCAAAATATATAATCCCCTTGACCGAGCAAAATGGTCAAGTATTTATAGTAGGATTTTTCGATTTTCTGTCTCTCTTTCAACAAATTATACATATATCATCTCACCAAACAACTTCTTTACAAACAAAAATATTCATCATTTATGTAGATAAAAAAAAACACGTATTATTAATTGACACCGTGACGCATCAAAACAATTAACGGAGAAAAAAAATGTTTTAATATTATTGATTACATAAATGCTTTTATGTTTGTTTTACTTAAAATGCCGGAATCGAAACAAAATAGCAAATTAATTGGTGGATTTAATTATATATGAAATATAAATTAGTCTTTTTTTTAGAGCAAAACTCAAAATAGTCGGTCATTACAAATAAAGTAATAAAATATGTAGAAAATGCTGCTTTTCACTTTCCATATTTGAAAGGATACCAATAAAAAACTACTGCGTAGAATAAAAACTTTTTCATAAGTCTAAGTCTTGCTATATCAGCTGTCAAAATATTTAATGATTATGTGGCTTAAGTGTGATGTTTGCTGTAAAAAATACCATTTAGTCCTTTGTTGGAAAACACGAACTTACTTTCCAAACAACCTTATATAATGTTGGTGTTGTTCACTATTTCTTAATTTATTGAAGCATTGCTTCCTTACAATATACATACTGTATTGTTTTGAATTAATCCTAAAAGTGCTATCTAACTAGTGCTTCTAACCAATTGTAAATTTCCCAAAAAACCGTAGTTATTCGAAATGCCTTTTTACTTTGTGGTTAATTATGGAACGAACGACATTTGGTAGAGTAAAGTAAATCGCGGTTAACCATAGTTAATTTCGAAACGCACCTCTGAGGTGATTTGCTTAAGGTTTTGTGACTTGACTTGTATTTTAATATAGTTGCGGTTTGGTTTATTGAGCTTATAGTAATTTAATAAAAAGTTTTTTCCCTAGCAAATCATCATAATTTTGCAAGTAAAACAAACTTCCCTAACATATCACGTCTCTTCAATTTAGTTTCTGATTTTTTTTTTTTATTTTCATTTTCCCTTTCAACTGAAAAGCAGAGATTTTACAATTTATAATCATACGTGATTTGAATTCAAAGGATAAGAATTAAGGGAATATGTATGGATATGAAATCAACAGTTGATAAAATCATAACTTTTAGACATTGACCACAATTGATGGCATGTTTTTTTGTAGGACAAACCTTAACTTTCACCTTCATCTCAGCTTATGTTTCTTTAAAGTAAATCCATCAAATCGCGTAAAACAACTATAAACTTTTTAAAACAAACATAAAAAAAATTATCTTATTGTTTTTATTTTCTTTGCTGTTTTACAGCAAGGCCTTACGCGAAATACAGACGAAAAAAATTGAATTAATAGAAAATGTAAAAAATACTTGGAATAAATGTTTTTAATTTTATTTGTTTTCTTTGGTTGATTATGTTATACTTACTTTGTTATTTAAGACGAAGCGATGTAATTTATATGCAAATTTTGAATTCAAAATTGTTATAAATAAATTTTCTTAAGAAATAATAAATTTGAAATATTTGTATAAATTAAAATGTGTCAAAATTATAAAAATGAAGCGGAAAAAATATTTATAAAACTTAGTCAAGAATATTACATATGGAACATATTACAAGTTGATTTGTTGTTTTTGTTTTATTGAGAAATTGATATGTAAGAATTGAATTGAATTGAATTTTATATAACAAATCTGATGGTGGATTAATATTACAAATAAATCACAAAATCATTCTACCACAAATTATTCTACTTACAACATTCGGGATACATGTTCAAACATTGATAGGTAATGATTCCATTCTTATCTCCATAAATTTTCATCAAATCAAAAACAAACAAATTTATAAATCAAATTTAACAAAATTGAATTTATCCAAGTAAATTTCATTTTTGAAGTATCCTTCTATCGAAATTTTACAATTTTCTATATCCATCTACCTAAATTGATTGCTATATATTTATATTTGATGTTTGATTGATGATAGACAATGAATCAAACCAGACAATTCGAATTGCATGTTAAAATATTATTAAGAGAAAATTCTAGACAGATAGACCATCAACTAACTATTCACACCTAAATTCCTTCAAATATATAATAACAAGGAAATTTATATTTGTTTGGGGAAAATGTTAAGAAAAATATTTTGAAGTTTTTCATGAATCGTCTCCTCGATAATATTTCTTTTGTATATTTTTGTTTGTTTCGTTTGTTAGAGTTGTCTTGTTACTGAAATGGAACTAATTTGATTTAAATGATAAGTTGAATGTTTTTTGTTTGTTAGAAATTTGATTGAATGAAAGAATTTATCATAATTCAAACGTTTCGAATCGTTTTGCTATGAATAGTTTTTTTCTTCTTCGGAGAGTATGGGGAAATTGTAAAACTTTTAAGACAGACGTAAATTAATTTGCAGTCATCGGTAGTTAAATAGAATTTACTAATCTTCTTATTTGTTTGGACACATATAACAGTGTTGTGAATACAACTTATGGATGTCGTTCATTAACAATAAATTTTTTATTAATTTCATGGTTGCTGTATTTAACACAAATTTGCATTAGTAAAAATTGTTATTTACATTTTTTATAATTTTTAGCAAACAAATAATTTATTAAATTTCACGTTTAACTTTAAGAAAATTAGATTTTAACTCTTTATTATTTAAATGAATGGATTATTCTGTTGGAATTTATTTATTAATTTTGGTTGCTTGTAGCTGGAAATTCGAACAGAAAAAGAGAGCGATTAACAAATTCTCTTCGCTTATATATCATTAATTCCACATGTTTGTACACGTTCGTTTATAGACGTTCGTTAAAACAAATTACAATGAATATAGTTAAACGATATTAAATACAGTGTAAATGTGATACGGTGTATATGTGATATGGTGTAAATGTGATATGGCGTAAATGTGAACCTCACAACACCATCCCCCTAAATTTAAGATAAAGTTCACTGTAAGAGAAGTTTATCTTAGAATCAAGGAAGAAAAAGAAATTTCTATAAGACTTATATGTTCTAATTTCCAATAGTATTTGCAACCATTTTTGATTTAATATTTTTGTTTTAGAATTCAATTTATAATTTAAAAATAAAAAATAATTTGGTTTTTAAATATAATACAATATAATAATTTTTATTTCAAAATAATAGCTTTAATTATATCAACTAGTCGAGTTTATAATTTTTTTTTTTTAGGTTGAATATTATATATGCTTAAGAGAAGATTGATTTCATATTCCATTATTCTACAGTATTGTAAAGTTTTAGTCTATTATTATGTACAATTTTGCTACAACTTCCAATTTGTATCGATGTATTTTCTGTAGATATAATTTCTTTTACTACATAGGGTCCTAACCAAATTGGTGAGAGTTTACTCGTTCGTTTTTCATTTTTTAGCAAAACTTTGTCTCCAATTTTTAAGGATATTGGATTTATATTCTTATCATACAATTGTTTGGATTTATTTTTCGATTGAATAAAATTAGCTTTTGCATCAGTCAACGTATTCTGAAGTCTGAATTTTAATTCTGACACATAGTCGTCGTAATTGTAGATGACTTCAGGTTCACGATCAATGGAACTAGGTATAAGAGGTTTTGAACCGAATATTAATTCGTAAGGCATATAGTTAGTTGAGCAGTGAGGTGTAGAATTATACGAAAACATAGCATAGGGTATCCATGTATCCCAGTCTAATAAGTCTTTGTTAACATAATTACGAAGATAGGCTCCTAAGGTATGGTGAGATTTCTCCAATGCACCATTTGTCTGCGGGTGGTAGGCAGTTGATTCAATTTTTTTTTATTTTTAAAAGCCTGCAAACAGACTTAAAGAAAGCACTTTTAAAATTACTACCTTGATCTGAAAGAATTGTTTTAGGTGAGCCGTATATACAAATAAAGTTTTCTACAAATGCTCTTGCTATTATATCAGCATCTTGTGATGGTATTGGAACAGCTGCAGAGTACTTGGTTAAGTCATCCTGAATCGTGAGTATATATTTGTTGTTGTTATGTGAAACGTTAAGAGGACCAACTATATCCAAAGCAACTCTTTCAAAGGCTTGTGATGAAGTAGACGTAATTTTCATTGGCATTTTCGTAGGACGATTGCACTTATTTACTTGACAATATTTACAGTTTTTAATGAATTTTGAAATTTCCGCGTACATTTTAGGAAAACTGTAATATCGTTTTATTCGATGAAACGTTCTAAAAATGCCTTGATGGCCACCTATCGAGGAAGTATGAGACTCTTCAATTACATGTTGAATGTCTGTAGGGTTTGTTAAGTGAATAATCTTATTTGTTTCGTTACTTTTAGAGGAACTCGGTATATTAGTATCAATCAAATCTATGTCATCATTAAGATTTGGAATGACAGATTCCGTATGAACTTTATTAAGTTGTTGATTTTTTGATTAAGAACGTGTGATGACGTTAACGCTTGTTAGAAGACTGCTATTATTTGGAATCTGAATACGGCTTAAGGCATCGGCATTAGCATTGAGTTTTCCTGGTTTAAGTTTGATTTCAAAGTCAAAATCGTCCAACTTTATCCGCCATCGTATTAATCTTGATGTTGGATTATTTATGTTATAGAGCCAGATTAAAGGCTTATGATCCGTAAAAACTATAAATTTTCTCCCGTATACATAAGGTCGAAAATAATTCGTAGCCCAAACTATAGCTAGTAACTCTTGTTCAATCGCTGGGTAATTCTTTTCAGCGGAGTTGAGAGTTCGGCTAGCATAAGCTATTGGGAGATCACATAAATTTAAAGTTTGGGACAGAACAGCTCCAATGGCAACTCCACTCGCATCGCAGGTAATACTAAATTCTTTGGTGAAGTCTGGGTATTGTAACAAAGGAGGAGTCACTAAATAATTTTTCAATAATTTAAAAGATTCTTCACAAAAGGCGTTCCAATCATATTTTGTATTCTTTTTAAGCAGTTTAACTAAAGGATTGCTAAGTAAAGCATAATCAGCAATGAAACGTCTATAATATCCAGTTAAACCAAGGAATGATTTTAATTCTTTTTCGTTTAATGGGACTGGATAATTGGAAATGGCTTCAATCTTTTTTGGGTCAGGTTTTATACCACTTTGAGTAATTATGTGTCCTAGATATATTATTTCTTTACGAAGAAACCTACATTTTTCAGGGTTGAGTTTCAGTTTAAAATCACGTAGACGATCAAATATTTGCATTAGTTTAGTGTTGTGGTCATTCAAGTTACTGCCGTAGATGACAATATCATCCAAGTATACAAAACATTTAATTCCGTTTAGACCTGAAAGAACACAATTCATCAGTCGCTGAAAGGTAGCCGGAGCTCCTTTTAATCCAAACGGCATACGGACGAATTGATAGTGTCCCAAATTGGTGCTAAAGGCAGTTTTTTCCTTGTCAGTTTTGTCAACAGGTATCTGATGGTACCCACTAGCTAAATCAATGGTACTAAAATATTGGGATTTACCTAATTGGTCTAGGATCTCATTTATATTAGGAAGGGGAAATACATCACCTATAGTGACATTATTTAGTCGACGAAAATCAACAACAAGACGCCATTTTTTCTCATTGGTTTCACTCTTCTTCGGCACTACGAGTAGAGGAAAATTCCATGGGCTGTTGCTGTGTTCTATTCGATGATCTTGTAACATTTCCTCAACTTGTTTATTTATTTCAGTTTTAGTAGATTCCGGAAGACGGTAAGGTTTTACATAAATAGGCTGCGTATTTGGCTCCAAAGGAATTTTGTGTGTCGTAGCATCCGTCATCGACAATTTATCTCCTTCAAGGTAAAAGATATCATTATACCGTCGATATATTTCGATTATCGATTGTTGTTCTTCGTTATTAAGGGTTGATGTGTCTATTTTAGACCTCAGTAGTTCAAATCTATTGGTAAGCATATCAGTACTAGATCTTAACCAATAAATATCATAGGTGTCAAGATTTTCAAATTTTATGCAATAATCTTCAATTTTGACTGTAAACTCATTCGTATTTAAGATGTTAATTTTTGCAATATTATGACAAGGACTGATAATTGAATTTGCAACATATTCTCCAGGTTGAATTTCTTGAGATACACACAAGAGATCTTTTTTTTGTTGAGTGTTAATATAAACTTCAACAACTTTTTCGGATCGACATGGAACAACAATTTTGGAAGGAGTTGAAAACATTTTTAACTTAATTGGTTCTTTATCTAAAATAAATACTTCAACAATTTTATTTAGGTAGTCAATTTTGCACTTATTAGCATTTAAAAAATCTTTCCCCAGTATGCCCGCACATGATAGAGGAAAATCATCTCTGACTATTTGGAAACTGTGTTTTAAGATAACGTTTGCTTGAAATTGAATATTAGCATCGCACTGAGCTACTGTACTCAATACTTCGGATGATATGCCCTTTATTTGACATTTAAGTTCTGGATGACAAGCTGTTTCACCATCAACAAATTTTTTTTTTATAAGACTGATATCCGAACCAGTATCAACAAGAAAGTATAAATTTGGACTGCTTTCAATATCCAGCTTAAGATTTATAAATTTACAATCGTTTACATTTGAAGAGATGGTATATATTTTAGTAATTTTACTTGAGTCTAAATGTTTTTGTATAAAATTTGAAGGCATATTTGAAAAAGAAGTATGACCATTGTAAAAAGAATTTAATTGATTATTCAATGTAAAGGAATGATCACACTTATTAAGATTAAGGTTCTTCAAATTTAAAGTTTTGTCGTCAAGTATTGAATGTGTTTGAAATGATGAACACACTAAGCAAGATCTTTGACTCGGACAGGTGTGTTCGTGTTCTGATCGAGTCCATTTGGGTTTTCCGAATACGAATGATTATGATTTAAATTTAGTTTTTTATCATCGGACGCCTGTTTTTTCCAACATTCTTGAATATGGTGTCCCGGTATTTTACAATCTATACTACAACAAGTTTTTTTATACTTCGTTTATTGTAATTTTCGTGTGATGTACTAGGCTGATTTTGTTGAAGATTGGGAGAATACGCATTTGAAGGACGATAAAAATTTGGATAAGATTGAAAACTAGTATTTTTCTGTGTATAAGATGGTTGATTGGAAGGAGTATATTTATTAGAATAACTTTGATTTAAACGTTTATAACAATTAGTTGATTTATGACCTATACGTTTACAAAAATCACACTTTAATTGAGGCTTTAGATCGTAATTCGAGTTTTTAACAATTCGATTTATTTCCAAATTTGTCTCTTCCTCACAAGCCTTTGCAATTGAGTTCTTTAATTCTGTAAACCTATATGATTTTATTTGTATTCTTACTTTTTCATCTCGGATTCCTTCCTGAAATGAACTAAGCGCTGTTTTAGAATTAAGACTTATTATAATTGCCGCTGATCCTGTACCTTCTGCTGCAATACATACTTCGTTGTACTCAGATAACAACTTCTCTATTCTATTACCGAACTCTTGAACAGTTTCATTTCTACGTTGTTTTGCGCTAATTAGTTCTAATTGTAGTAAGTCTGATGAACGAGGATCAGTAAAACGATTTTTAAATTCATTTTTTAGGGCTTTCCACGTTTTAAACTCCGTGTATTTAACTACATCATAAGCTTTTCCATTTAATTTATTTCGTAGAAATTTAATAAAAATGTCGGTTTCCTGTGGTTTTAAAGCATCGTGAATATAATCACAGCACGATAAAAATTTGTGTAAGGCGAAAGGTGATCCATCGAACTCGGGGATCATTTTAAGTGCTAAATCTACGTCAAAATTTGCCATTTTCAATTCAGTATCAAATACGTAGTCTGTGTCTGGACTAAACGAATCTAATGAAATCGATCTACGATGATCTTCAAATGCATTTTTTATCTCCGCTTTCTTTATAAAACCTTTTCTTAAGTTATAACAATTATTATCAAAAACGCAATTATTATCCACCATTTAGATTATTTAATTCCGAACCGAGTAATTATTATTTAATAAGGATAAAGAGAGTAAATAGTTGATATAAAAAAAGATTATTATTATGACTTACAATTCTTACTGTTGTTTCCAGTTAACAGTAATATATTAATATCCAATATAACAAAACAATACGACATAAATATATTTTTTTTTATAAAATTTTTTTTTAATTATTTTTTTTTTGTATAAATAAATATAAATATATATTTTTTTTATATCTATATAAATAAAATTCGATGTCTGTCTGTCTGTCTGTTCGGGATAAGCATCGAAATGGCTGAATTGATTTAGATGAAACTTGACATACATAAAGAAAAGAATGTGAGGAATGTCATAGGCTACTTATTTTCATAGAATATATAGTTTTTTATATATAATTTTTATAATAGAATTCTCCATTACTTAATTCATAGCAACGAGTTTGCCTAAATGTTGATTTAATACAATTGGTTTTTATTTGTTCTAATAATTATATATTTGTTCTATATAAATAAAATTCGATGTCTGTCTGTCTGTCTGTTCGGGATAAGCATCGAAATGGCTGAATTGATTTAGATGAAACTTGACATACATAAAGAAAAGAATGTGAGGAATGTCATAGGCTACTTATTTTCATAGAATATATAGTTTTTTATATATAATTTTTATAATAGAATTCTCCATTACTTAATTCATAGCAACGAGTTTGCCTAAATGTTGATTTCATACAATTGGTTTTTATTTGTTCTAATAATTATATATTTGTATTTACATATATGAGTATAATTCATAGCAACGAGTTTGCCTAAATGTTGTTTAATTATAAGTGTTTTAATTATACATGAGTATGTTTTTATTATATAGAGACACATTTTTTATTTTGTTGTATATGTTTTAAAACCTGACTTGCAAGATTTTCTCATTTGTTGTTTATGAAGATTTTTTATTTAGAGAAGAATTCGAATGTGTGTTAATTTATTTAATAATTCAGGGATAGCTGCCACTCTAATTCCCAGAGGAAAAACAGCTCATTCTATGTTCAAAATCCCAATTGAAGCTGATCGTATGGAAAATCCAGTCTGTGGTATATCAAAGAATAGCCACAGAGCTAAAGTCCTACATGATTGTGTTTTCGTAGTGTGGGATGAGTGTACTATGGCAAACAAAGTATCGATTGAAGCTGTAAATAGAACAATGCAGGATTTAAGAAATAATAATCAAGTATTTGCTGGAGTAACCTTTTTATTCGCAGATGATTTCAGGCAAACGTTGTCAGTTGTCGTTAAAGGTACAAGAGCAGATGAGGTCAATGCATGTCTGAAACGCTCAGTACTATGGAGACATTTTAAAACACTCCATTTAAAGCAAAATATGAGAGCGCAAAGCGGAGGTATGGAATTCTCGGTATGAAGTTTTCTTAGATATTGGTGAAGGAAAATATGCAGAGATTAATGCTGATCATGACATTGAAATTTCAGCTACTCTATGCCAAATTGTTACGAATACCGAAGCTTTAATATCTGATATTTATGACGACATCCACAATATTACCACAAAAGAGGATGTATGGTTGTGTGAAAGATCTATTTTAGCGCCAAGAAATGACCAAGTATTGTCACTCAATATAACGGAAAAAATCCCTGGTGAGTCAACTTCATATATATCCATTAACACAATATGCGAAACAGAACAAGCAGTGCATTATCCAGTAGAATTTTTGAACAGTATCATTGCTCCTGGTCTTCCACTTCATAAAATAGATCTAAAAGTTGGTATTCCCATTATACTGCTTCGAAATTTAAACCCACCAAAACTTTGCAACGGCACTCAATTGCGCGTAGCTTCTTTACGAAAGAATATAATCGAAGCTATCATTATTACCGGTTGTGGTAAAGGCAAAATGGTTTTTATACCTAGAAAACCTATCATCCCATCAAATTATCCATTTCAATTTAAAAGATTGCCCATAATTCCTTATAATTCTCCATAAATGTTAGCTTCGCAATGACTATTAATAAATCACAAGGTCAAACTTTAAAGAGAGCTGGTGTTGATTTAAACCAAGGTTGCTTCACCCATGGACAATTGTATGTAGCATGTTCACGTGTTAGTGATGCCGCAAATCTTTTCATTTTGGCGAATGGCAATAATACACCTAACATAGTATATAAAGAGGTATTACAATAAAAGAGACAATACAACAAAGTTGGATGAAAAGATTAAGTGCGTTGACGTGCGGGAGGAGGGGGTGGGGGAGGGAGAGTGGGGGGGGGGGGAGCGAAGCCCGCGGGATACCCCCTAGTTAGAAAATAAAAACTTATATTTTTTTTTAAAAAACACAAAATCACAATTCACAATTGCGCTATAAAGACTTCAGGATTGTTTGTAGTTTGATGAAATTGATGAAAAATGTTTAGATGCTTTCTTGATACGTTGATTGTTTCAAATACTTTTATGAAAACTTGATGTTAATACTTGAAAATTAAACTAGCTGTTGTCATCGCCATTTTGTTAATAGAACTAATTAAGAAGTATGCAATGATTTTTAAAGAGCTGTTGCCATCACAGTTTTTGTTCAATAGAACTCAATTTATTCGTTTTTATGTATTGTTTACGAAAATATATTTTTTAGAATTGTGCACTGATTTTTAAAAAAATTGTTGCCATCACAATTTTTGTTCAATTTATTTGTTTTTATGTACATATGTATTGTTTTTTTTTACGAAATTATAAGTTTAAGAATTGTGCACTGATTTAAAAAATAGCTGTTGCCATCACACTTTTGATCAATAGAACTAAATTTATTTGTTTTTTATACATATATTTTATTTTTGTTTTTACGAAAATATATTTTGTAGAATTGTGCACTGATAAATAGCTATACCGCTGTCACCACCATGTTGTGAATACAACTTATGGATGTCGTTCATTAACAATAAATTTTTTATTAATTTCATGGTTGCTTTATTTAACACAAATTTGCATTAGTAAAAATTGTTATTTACATTTTTTATAATTTTTAGCAAACAAATAATTTATTAAATTTCACGTTTAACTTTAAGAAAATTAGATTTTAACTCTTTATTATTTAAATGAATGGATTATTCTGTTGGAATTTATTTATTAATTTTGGTTGCTTATAGCTGGAAATTCGAACAGAAAAAGAGAGCGATTAACAAATTCTCTTCGCTTATATATCATTAATTCCACATGTTTGTACACGTTCGTTTATAGACGTTCGTTAAAACAAATTACAATGAATATAGTTAAACGATATTAAATACAGTGTAAATGTGATACGGTGTATATGTGATATGGTGTAAATGTGATATGGCGTAAATGTGAACCTCACAACAACAGTTCGTAAAATAGTTCATTGCGAGGTTAGAGGATGTTAAAAGTTAAGATGATAGGGATGCTAGAGCTGTTAAAACTTAAATATGTATATGTAAGGTTTTTTGATATCTCCAATAGCTCTGCGTACCAACTGCTGATTTGTCGCTTCCGGTAAAAAATTGTTTTTTTTTTAAATTTTTAAGAACTTTATCCAAACTATAGCTCACATGTATGAAGCGTTTTGCATTAATCTTTAGTAAAAGGTCTCGGTGATTTTAAGAAACTGATTAGCTTTTGACTACATTGTACAAAGTAGGCGAAGAGAGATATACCTTAAAATACTGTTAATTTTACACTTTGTTTTAATGTTTGTTGGGGCTCCACTACCTTTGTTCATTCATCAATTTTAATGAAACTTTGATAAATGATGTAGATTTGTATGGTAATGCACTTATAAATTTATGTGTAAGGGATATTGGCCAAAATAAATAGGAGTCGCCCGTTCACCTTTTTATTTGAAACTCAATCACATTAATTCCTGATAATCGATTTTAATAAAATTCTAAAATTTATGGTAACAGCTAGCCAACAATTAAAGCATTTATTGGATATAAGCTCTCTTTAGTTTCAAAGCTGGTAATGTAGTCAACCTATGCAGCACCGTTGCTAATATTTTAAAAACTGAATGTAATAAAAGCCTTATTTAAAATTATAAATTTCGTTTCGAATATCTTCACATGATATTCTTTTTGTCAATCATGAGCTTTTTTGGGCCACAAAAATGAAGTTATTCACCATAATTTCAGTCAACGACAGTTCCAACCTATTTTTACTAGGTATAATTTTTGTCAACAGAAATTCAAATTGACAATTTTGACACAAACTGACGAATCAAAATTCGCCTTTTTTAACGTACATTTTTCTGTTTTATCTTTGATCTACCAAAAACAGATGATGAAGAGTGCTGCACCTAATGCAATCGTAAAATTAGTCAACTTCTAGAATGGCTCTATATATAACAAGCTCTAACATATTAGGTTTGGGCATTTTCTACGAGCGAAGGAGAGGTCCAAAATTATGAAAAAGATGTATGCGGTATGTTTGTAAAACCGGTAAGAGATCGCTGAAAATACCTCGTCAAACATGGGATGCTGACGTGCGGAACGACGTTAAAGAAATGGCTTGCCGGAGGAAATAATATACCGACGCTAGGAATCGTCCCCGTTAGAAGAAGCTAGTTAGCTGTACAAAGGTTTCCCATTAACCATAAGTGTCATAAAGAACCAAACACTGAATTAGTGAAGTTGAAAATTTTTTGATACCCTTGATACCAAAATCTTAATTTTTTTCAATTTTATGATTTTACGTGTATGAATCGTAATTGTTTTTTAGACATTTATTTGATTTTCTTAAATTTAACAATTAAAGTTAAATTTTTGCCCCCCTTAATTTCATTCTTTAACGGTTCAAATTTGTTTCAATATTGTTTTTCAAATTTGTCAAACATATCTGTTTATTATTTAAAATTTGTATAAAATTTAAAATTTGGTTTTGGTTCCTTAAAACTTCTTTTGAAAATGCTAAATTCAGGTTTGCTATTGCTGTTTTCGTCCACAGAATGAACGTCACGCTCCAACAGACTTTCTCTCGACAACGTTTACGTTGTTGTATATTTGCTAATAATCTAAAGAATAAAAATTAAAGCTACTTCATTATTGATTTATCTTTCGAACTTCATAGACTTTTACAACGAAACACAATAAAAGAATTTTATTTTGGTTTTTGAAAATTTCTTCTGTATTAATTAGGTATGTAGGGAATTTTGAATAGATAATTTTCTATAATAAAAAGAAAAAATTTTTTGAACAAGAAGTTTTCCTTACAACCTCTTTAATTCGCTAAGAACTATTTTTACAAATAAGGTCTGTATTTAGTTAGTTATTTAATCCTACATTGCAAATTTCCTAAAGCATTTCACAAAAAGTAAACGTCGATGGTCAACCAATATAAGAGGATTTTCAGAAAAATAAAAATAAATTAAAGTCGATATGAAGATTATTTAGTTCCATCATCAGAAATTGATCTTATATGAGCATTAAAGCAAGTGATGAAATTTTTGTTCCTTACCCCCCATGAAAAAAAAATATAATAATATCTGGCCTTACACGTATAACAATTTGATTGTTGCAATCTGGGCTGTAGAATTTTAATTAAAGAACCTACCTCTAATCCTTTTGAAACAACAAATGTTTTTCGACAAGGTACTTGTGAACAATGTTGTTCTATTTGGTGAAACTAAAAACATGAAAAATAATTATAGTACAACGAAAGTCAAAAATTTTATAGTAAGTAAAAAGCGTATTTCTATTACCTACAGAATGGATATATTGAATTAAATATATTGACAGATAACGGTTACCTAAAATTCTGAAGACTAATAACACCCATTGAAATGTGCAGAATTTAGACCTGAAACACACTCAGAAAAAAAAAAAAAAGGTTTACCAGAAAAATTATAAATTGAAGCAGAAATTATTTTAAAAAAACCACAGATTTATAGGAGCAACAAATTATTTTTTTGAATTTTAAGAAAAAAAATGTAGTTTCATCAAAAAATGTTGTTGTATATTTATAAAAACCTTCGGGTTGAGTTGATTTGTTTGAGTGCAAAAGAATTTCCCATACTCAAATCGAACAAAGGCGAGAGTACACATGATGATAATTAACGTTATCGAGCTATGCCGTAGCTGCAGTCGTTTTAAGCTTTTGCTCAGAGCTTTAGAGTGGGATTTGGCACCAGCATCACGAATGTAGGAAACTGTTTATTAGTTTAAAGCAGTGATCGCAAATACGGGGTGCTTAAAAATATTAAAAATATTGTTGGCACGGCCGACTTCAATTTTGTCCAAAAATTAATCTCAATTTTAACTTAAATTCACTTTTCAAAGTCATGAAATAAAAATCCAACTTTCAAAAAATACAAAATAATTTTGTAAAATCATTAAATGGTTAGTACCGGGTTTTTTCTGGTTAAGGATTGGTGATTCTGAAAGCTAAATAATAAAATTTCAGTACAGTGGATGTGAATGGATTAGTGGATATGATTTTAAGATTTGCGATTCCGGTTTTTGAATAGTGAATATACGTATATTGTCATTGAGTGTTTTTAACGCCTTCCTAATCGGTTTTCATATTTGACAGTATTTACTACAATATATCATTATTGTAAGCTTGTTTTTGTACTGACTTGTTAAGTCGTTTTGACCCCAAAACAAATTCATATCTTGTCGCTGGTCGAGTGGGTTAAATGGTTAACCATAAACTCTGATCAGAAGTACGCCGGTTCGATCCCCGAACTGTAATTGAGAAAGCATTCGTTACAGATCTTTAACTTTTCAAAGCAATTTTTCATTCTATTCAATTGAATACATTCAGTTCCTGTGACTTATAATTCTAAACTACATAATGGTTAGATCCATTGCTATCGTATAGATAAAAATCTTAATAAAATCTTGAATTGAAATTAACATTTAAATTGAAATGCTTGTATTATATTTTTCATTTAGTTTATTTACAAACATTAACATTATAAATGTTTACAAGTTTACTAAGTTTTGCCATTTTATTTAGTTTAGTACACTTTTTAGTGTACGTCTGAGCGCCACATAATAACTAAAATATTAAATTTTATTTCTCTTTTCATTGATTTTGCTCAAAAATTTTACGTTTTATAAAAAAACTATCAAAATGGGCAATCAAGTGTAATAAAGGCCCACTTGGAAGTCCCAAAAAGAAAATTCCTCTTACGCAAATCAAAACTTGACCTCTAAATTTTGAAGAACCCAATGTCCGGAGTACATTCACTTTGACTCAACTATTTTAAAAATAAATAATAGAGTTCAATACAGTTGTTTTCTACCGTTTTCAAGAGGGTCGATGGATAAAAATAAATGGAGTTTCCGAGCCGAGAAGCAATAACTACATCTTTCAAACCATACCCACCTAAAATGGGTATACTTCTAGTGAATTTTAATCACAATATAATAAAATTATTCTATCCACAATAGCAATCGATTCAAATTTGGCTGGTTTCTTTCTGATGAAAAAATCTCACTTGTAAATTTCAGATTCAATTCGATTGCAATTTAAGACGGCAAAATATGATAGGTTAAAATCGGTGCTATAGCCGGCATATACGATAAAAAGCGATTCTAAAAAGCGAGTTACTCATTTTCACCAACAAAAATTCATCGTAAATTTCAAATTTTCGTACTGGCAGATAAAGCCACGCGTTCGAAACGATCGAATACAATAGAAACGGGGAGCAAATGACATTGTTTTTTACAGTGGAAAATTTTATCACATGTTTTACTCGAAACTCGAATGTCCAAAAAATGAACTAGATCGTCGTTTTTATTTACAAATAAAATCAAAATTTAGTTTAATTCATTTACTTTCAATATTCGACGATGTGTGGATTGATCTTGAGGATTTGAAAAATTCATATGTGGTTTTTGATCAAGTTAATTATTCTTTACTAAATGTGAATCTAATATGTATATTGAAAATTTTATATTTTGACATCTGTACTAAATTTGAAACATATTCTGTGCAGTAGTCATTGAAAAACAGGTTTTTATTGAGAATAAGAATTGGGAGATCCCAACGATTGAAGATTTTGATATACTTTCAACATCTTAACACTAGCATAAGAATAAGACTATTATAAATAAATATTTTTTTCTTTAAAAATCATAATTTAATGAAACAATATTATGTAATATTATACACAAATACATTAAAAATTAATTTATATATTTTTTTTGCCTTTAAATTGAAATATTTCTAATTATCTGAAAAGGAAAACATTTTGGCAATTATTTTATCGGGTGTAGTGATATCCGCGGTTAAAAATAGTAAAATCCTTGAGTTCCACTAATTGTTTTAATTTTAATTGTTTTAACAAATACATTTAAAAATTAATTTATATATTTTTTTTGCCTTTAAATTGAAAATATGAAGGGCAGAAATCTCACAGCTCTGAGATATCAAGACTTCGGTCTGTGCAAAGGATTTTGATATAGTTTTCGGCAAAAAACTTTTATGAGGACATGGTTTTTAATTTTGGGCAGCGATGTATATCAAACATAACTCTTCGTTAAATAAAGTACATGTATTTTTTATCTCTGCTTAGAAATTTATTACAAAACTACCACGAAACATCAATACGTTGCCGGAAAATTATAATAGATCATAAATTAACATATAATTTAGTGAAAAGATGATACAATCAGCAAACTACTACCAAAACCTCACCATTTAGCGTTTCGAGAAAATATTACAAAATCACAAATTCATGTTTCTTTCAAAATTCCAAAAATATTGTAAAAATAAAATAAAATCAAAACTTCAAACTTTTTTCAAAATTCTAAAAATATTCCAAAAATTATTCCAAACTCAAAGATTAAAACTTTTTTCAAAAGTTCTAAAAATATTGCAAAAATTAAAACAAAATCAAAATTTGAAACTTTTTTCAAAATTCCAAAAATATTCCAAAAATTAAAATAAAGTCAAATATTTAAACTTTTTCTAAATTCTAATAATATTCAAAAAATTCTTAAAAATTCAAACTTTTCCCAAAATTCTAATGCATAAATTATAACAATATCAAAAATTGACACTTTTTTCAAAATTCCAAAAATTATAATAAAATCAAAAACTTTAAATTTTTCAAAATTCTAAAAATATTCCTAAAATTCCAAAACCAAAAATTGAAACTTTTTTCAAAATTCTAAAAATACGTATATATAAAATTCAAAAATTCTATTTTTTTTAAAATTCTAAAACTATTGCAAAAAGTATAACAAAAACAAAAATTAAAACTTTTTCCAAAATTCTAAAAATATTGCAAAAATTATTACCAAATGAAAAATACAAACTTTTTTCAAAATTCCAAAAATATTTAAAAATTATAACAAATTCAAAAATTTCCAAGTCCAATTTCATGTTCAATTACATTTACGTCAAACAAACAACTAAATTTTGTTTTTCCAAAAAATTGGCTAAAAAACTAAATTGAATTATTTTTTTGACACACTTGACAATAATTTTTTGACAAACTTATAATGCAATAAAATTCTCAATAATAATAATTTCATGTTCATTACATTTCATTTCATACAAATAATTAATTTTATTTTTTTCTAAAAAAATAAATGAAAATCATTCTTTTGACACACTTGACATTATTTTTTTGACAAACTTATTATGCCATGATTCTCAATAATAATAATAAAATTTCATGTCGTACAAATAATTAATTTTATTTTTTACAAAAAATTGGGTAAAATAATAAAAAAAATCTTTCTTTTGACACACTTGACAACATTTTTTTGATAAACTTCTAATGCAATAACCTAGCTTTTGATCTCACATACCAATCCCGACCATCAAGATTTCTCCACATTCTTTAATCTTACTCATTATCACCTAAAATGAACGTTTTTTAAGCAAAAAATATACATATTTCCTTGTTTTGACACACTTGACGATTTTTTTGACACAATTCCGGTAAAGTTATCAAACAAATCGTCCTTTCGGACCTGCCCATAGAGTATACCTATTTTTAAAAAAAAAGTTTTCAAATCCCTCCAGCGGTTTTCTAGATTTCGTAGGTAATGACGGCCAGCCGGCAGACAGACATACATTTTTTGGCATTTTTAGAATCAGTCGAAAAATGCCAAAAAAAGTGGGGGTAAGAATTTTTTCTCATGAATGCAATACTTAGGTCTTTCAGACCGAAGTAAATTTCTGATTATCGGAAAAGGAAAACATTTTGGCAATTATTTTATGCGGGTGTAGTGTTATCCAGTAAAAAACAATAAAATCCTTGAGTTCCACTAATTGTTTTAATGTCCGAAAACCGCATCGAAAGAAATTGCAATTACAACTTTAATTACAATTGAAATTAGTAGAACAATGCCAATGGACCAACAAGAATTAAGAAATCAAAGCGGTTGGTATTATGCACTGAGAAAAAAATGTATGTAAAATCAACGAAAATCTCTGTTGATTCAACATACATTTCAATCGGTTTTGATCCTACAAATCGTTCGTTAAATTCAACAACTCATGTCTGTTGATTTAATTTTACCAACGATTTTCAAAGGACAGTAAGTAAATTTAACGAACATGTTTGTTGATAATTACGAACAAAACACACAATCTGACTGTTAAAATAACGTACACGTTTGTTGAAGTATTTTATCAAATTTATTAGTATTTTATCAAATATAAGAAGTATTTTATCAAATATATAGTAACAAACACCATTTACATCGGTCCAATATTAATCTGAAAAATAAAACTAGCAAAAATAATAACACGAATTTGTACTGATACTCCTTATAAGACTTTTATTTATTTTACAAAATAATAATGTAAATAAACTGTAATAATAATGGAACAAAATAATAACATGCAAAATAATAATTAATAATAATGTTGATGGCCTAATATGTGTAAGTTAAGTGATTGCATAAAACATCCATAGTCCAGTGAAGTTTTGGAATTCTGATTTAAAATATATTATTACTAAATGTACTTCGTTTTCGCAAATTTTTTTAACATTCTTTTTTAAAAACTAAATTCATATTTAATTTTATCTTATAATATTCTAATTAATTAATTAATTGAAAACGTTAAAATTTCTTAAATATTGCATTTAATTTACATTACACAATTCACTTTATAAATAACCTGACACATTTTATTTTAAAATTTGACCTAGTTTTATTTAACACAATTTAATTTTTATACACTTTACTAACTCCATCAAAATTAACTAACAAATAATGAAAATGGCTACTATACTCTGCATTCTGCAAATGGTTTCATTCTTTGTTTTCATATGTTTTATTCAACAACGAAAATCAACGTACAGTTCGTAAATGTCGTTAAAAATATTTAACAAACATGTTTGTTGAAAATTAAAAATTAACTGATATGTCTGTTGAAACCCTCTAATTCAAACAACATGTCGTTTAAATAAATTCAACAGACAAATGTTTGTTGAATTTTACCTACATATTTTTTTGAGTGTGGACTCTCACCGACATCTACGAAACGTTCTTGGACGAAAACCCTGATGTCGGAATCAGGTTCTCAAAATTCACCACGTTGCGACAGAAAGAATGCATTTTAGCTGGACCTACTTGAACACACAATGTTTGTATATGTTCGTGTGATGTATAAACCACTCTTAAATTTAAAAAAAAAATGTAAAAGATCTGCCTAAGAAAGTAAGTTGTTCTGATACAGAGGTAATGTAATGATTGTAAAAATATCGTGGAAGCTTACACAGGAATCTCTTGAATTTGACGAAATCTCTTGAAATCTCTTGAATTTTACGAAGAAATACATTATGAGTAATGGTTAATGAAAGATAGATATTCGTTAGAACGCATTGAAAAATAAGGAAGAATTTGTAGAAGATTTAATACATAAATCGGTCAACATATTAAAAATTCATGATTTCATCGCAAGGCAGAAATCAAAGTTTCTTAAAGAATCAACACTAAAACTACGTCTCGACGAATACGTCTTCATTATGGATTTTTCAGAAAACTATTCTATGATAACCCAGAATGAGATACAAGCTGCACATTTCAATAAATTTGAATCGTAGTTAACAACAAATCATGTAATGATAAACTAGAGGTCTTATCTTTTATCATCATATCTGGTCATCTAATGCATAACACAGTTGCAGTTTATAAATACCAGGGAAGGGGTATTGAATTCATTGAAAAACATCAATAAGTATATCCATGTGTTAAATTTTTTTTATATTTTATGAATGGTTCATTTTAGAAATCATAGCAAACATATTGATGATTTTAAAATACCTGCAGAATGGCAATTCTTTGCCACTGCCCATGGAAAGGGTCCATCGGATGAGACTAGAGGCACACTTAAATGAGAAGCCCGGCGAGCATCGCTTAAAGGAGAAAAATTATCAACAGTAAAGGGAATTATTTGAATGAGTGAAAATTTGATCCAAAAATCAAATACGCTATGAAGTTTTCATATTTGTCTACAGGAGATATCGAACTACAGGAGCAATTTCTTTCGATGCGGCCTTCGGACATTAAAACAATTAGCGGAACTCAAGGATTTTACTATTTTTATTACCTTACTATTTAATAACGCCCGATAGAATAATTGCCAAAATGTTTTCCTTTTCAGATAATCAGAAATATTTCAATTCAAAGGCAAAAAAAATATATAAATTAATTTTTTATTGTATTTATTTATAATATCAATAATGTTTCATTAAAATATGATTTTTAAAGAAAAAATATTTATTTATAATAGTCTTATTCTTATGTTAGTGTTAAGATGTTGAAAGTATATCAAAATCTTCAATCGTTGGGATCTCCCAATTCTTAAAAACCTGTTTTTCAATGACTACTGCACAGAATATGTTTCAAATTTATTACAGATGTCAAAATATAAATTTTTTTAATATAGTAGATTCACATTTAGTAAAGAATAATTAACTTGATAAAAAAACACATGTGAATTTTTCAAATACTAAACTTTAAAAAATCGTATAAAAAATCCATATGGAATCTCTCACTTTATATTTTGTAATTTCATAGCTGCATGTGTTGTGTTTAATTTAAAATTTGTGCAAAAAAAGGACGATTTTTGAGATATGAGCTTTGAAGTAAACCAAGGTTTAATTCGCCTCCTAGCGGAAAAGAGAAACATTATTAATTTCCAACTTACAAATTTTAATTATTCAACTATTTGACTTTTTACTTGCAAAAATTAACGTAAATCGCATGAAATTTGTGGCACCTATTAACGTAATCATCATTACTAAAACTACGCGAAAAAGCCTCAAAAATTCAACCGCCCATAACTCCGATTCAGAATACTCAAAACAAATCCAGAAATTACTTTTTCTCTTTCGTCAATACGAACAATATATCAAAATTTCAGATTTTTTAAAAACCAAAAATTTAAAAATCGATAAAAAAATGTACGTTTTCAAAATAAAAGCCCAGCAATAAAATTGAATTCGGATCTGCCGAAGTGCCGATCTGTTTACTTGAATTACCAACTCCTAATAAATGATATCCAAAAAACTTGCGGTACATCTACTATCGATACATTATGACTTACTGACCTTGGTATGCGCTCTCGAGTTATACGTTTTGTGTTGTAAACTTTTGTCAAGCCCAAAAAAATATTTTTAATTAATGAAGTTATAAATAAAACTAATACCACACAGATCAAGATAGACAAAGCTACAAGCTACTACACATTTTTATAGTTGTTAAATAATTTCATTGTGTTGTAAATGCAATGCAAACGCTCTTATTGTTCATAGGGTTTTTCTTGTTCAACTATACATTTTTATTTTATATACTGTCAAATTGGTTATCAATAAAATAATTGTATCTTGGTATAATATACTAAACAGGTGTTTGTTAATTATTCTCTGCGATCAGGTTATGTGCCCAGATTTAAAAAAAAATCTAATAATATTCTGAGCATCCGTAAATTTTTTATAATATTAAATAGTGTTTATTAAAGTAAATATAATCACTTTTGCTGTGTGCAATATTTTAAAAAATTTTGGTGCGTGCAAGATGGGAAAAGACCATTTTGAAATCGACAAACTAAAAGGTAGTGAAAACTACCATACTTGGAAGTTTGCGATTGAAAATTATTTGGAAATGCATCAGCTTGAAAAATGTATTCAAGCGAAAGCAAATAATCCGGAGAGTCCAGTTGAAGAAAAGGCGGAAAAGTTAAGTCAGGCCAAAACACGTTTGGTTTTGTCCTTAGACACATCATTGTATGTACACATACAAAAATGTACTTCGGCCTTAGAAATTTGGAAAAAGTTTCAAATTCTATATGAAGACAAAGGTTGGCTTCGCAAAATTGGGTTACTTCGAACGCTAATGTCTATCCGTTTAGAAAATTGTGCAAATATGCAAATGTACATAGAAGACATCATGCGAACTTCAAATAAATTAAATGGTATTGGTTTCGCAATAAACGATGATTGGCTTGGTGCTATCATGTTAGCTGGCTTAACTGATGATTACAAACCTATGATTATGAGTTTTGAAGGAAGCAGTGCGGAAATAAATGCTGATACAATCAAAATGAAGTTGCTTGATTCACAATTTGCAGAAAGTTCCAGTAATGACGCAGCATTTTTTAATAAAGGTTTAAAACCACCCAAAGATAAATTTAAAAAGGTACGTAAAAATATTAAATGTTATACTTGTGGTAGAAAAAATCATTTAAGTTCAGAATGCCGTCATAAACTAAATAATATAAAAAATAATGACAACCAAGAAAACAAAAAACAGAGTGATGTTACTAAAAGAACATTTGCTGTGTTTCTGGCAAATAATACAATACAAGATGAGACAAATTGGTACATTGATAGTGGAGCATCGAGTCATATGACATCAAATGCAAGTTTGTTATATGAACAAAAACCATCTTCTGTTAAAGAAATAACGACAGCAAATGATGAAACAATTAAAGTAGAATGCGAGGGTAAATTAAATTTAAAATTTGAAAACGTTGACATAGAAGTAAATGAAGTTTTATATGTTCCAAAATTATCAGCTAACTTATTATCAATTTCAAAAATGGTACAAAAAGGGAACAAGGTCACATTTGATAAAACTGGTTGTACTGTCTATGATCAACAAAATTGTAAAGTTATTAGTTGTAAAAATAGTCATGGTCTCTATAAATTCAAAACCACTGATGTAGAAAGATGTATGCTGTCAAATGAGAATCAAAGTATTGAAACATGGCACAGGAGGTTAGGTCATATCAACTTTCAAGATTTATATAAAATGAAAAATGGTGTTGTAGATGGCATCAAATTTTCAAAACCTTATAGTATGAATATGCCAAAATGTGAAATATGCTTAGCTGCAAAACAGTGCAGATTGCCATTTAAATCAAGTGAAAATCGTTCACAAAATGTACTAGACATAATACATTCCGATTTATGTGGGCCGATGGAAAATTTGTCTATTGGTAAAGCTAAATATTTTTTGACATTTATCGATGACTGTTCTAGAAAAGTTTTTGTATATTTTCTTAAATCAAAATCTGAAGTTCTCGAAACTTTTATAAATTTTAAAGTATGGATAGAGAACCAAACAGAAAGAAAAATAAAAGTATTCAGAACAGATAATGGCACAGAATATTTGTCAAAAGCGTTTGAAAAATTCTGTAAAGTGAATGGCATTCAACATCAAAGGTCAAATGTGTATACGCCACAACAAAACGGAGTAGCTGAACGCATGAACCGTACGTTGGTTGAAAAAGCTAAATGTATGCTTTTTGACGCAAAATTGGAAAAAGATTTTTGGGCAGAAGCTATAAACATGGCTGCATATATTGTTAATAGATCGATTAGTGCAACGCTGGTCAATAAAACTCCAGAAGAAGTTTGGACGGGAAAAAAGATTGATTTATCATATTTGAAAATATTTGGTACACCAGTTTCAGTTCATATTCCAAAAGAACGCCGTAAAAAATGGGACACCAAATCAACAAAATTAATATTTGTTGGGTATGATAGCAATAAAAAAGGGGTTCGTTGTGTAAATCCAGGATCTAAACAATTAATAATTAGCCGAGATGTGGTGTTTCTTGAAAACGTTGATGAAGCTAGTCCAAAAATACTGATGGAAGAAAATATAGTTGAAGTGAGGGAAAGTGAAACTGCAGATACTGGAGCTGTAGGTGGCGATATCTTGGAGGGTGACGACAGTTTTGAATCATCATCGGGCGACTATCATCATGTAGATGGATTAACAATTGTTCCAAATCAAGATCCAGATTATGAGCCGAATGTGGAAGTATCCCCAGTTGATGAAATAAGAAAATCAAAACGTACTCCAAAATCTCGAAATTTCCAGGATTACGTAAGTTATTTAACATACAATTTAAATAGCTCTGATCCAATTTCAGTTACGGCAGCTTTATCAAGTAAGGATTCAGAATGCTGGTCATTAGCAATGCAAGACGAAATCAATTCCTTAAATGAAAATAATACATGGTCGCTGGTACCTTTACCACCCGGTAGGAAAACCATTAAGACTAAATGGATTTTTAAAACAAAATATAAAAATGACGGAACAATAATCCGACATAAAGCTAGATTGGTGGTAAAAGGTTGTTCCCAGCAGTATGGGATAGATTACATGGAAACATATTCTCCTGTGGCTAGATACACATCCATTCGCTTCCTCGTTGCACTGGCTGTAAAAAAGGGTCTAAAAATAGATCAAATGGATGCTATTACAGCTTTTCTCCAGGGCGACCTAGATGAAGATATATATTTAGAACAACCAGAAGGTTACAATGATAAAAGTAACTTGGTGTGTAAACTAAATAGAGCCATGTATGGTCTAAAGCAGGCTGGTAGGCAGTGGAATTTAAAATTGGAAGCTGCACTAAAATCATTTGGATTAACTAAATCCAAAATGGATCCTTGTATATATTTTTCTAAAAATTGTAATTTAATATTCGCTATATATGTAGATGATATATTAATTTTTTGGAAAGATCGAAATGTCCTTGAAGAAATAAAACAAAAGTTATGTAGTGTTTTTAAAATGAAGGACATGGGAACAGCAACAAACTGTGTTGGAATCAATATCACGCAAAAAACCAATAGCATTGAATTGGATCAATCTGCATACATCAAAGAAATACTCAACAAATTTAATATGAATAATTGTAAGGCTGTTTCTACACCAAGTGATTTAAATCAGAAATTATCAATCAACATGACGAGTGATGATAAAAATGAATTTAATGAAAATATTCCTTACCAAGAAGTTGTTGGATCATTGTTATATTTAGTCCAGGGTACCAGACCTGACATTACGTTTTCAGTCAATGATGTAAGCCGGTTTAACACTAATTTCAAAACTGTTCATTGGAAAGCAGTGAAAAGGATATTAAGATACCTTAGTGGTACAATTAATTATAAATTAAAATATTCAAATGAAGGTGATTGTAATTTGATTGGATACACTGATGCTGATTGGGCATCTGACATTGACAAAAGAAGATCGTGTACAGGATTTTTATTTAAAATGTCTAATGGTGCAATTACATGGTGCAGTAAACGCCAACCTACAGTAGCGTTATCTACCACTGAAGCTGAATATATGGCGTTGTCGTCGGCCGTACAAGAAGCAATGTGGTTGAAACAACTTGGTCAAGAGCTGATGGATGATTTTAATAATCCAATATTATTATTTTGCGACAATCAGAGTGCAATTAAATTAGCCGAATCGGACGGGTTCAGGCCAAGATCAAAACATATTGATATCAGATATCATTTTCTGCGAGAAAAAATTGAAGATAACACTATCGTATTAAATCATATAGCAAGTGAGGAAATGGTAGCAGACAATTTGACAAAAGCTGTTACAAAAGAAAAACATAATTATTGCATTACAAAAATGGGGTTATGTTAAAATTTAAATTAACTGTATTTTTCATTGTCATAACTCCATAAACAACATAAAATTTAACTTTTTAATTGAATTATTTAGATTATAGTTTTCTTGAATTTACAAAAAAATTGTTAAATAATTGTTATGAATTTAAAGTTTTAACAAGTGAGGGTGTTGTAAATGCAATGTAAACGCTCTTATTGTTCATAGGGTTTTTCTTGTTCAACTATACATTTTTATTTTATATACTGTCAAATTGGTTATCAATAAAATAATTGTATCTTGGTATAATATACTAAACAGGTGTTTGTTAATTATTCTCTGCGATCACATTGTTATTGTTAGTAATTCACACGACATATGAGAAAAAAACAAATACATAAAACACGCAAAAAAACAGTAACACTGAATTTATAATTATTTTCAAGAAGTTCCATCATGGAATATAATTTATCTTATCTTTTTTTTTTATCAAAGTCTACATTTGTTGTTACTCAAAATTAGCTTGATCTTTATCGGATGCTATAGAAACACCTAAGTATCGCTTTCTAGAAAACTCGCTTACGCTTTACATATGGGAAAGTACGTACACAATTCAATCCATATCACAAACAACTTTCATTTCTATCAAGAAAAATACCATCCCACATATGTTGGTATCAAGTTTTTCAACCTTTTCACATATACGGTGCATGCACAATGTATGAAGTTTTTCCTCATGAGATTTGGGCAACTTTTTATTATTATTTTTTAATAGAAATACAATGCTTTAAAATGTAGGTAGCTCAATTCTTTAAAAATCATGAGGAAAAACTTACGAAATTTTTAACTTTTTCATTGAGGAAAAAGTATTTCAAAAATAATTTTTTTTTTCTCAAAAGAAATTTTCATACAAACTTGGATCTCATGAGTAAAAGTATTTTCATTGTGCACGCATTGTAACTCAAACTTTATTTTTTCAATCAGTTTATTTATCCAAAAATAAAATATTAATAAAAAAGTCAATGAAACATTTCCTGAATTTCTAACAGCCTACATATTTTTACGTACAAATAAATATCCTTCTATAGAATAATAATTTACCATCCAACTTAATATATGTAATAACAACACATGCAGAATTTCACAATAAATTTTTTCTTACTCTAAAATTTCTCAAATATTTCGATATTACACAATAACGGAAAATAAAACAATTTGTTGAATAACGTTGTAACGAAAGAGAAAAATGAGTGAAAGAAGACAAAACAAAGGAATATTCCTTGTGTATTTTTTTATAATCATAAATCAATCCTTTAAACCGTGCCAGAAAGAGATAGTTATAGAATTATGTTTCATATGTATTCATGGTGATGATGACTCATATTCTGTATATATAATTTTCCTTTTTACTCTAACATTTTTATATAACCCCGACTCAATTATTTCAAAGAAACAATCCTATAACAAAAAAAAAAAAGAAAAACAAACGAACTAACGAAATTCAATATTGAGTTTTTTTCAGTTTTTATATTTTCTTGAATTGTGTATATTGTCGAGAGTTTTACGTTAAAACAATGTAATAATAAAAAAATTAATATCTATAAAATATTTGTCTTATAATATATAAAAATCAAATTGTGATAGTTCGGTTAAATCAAAACAGTGATATTATACATATTTCTCAAAAGAAAAGAAATAATATTTTGTGTTTTTGAGACAAGCAAGAGAAAAAAAATATGGCAAATGAAAACACCCTGATATGACAATACAAAAAACTTTATTTATTATAAATCAATGTGAGAATATTTCAAATTTATTTATTAATTTAATATATTTTTTGTTATATATTCATTGATAAATTTTAATTTAATCTTCTAATAAAAAGAAAAATTCTAATAAAATTTCTAGTTTTATAAATGTTTGAATAAAATACAGATTTTATGATCGGTTTGTGTCTTGGATATAAATATAAAACGAAAGTGTTCTTTCAAGTGTTGGTCATATGTTGTTTTTTTTTGTTTCAATTAATAAGAATATGGCTAGAATTTGGGTGAAATATAAAACGGATATAGGGTGGCATAATACATAAATTAACTGACTAATAAATCGTTTTATTTTTGGGGTATTTATATATAAGTGATTGTGGCGTTTGATCTATTGATTTTTTTTGGCAGAATTTGTGTACTATACAGTTATTTTTTGTTTTAAACTTCGATTGTTTTGATGATTAAGGTTTTCGGTTATTAAATGTTTTTAAACAAAATTGAAATCAATTTCATTAATCGAAAGGTTTATGTTTTTGTTTAATTAAAATTTGAAATTTTTGTAAGTTGTTGATTTTTTTTTTGCTTTGTTGTTGAATTTTTGCAGTTTGCGCAATGCAAATTATTAGCAACAAGTGAATTGGGTAGAAATCAAATTAATGAAGATTGTTGTAAAACTGATCCAAGTTTATTTATTTAAATTTATGCATTTTAAATCGATGAAAAGTTTTAAAGGAATTGGATAGAATAATGTTAAACTTATTATATTAGGTCATTCGATGGGTTTACTGGAGAAAATCTTTTTATTTGGTTCCGTAAACGTTGTATGCAATTGTTGGTTAATCGTTTTCTTATTTAATTATTACTTAATCGATTTCTAAAATTCAGTATTTACATACTATATTCAATAATGCATTTTTCAAATTGTTAAATAAAAATTAGGTCTCCACACAACTGTTCTTCACCTGTGATTCGCCAGGGAACGAGAAAACTAGGTGGTAGAAATGTAAAAAGGTGTTGATTGAAAAAATTAAAACAGTTACACTTTCTCACATTTAAATTTTAAAAAATAAGAGAAACTCCGTTGTGACTATATCTACAGTTGGTGAGAAAATAAACGTCAATAATATTATAGAAACCCTTATAATCTATATGACCTAAAATTTTTAGGGGCGCTTTGTTGATCCTTCCAGTTTTTAAAAAATACATGGTGTCCACATGGTGTCCACATGGTGGACATACATGGTGTATCAGGGCAGAACTCACAAGCGGGACAGTTGTCAATAGTTTCAGAAATAACTCCTCTCATGCAGTTGTTTAGGATGCGTGACCAACCGGATCTTAGTTGGGCAAGGATATATCTGGTGTTGCGAGGTAGCTGGACCTCGTCAGCGATTTTTGGTGGCTTTCTATTTAGAACTCGATTTGGAGCGAAGTTTCTTATAACGTCTTCAACAGTTTTCAAAAGTGCTCTTAAGCCAGTTCTATACGTAGATTCGTCAATTTTAACAGTAACCTGGCTACCTCTGACATCCTGCAGAAATCATCTTGCTGTCCTCCTTATGTCTCTAGGTGGTTAAATCGTTGATAAGGTGTCATTGCAACCACGTTGCTCTTTGTTACAGGCCAATAGATATTGTTTGGCTAGGATTTCATTATGTTCACGGATCGGCAATATGTTACATTCCTCGTGCAAGTGATCTCGGTGTGCCATCAAGTGACATCCGGTTCAGGTTCGTAAGGCAACGTTCTGTGTTGTTTGTAGCTTATTCCAGTGAGTGTAGAGTTTATAAAAGCTCTTCCTATTGTTTTATAAGTTATTATGGTATTTTTATCTTTGCCATCTCCATTTTTTGGTGAAGAACTGCTTCAAACACTCCTCGTCATGGCTGGTATTGAAAGAAATCCAGGACCAACTAAAACATGGCACTGTACAATATGTAAACACATTTTAAGGGGAAAAACAACATCTATTCAGTGTAATACCTGTAAGGAATGATGCCACATCAAGAACTGCTCAGGTATTGTAGCTAATCGATATTTGATGTTAAATGTCGATTACCCACAATTCGTTTAGCACGCATTTGACAGAGTCCAAGTGAGTTCGGCTGGAAACAGATGCAGCGGCCATGTATTGACACAATATATTGATTGAAATATCGTTGGAAAGCTCGCCCTTCAAACTAGAAACAATCAACAGCTGTGTTTTGGTGGAATTAAAATTGACCAAATTTCGGTTACTCCAATCGGCAACGTTTTCTAGGTTAACATTTATAGCCTTATAGGTTAACTTTTATTATGCTTACCTTTTGAGTATTAGAGGACGAATGATTTGTGCAATGTACTATTATCAGCAGAACTACATATTGGGTTGCTGGTGTTCGCAGTTTGTTTATATAAATTAAAAAATAGAGTAAATATAGAGTGTGCGACAAAACCTGGTTAAACCGATTTAGCAACATTCTACAAGTACTTTGTGGACGAGTAGTCTTCTAAGGAGATTATAAATCTTACCCGAGTCTGGTAAATTTTTCTCGTGCTACCTGAGCAACTGCCTCTTCCAGACGAGATGTTAATTTTTAATTTATAATAAATCACACAAAACATGACTGACTTTGTATAAAGAAAAAATGGAAACCGAAATGTATCGGTCAGTCAGAAAATTTTAAATAAACTTTTCGATTGTGCAGTGAAAGTCAAACGCAACGATCTTGTTGATAAAGTTAGTTAGGATATTGGCCAACTTTCAGCACGAAAAAAATATCAAATTACCAAAGGATATGCTATTTCCACATTTTTTAAAAATTAAAATGGTTTATTTTCCGTGAATATACGATCTTCTAGGAGATATCTAAAATGTTTGATGCAAGATCATGCTGCGAGGAGCTCTCGAACGTACGGTACGCTCGATATTTGATTTCAGTGTCCTTAAGACGAAGTGAGAGGAAATTGAGGGGTTGTCATGTTTCTTCGGAAAATTGCTGGACTACGGCTCCAATTACTGCATTAGATAAATTGCCCACACTTCAAACCGAGCTGAAGCAAACGGATAAGCTAGTGCTCGAAGAATACGATTACACAGTTTAGTTTTAGAATTACTTATTTTGCGTACGGGCAACCGCATGTTTATTGAATTAAATTTAATCGACTGCATTTGCTAGTAGAAAATGTCGATAGTATGTGCTTATTTATGCTTAAAATCATTTAAACTGTTTAACATTTATGGGAAGATCAAAGTCTTTAATGACCAGAATACTTTCTAGTAATGATCTAGTAATTACCGTTCACATATCAAATGTCCTAAAAATGTTAATCTTTGTTTTTGCACGTATCGTGATTCTCAGAAAAATCATTTGAATGTGGGTTTCCCCAAGTTTGTCCCCAAGTTTGCATAAAAATCAGATTTACTTATTTGATTTAAATTGTATTTTTTTCATTTATAAAATTATTTAGTTTAATTTGTATAATTTCTGAAGTGATCCCATACCCCAATACGCGACGTTGACTCCTTTATATAAACTATTAGATTTGGTTGTACCTCTTTTGGAGAGGTAAGGAAAGGCAAACGTAAAGGAAGAGTTTTTAGTTACTAGATTTTTACACTGAAATACTGACTATTGTTCTAGCGACGTGAAAAACGTTACATTTCAAACTCCGTTCCCAAACTAAGATACTTTGTTACTGCTTCAGAGTGGTGTCAGAGATATCCATTTATGCAGGTTCATAAAGTTCCTCGGACATGTAGAAAAGTAACTGGTTAACATTAAACGGTGTTGCAACTCATACGGAACAATTTTCAATAACTTGTCAGGTAAACTGTTTAGGATTTATTGCCATCAAGATCTTAATAAGAACTAATTTTAGTGGAAATATTTTTTTTTCGTAAGCGGGTTGTACTGGATTGCTATTTAATATGTACTATATTTGATATGTAGTTATATTTTATTTCTAGAATCAATTCTTGAATTTTATGTGGGTTCGTCAATGTTTTCAATGGTGGTTTAATCTGTGACTTTATTGTTGAAGCTTTATGACGTTAAGCTAACTTTTTAGTTGTTCTCATACTGTTCCAAGTCGCAAGCACTATGCAATTGTCTTAGAGATACCGTTAATGAGGTGAAGGTAGCTCAGGTATAGGTTAAAAAAATAGTGAGCACATCTCGCTTTTTACAATCCTTGTCTGAGTTCCTACAAGTTTGAAATTCGGAAAGCCGAATGTGATGTCTGTGATAATAACAATCCTCAACTTTTGACACATGCACTGCTTTCGGCAAATAAAGAGCAACTACTATTGTTCTGGTACTTGTCGGTTCTTGACATTTACTTTAAGTCATTTTTATTTTCAATTTTTGATTTTGCTTAAAAATTTTGAAATTTCTTAAAATTTAAATCAATTTATGTTTACTCCAGTCCCTGCTATTGACATACGAGTTAACGTGAGATATCACATACCACTGGCAATAGCAGTGAGATATCACTAGCCAAGGTGACATCTTAGGGGTGGTGGCGGATGAACTGTATTCAGTCAACGGTAACACCCTCAATCTTAGCTGTGAAATAATCCTTGATGATGAGACGCTATTGCTTTCTTAAGGAAACGAGCCTTCATATAACTATGTGTGGGCTTTAATCTTTAAGAAAGATAGTGCGTCACAGGATCAAGGAATATGCAACCGGCTGGATTATTGGCAACTAAATTTTTGTTTTGTTTCAGCAAATTTTTATAAAAATTTGTTATTTACTTTTTAATTTACTTTTATTTTATCTATTCTATCATAAAATATTGGCCTATGTCATATTTTATCAGTGATAGGATTGTTTGTTTAGCTATCCATTCTTTAACAAAAAATATAAAAAAACAAAAAAAGAAAGATTTACGTCCATCAACACCTTTGAACGTATGTTGTTGTGGGACCTTGGTCTTAAAAGGTTTTTATGTGTCATTGTGACACATATTGTAATTCCTACTACACAACACACTTTATTAAAAAAAAAAAAAATGTTTTTATTAAAAAAAATCCAGTTGATTTGAATCTGATTTAAATCAATGCAATGCTGAGTAATACTAAAACATTTTCTAAGCATTTATTGAAAAAGGAAATTTATGGTAATAGAAAATTAAAGGTAAATTTGAACAGGATCTATATCCATTTACATTCTTTTTCTTTATGAAATGTAAGAGACTTGACCAACAACTATTATTGGGCTTTAAAATGGCGAATTATACCATATTTTTTAATTCGGTTGCTCAATTGTAAGCGGGAACATAATACATTACATAATACTGCTAGGTACACCAACTTTTCCATATTATGTGTTTCATTTTGATTAACTTTGCTTGAAATAACATTGAGATTTGCAATCTCTTGAAACATTTCCAATGCTTTAAAAATAGGTGTTCACTACTGAAGTTACCTCTTTCTTTTGTTCAATGTGAAAAACAGAGATTTGCAGAAAGGAACTGCTTAGAAATCTATGTGTTATTTGCTTAAACGAATAACTATAATTCTGCCAATTTTTTTTTTTTTTTTTTTATTTTTTTTTTTTTTTTTTTTTAGGCGTTCATGCTCCATGTAGGAGCGTTGCCAGGCTAATCAGCTTTGAATATTCACCACGGTCGTTCGCAACAGCGACATAATTACCATGGCAGCCGATTTTTTTAAGGTCGTTTATTACGTCAGTCTCCCATTGTAGTGTAGTCGTGGTCTTCCTCGCGGTCTACCACTCCCTGGGGTACTAACGTACATTTTCCTAATCATTCCAGACTGTGAATCGGCTCGTAGAACATGCCCAAACCAAGCAATCCTATTAGAACGGATACAACCTATTATATCAGGACCCTCAAGAAGGTCTCTGATCTCAAAGTTATACCGGGTTCTATACTCCCCATGGTCTGTCTTAAGTGGACCAAAAATGTAGCGTAGGATCTTACGCTCAAATACAGATAAATGCGTTTCGTCATTTTGTGTAAGGGTCCATGTTTGTGACCCATACATCACAACCGGTCTAATCAATGTCTTGTATAACTTGAGCTTGGTGTTAGTTGATACATACGGTGATCCAAGGAGAGGTTTAATTGAGTAGAAAGTTCGATTACCTGCAGCGATTCGAGCTTTAATATCTGTAAGTATGCTGTTGTTTGAGTCAAGCATTGATCCCAAATATTTAAAAGATCCAACTCCCTCAATTCGTTCATCGCCGCACATCAAATCTTTCTTCTCAGCCTCTCTTGAAACATTCATATGTTTGGTTTTATTGTAGTTAATTTGCAGACCAATTTTCCTAGCACCACTCTCAAGCGACTTGAAAGTCTCACTCATAACAGCTTCACTTCGGCCGAGGATGACAACATCATCAGCGTAAGCAATCATCTGTACTGAGTGATTGACAAGATATTGTTATTAGTCGGTAGTTTCTTTTGACGGCACACATATTCCAAGGCTAGATTAAAAAGTATAGGAGAGATAGCATCACCTTGTCTTAATCCGGAGTCGACTTTAAAAAACTTTGATATTTCGTTCTCTACTCGCACACAGCATAGAGAGTTCTGTACTGTCATTTTGCATAGTGATACCAGTTTACCAGGAATCCCCATTGACACCAGAGCAGACCATAGAGTCTCTCGTTCGAGAGAGTCGTAGGCCTGCCTGAAATCAATGAAAAGTTGGTGCACAGGTATGTTGAACTCTCGACACTTTTCCAAAATCATCCTTATCGAGAAAAGTGCATCGGTGGTACCTCGGCCCCGCCGGAAACCACACTGATATTCTCCAAACAGTTGTTCAGCAAAAGGATTGATTTTGGATAGCTAAATGTAGGAAAAGATCTTATATGTTGTGCAGAGGAGAGAGATTCCTCTGTAGTTTGCACATTGTAGGCGATTACCTTTTTTATGGATTGGTATCAGCATAGCTGTGTTCCAGTCCTGTGGCATGGTTTCAGTCCTCCAGATCATTTGAACAAGTTCAAACAATCTTGAGGATAGAGTTTCGCCACCATGTACAATCATTTCGGATGTTATATCGTCGATACCAGGTGCTTTATTGCATTTTAATTTTGACAGCGCCGCATCGAATTCCTCTTTGGTGGGTTCGTCTACATGTACCTTTGACGCACGAATAAGCTTTGCTCGTCGCCCGACTTGTTGCTGGTCACTTAAGTTGAGAAGATTCTCAAAATAAGCGGCCCAAGTATCTAAAATATTTTTAAGGTCTACTTGTAGCTCCCCATCTTCGTTTTGAATAGCAGTCGATCTAGTTTGAGGGCCCTTCTTTAAGGTTTTAACCTGTTGAAAGAAGTTACGCGATTGATGTTCCTTATTGAAGCTTTCAATTTCCTCACACTGTCTCTTCCACCATTCTCTCTTCGTTCGTCTACATAGCTTTTTAACGGCTTGTCTTGCCAGTTTATAGTTCTCCTTCGTGGACCTGGTGTTGCGTCCTTGTAGACACTTCAGATAGCAATCTCTTTTGTATTGAATAGCGTCAAGGCATGCTTGATCCATCCATGGCTTCTGGGAGTGGTTCTGTGGTCGTCCAAGTATTCCCTCAGCAGCGCTTAAAACAGCATCTTTGAGCAAATACCATGGCTTATCGACGTCTCCATTAATGGTTACTGATTTCTCCAATGTTTCGGCAATATGGATTTGATATCTCTCTTCTGTTTCAGCATTCTTCAATGATGAGATGTTAAAACGTTTCCGTTGATTGAATTTTGGAATGCCTGGATTTGGGAAGTGGAACCTTATCGTTGCACATACAAGGAAGTGATCACTTCCAATGTATGCACCTCTAAAGGATCGCACATCCCGAACGCTCGAAAAGAAACGTGCTGTTACTAGAACGTGATCAATTTGATTTCGAGTGTTTCCATTCGGTGAGACCCAAGACTGTTTATGAATCGATCGATGCGGAAAGAACGTACTGGCAATTCTCAAATTATTTGATAATGCAAACTCAGTCATTCTCTCACCATTATCATTCGAATTCAAATGCAGGCTAATGGGACCCACCACATTTCCATAAGAGATATCTCTTCCAACCTGTCCATTAAAGTCACCAAGAACCATAATGAAGTCGCGTGTGGGTGTTTGTTTCATAACCTCTTCCAGTGCTATGTAGAAATTATCCTTCTCGTCGACGGTCTTAGCTTCAGAAGGTGCATGCACGGCAATAAGAGAAATATTGTTATATGTACCACGTACACGTAGGTAGCAGATCCTCTCACTGACCGGGATGAATTTCATCACGGCTTCTTGTATGCGTGCACCAACAAGAAAGCCAGTACCAAATTCTCTTCGAGAAGGATGACCACTACAGTATAGAGAGTGACTATCCAAATCTTGTTTTCCGCTTATTGGCTGTCTAATTTCTTGTAGAGCAATAATATCCATCCTATACCTCTCAGCCTCTGTTTCTAGACTTATAAGAGCATCAGGAGCGCTCAGGCTGCGCACGTTCCACGTTCCGATTCGGTAATCTGGTCCTTTTTCACGTCCAGGTAAAATTTTGTTTTTGTCCGGGTCTGTTATTCTTTTCTGATAACCAAATTTAACATATTAGTTTTTTTCCGGGGTTAGGGTGTTAACCTTAGGCCCAACCCAAATTTTCGTGAGTGGGTCCGTTCTGCATATCAAGGTCACCAGAAACAACCTTTTTACACGTTTATATAGCGAGCCGCTTGATTCAAGACAGACGCCCGCTCCAAGCCGCCCCTGACATGGAGAACAGACGCTTGAGTCGCATTGGTTGTAAGGCGCCAATTCGCCGTGATGTAGCGTCATTGACTAAGCAGTTTTTACTCTGCTTGTCTCCAATACACCAACCTAATTCTGTCAGCATTACCCAGGCAGCACGGCGTGGACGTCGAATTTCGGATTTCGCTACCCACGAGAAGTAAAAATGCGTCGCAATTATTTCCTAAGATAATAATCTTACAATAATAAACTAAGGAGCGATTGAGAGGTTTTACTGCCCAAAGTACTATAGAACAATTTTCAGTCCCTATTTTTGGAGGAATAGCGAACAATAATAAAACAGAAAAAATTGTATAGTTCATATTATTATAAAATAGGTTGTATAACTTCATATTTGTGCTTTTGACTGAACAAATTTTAAGAAAATATTTGGCAAATTACTTGTTCGGTAGTTAAAAAGCAAATAAGGAGCTATCTATTTGTTATTTTGAAAAGATAATATAATATTTCACAGTGGTTTTGAAAGTCAAAGTGCTTCATTAAAATATGCCATAGCTTGAAAATTAATATTTCCTATCACAAATCTTAAAGTAATAAAAACGCTGCCGATTTATTATAAAGCCAATTTAAAAATATAAGTATACATCATTGGTTGCGGGAGTGTCAGAACTCACAATATTTTACTTGTTTTTCAATTGCTAAAAATAAATTTCCATTTTCCAAAGATTTATCTGAAAGGTAAGTGGGTAGGGTTCATAAAAGGCCTACGGCAAATGTGGTCCTGGCTGGATTTAGGTCTTACAATGTATTTATGTGTTGTGATGTGTGTGACCTAAATTTTAATTCACATTACCCAACTCTTTTTGCTAAAAAATAACCATATACTTTAACACTAAATCTTGGGAAATGAACTAAAAAATAACTGTCCCCTAAAATAAATTCATACATCAGAATAATAATTGATTACTATGTAGTTTTCTTTACAAACTCTTCCTACGCTGTTGCTAACAACAAATAAAAGTGGGTCTAATCTAATCTAATCTAATCTATATAAAAGGATTTCAAGCAAAATGAATATTGATTTAGTATGATTGCTCTTCCTAATTGTATTTGTTTTTAAAGTAAACGACCAATCAAAAACTAATCTGATGTCTGAATTTAATTAACGAAACATTTTTCACTTAAACAAATTATCTTTTAGCTCGTTTCTAATAAAAATGTGTGAATTGGAATTGTTTATATTAATCTTTTATTTTATTCTTTTTAATCATTGAATATTTGGTATTTTTTTTTTAAAATAAAATGTGTTGTGTTATAGGGTTTAGAATATGTGTCACAACACAACACACATAAATACCTTTTAAGACCTAGGTTCCACAACAACTTGCGTTCTAAGGTGTTGATGAACGCTTTTTTTAAACCTCTGCGGATTGAAGCCACCTGAGACTATGGATTCTGGCAAACTATTCCATTTGTATGCAGTTCGGACGAAGAAGTCTTTCTGCGATCTGTCAGTATGACAGCGCAAGTTTACTTTTTATTAATGGGGGGTGGAAATTTGTTTAAGAAAACGAGGGTAACCTTGTCCGACAAAAATTTGTCTGCTATTGTCGAGTACGACAATAGGCATTTTGGCATGTTTGAATTGTCGGACTCGACAATATCAGACAAACCTTTGTCGGACAAGGTTACCCTCGTTTTCTAAATTAAATTTCCAGCCGCCATTAATAAAAAACAAACTTGTAATAGTAAATTTACAAGACCCCGGGCAATCGCTAAAATTCCAAGTTTACCATGCGAAAAAGCAGTCGAATCGAGAAAAATGGCAGACAAAACAGTTGCCGTACGCGCCAAGGATAGGCGCCTCACGAAGTATAAAATATGTGGAAATCATGAAATGAAACGGGCGAGGGTCTGGTGACTACTATACATACATTGAGATTCCATTTTATTTTCGTATCGAGTTCTGCTTTCGTATCGTAAGAAGTTTCGTTTAAAATTCAGAAATAAAATTATTGGCATGGCAATTAAACTGTTCCAAAGGCGACAAACGAATTGGTTCACTGATCACCCTCGCCCAAACACATTTGAAACTTTTAAAACAGATTATACAACAATATATATTAAGATTATACAAAACTTAGCCTCTGACATCTCGCCACCGTAGGAAAGTAACGTTCAAGAAAGGTACTGCTTAGGTTTCTGGGGTTGTTAAACAATGTGATGGGCGGATCTTCCGAACATCTGTTTAAAACGGCAAACGCTGTTTGCATGATTTTGATGAATGTTTTGAAGTTAAAAGTCACAATGGATTACGGATATGGTTCAACTTTGATGGAAGTTAAATGTTACGGTCACTTTGTAAAATTATTTTTTAAAAAATTCTGAAAAAATGCATAAAACGGTCAAACAAACGATTCTGTATTTAATCATACTTTCTTTTAGTTCTGGTATTATACATCTTGAGAGTTATACAATTCTTGTATTTTGATTTTTGTAGAGCCGCATAGTGGATGTTAGTTGGCTTTCATGAATACTTGCCGAAATATTTCGACTACAAACCCATCCTCGATCCAAATACATATACGTACAATTGGGTTTAACTTTGAAACTGCAATTCACAAGATAAACTTGTTTTAATCCATAGTTGTTGTTGTATTTAAAATGAAATCATCATATTTTATATTTGTATATGCATTCGTTCGCCAACACTAAAAAAATCACCATTGCGTGAACAACAACATTTCTAAAAAGGGATTTTAATTATAAAAAGGGGAAAATAATTTTCCAAAACAATTAAACATATGCATTTGTATATACTTACATATTAAGTTTTATGCTGTATTTTAAGAAAATGTAATTTGAACCATTTGGTTGGGTTTAAAGTACGCCTTTATTTAATATTCGTAAACATAAATTCTATACAAAATTTAGTTTTTCGATTTATTCAATGAGCGATGTTGTAGTTTTAACACCTTAAGCAATTAAAACAAAGTGTACCATTCTGTATTAACACTCCTTAAAAGAGAATTTGAGTATAAATTGCATGTGAATATCCAATGAAAAAATCTGTGTTAACTAAACAAAATTTTATATCCTCACTTTACGCTCTTCAACTACAAATATTAGATATAAAAACTTTTAATTATAATATCATGTTATTGTTGTTGTAAATAATAATGGAATAAAAATTCGTATTTCATTCTCAGATGTCGTAACAGTCGCGGTGAAAACTTAGACAGTGTGGGATTAAATACCCCACCTGCAATGGAAACAAATGGCCTAAACCATTCCAACCATCGTGATAATAGTCGTTCACGTAGTGAACGACGGGATCAATGGAATAAATACACAGATCCTCACCATCATTCTCATCACAATGGACATCAAACACCACCGAGTCCCACATCTTCATCACATTCAAACGGACGCTCTAAAGAAAAAGGTAGCCCTAGCCATGCACGACGTTCGACATCAACATCCAAATTAAGTTGTACAAGTCCTGGACATAATAGTAGTGGAGGAGTAAACGTATCCAGTAGTAATAGCAATAGTCCCAGCACAGGGCGAAACAAAAATGTTCCTCAAAGTTTTGGATACATAAAACAAAGATCAAGTAATGGTGTTACACCTACTGATTCACAACAATCACCTTCTATACTACCAACCGGTCGTACCGTTCATGTCTCTGCAGTACAACGTTCTAACAAAATAAAAGTATCAGGAGGAACTCAAACGTGCTCATCTGATCTACAAACAAGTAATTTAAAATCAGCTAACTTTTACTTAAAGAAAATTAATTTTACTAAAATTTATTTTAGAAATTTCACAAAATCCTCAACATCGTAGTTTTTCGTTGACTGGTCCGGGGGCTACACAATTAAGTCAATCCATTCGAGAACGATTATCAACTGGGTCGCACAGTTTACCAAAACCTGGAACTGAGATGCATGTCTTCCAACATAGGTATAACTGAAACTTCACTTCGTTAAATTATATTTCATAAATATTAATTTATTTATTGTAGATTTACAAATCGTGGTTCAGCTAAAATGAATGACGGTAGTTTATCCGATACTCAAACGTATGCTGAAGTTAAACCAGATTATAGTACCTATGCAATGTGGTTAAAACATAGTAATACAGCAACAAGTCGATTATCTGCGGATAGTGATGGTTTAGAAAATATGTCTATGGGCTCTGGAGGAGGTGGAAGTAGTACAACGGGAAGCAATAGTGGGGGGATACCAAGAAATTTAAAATTTTTACACCAACGTGATTCGACACATAGTCCTAGACTAAATCGAAGTAATAGTATAAGGTAAGGGAAATTGAGTTAGTTGCGGGCCTATATAATTGATATATTTTTTTACTCAAAGCTATCTTAAGGAAAGGACATATCCAAGGTACATTTGTTTGCGATTTGTCGTATCTGTCAACATTAAATGTTACCAGTAACTGTTTACTGCATATCTTAAATGTTTCTTAGTGCCTGCCAAACTACTGTTTAATTATATTCCCATATCGTTCAATTTTACTATGCTGGTTTCCCAATTTCATATAATATGCGCTATAAGTTTTTTACGCTTTTTATTATTATATCCGAGATTAAACAACATACAACTTTAACATTCACAATAATGAATCACCCTTTTTCTGTTTTATCCAGAATTATTTTCAAAATAAAAACATTTATTTGTATTTGTCAGATTTAATTAATCAATTAATCGTTTTATTTATACTTTAATGTATCTTATATATGACAAAACATTTTAGTTGTTACTTAGCTCTCATTGTTATATCTTTATTATTTTTTTTTATACAGATCAACGAAATCAGAAAAAATGTATCCATCAATGTTAAGTCGTGCACCAGATATGGAAATTGAACCATATTATTGTCTGCCTGTTGGTACAATGCAACAAACAACATCAGTGCCATGGAGTCAACCAACATCACCAACTCCACCATCTCGAGGCTTTGGTGGTTTACTTTCACCAACTCACGGAAATTATAGATTAACATATCCAAAAAAAAATGACGATGGTAAGAGATAAAAATAGATTAATATTTTTATTAATTAAAAACAATAATTTTGTTTTTTTAACATTTTAGTACATGGAAGTGCAGCCTCTTTGTTGTCTGGTGGTTCTTCATTGTATGGCTCTGTGGAAGAGCGACAAGCAAATGAAATGCGTAGATTGAAGAGAGAATTAATTGATGCGAAAGAACAAGTTATGAGCTTATCTAGTCAACTATCAACCAATGTAAGTCAATTTTTTGTGCATTTCCTTTATAAATTTCTGATATTAGTTTTAATACCAGAACCCAAAACGTATTGATTTTACTAAGTTAATTTGATTAGCGACAAATAAACTAATTCATTATCATTAGCATTTGAAATATGGTGGTTTGTTGATATACTCAACATAACATTTAACACAGGAAAAGTCTTACAAACTGCCGGGAAGCAACATAATGAGATTGGCACTGGTAAAAGGTAAACCAAGAGTTGCTAGTGTTTGTGATTCAGGTTTTCTTTCAAAGCAAAAGCCAAAAAGAAATAAAGCAAGACCAATAATTAAAAAATTTTATTGCGACCAAAATTTCATTTTCAATAGAAAGAATCAATAAACCGTTCAAACGATACTCATAGTATGTGACGCTCAGTCAATTCGACTATTGTTTACGGTTTCACTGAAAGAAAAAATTTGGTCACTACAATCTCTTTTTTTAGGTTGTCAAATTCGGTTGTCTTTTCTTCAAAACCACATTTGAAGAAACAACAACCGAATTTGAGGTTATTGTGACAAAAAACATTCGGTTGGCACAAAAGCGGTTGTAGTGACCGAATTGAAAAATTGAACAACTTCATCAACAATTTTGTTGTAGTGTTTATTTTTAAAATCGGTAACTAATAAATTGAACTGTTTTTTTGTCACTAAGAGGGTTAAGGGGGTTGACCAGCACTGTAACGATGGAAAAAAATAAGTGATTTTCAGTCTTTTTTTTACGGGGATATATGGGATCGCGATTTTCTTATATTATTCATTGTATATTCAATATAGTTTTCATATTTTTATTGAAAAATATGAAATAGTAGTAAATTTATCAGCTTTGTTGTAAAGTCCCAAACAAAATTCTCCCTCCAGTCCACGGTCCCATGAATTTCTCGAGAACGGGTTTTTAAAAAAGAAAAAATCAAAATTCATTGTAATTTGTATTAATGTAGTTATCGTTGTACGTAGCTGTTTTTTTTTATTTTTATTTTTCACCGATTGAAACCTTTTTTAATTTTTTCGTTCAAATTGTTTCTCCACAAGCAGTCGTAAGAAATAGTAGGAATTGAAATGTTCAAAATCGGCTACACCTAACCTTAGCTAAATTGCAAAGAAGAATAAATAAAAAAATATCGAGTTATCGATGTGACCAGTTTGAAAAAATTTGATTTGTGACGACAGAAAAAACAAATGATTTTCAGTAATTTTTTTTGTCGGGGATAATTAAAAAATATTGAAATTGGGTTTTTATTTTATTCAGTATATATTCAATACAGTTTGCATAAATTTTACTGAAAAATATTAAATAGAATAAAAGTTATCTGTTTCGATAAAAAGATCGAGATAAAATTGAAAAACCAGATTCAATTAATAAAATGACTTAGTCATTTTGTAAAATTTTACACATATTTTCGAAGGTATAATCTTTAACCAAAAACAAAATAATTTATAAAAATATTTAACAAAATAAATAATAATTGTTATCCATAACAGTGGACTATCCCCCTTAAATTAGATTTTTGTAATGCTCGATTCACACACTGAAAAAAACATGTCCTATTTCCAATCGAAATGCAGTTGTCTCAACCCCACCGTGCGGTCAGATATGGCGAATCGAACTACGAAATCGCTTCAACAACTGTACAATAATAAACATATGTAGTTGAGACAATCACACGAAATATTTATGTGAAAATAAAATATAGTTCAATTAATCTCAAATACTTAAATTTTAAAATGAAAAATTCATGATATAAGGCCAAAGAAAATTTTTTTCAGCGAAATAGTTATTAACTTTATTTAACTACTGTTATATTGGATATAACACTTTATATTTTAAATAAACCTCATTCTGTTGTTAGGAAAATGTTATTGTGTAGTTGTCCCAATCACGGTGAAATTGTTTGCAAATAATTTTTCTTTGCATGAATAATAAACTACCAACTTCGGGATGAGGTTGTCATTACTTCAATTTTTTTTTTAGTGCAAAATTAAACTTAGTAAGTACACTTTTCCAGAGGACAAGCATCAAAATGTTTTCGAATCGACATAGTTTTTTCCTCAGCAAGAAATGATTTTGAAACAAGTACCACTTTTAAATAACAAAAATGTAAAGCGTGAACTGATTGGTATCTAGGCGACCATCTCGTTCCAGTTGCTCTCTTTAGCATGTATTCGTTATTTTCGGTTAATTGTTCGTGTAATCGATTCCATCAAAAAGCTGAATATACGAAAAATCCATAAAATTTTTCGACCATATCAAAAAACTTAGTTGCAGCAGTATTTCCTGAAACACTATTTTACCTACTAAATTCAACGAATGCGCAAAGCAAGATACAAAAATTTCTGTTAAATAAATTTTGACGAATTAAACTCTGTAGACCCCATAAATTCCTGTCATATTGAAAACGTTGTCATATGACTAGCCTCTACAATTACCAATGTTTATTTCATTTTCTTCATGAAATTTCATAACGATATGATATCAACAAGATTCTTCGATGCATGATTTTCGATTTGAATGAATGAAATGAATCGTTCAAAATTGAATTGCCAAAAATCTAGTCCGACACCAAACATCCAAAATGTCAGTTGTCGGACTCGACAATAGCAGACACAGTTGGGTCGGACAAGCTTATTCTCGTGTTCTAAAACAAATTTCCAACCCTCACAGTTAAAAAAAAAATTTACAAGATCCCGGGCAATCGACATTTTCGGAGCTTGTCGGACGAAAAAGCGGCCAATTTGAGAAAAATGGCAGAACAAAAGTTTTTGGACTCGTCAAGGACAGGCGCATCATGATGTATAAAATATGTGGTAATCATCACATGAAATCGGCGCCGGCCCAGGGACTATTCCATATAAACTTTACAGCAACAGAATTTTTTGTTGTCAAATTTGTATGAAATTCTATTTCTGTTGTATGTTGTAAGTTTTTATCTATAACAATGTTGTTATAATTATTTATCTAACTTTGTTTTTAAAGTAAGAGTGAAAATAGAAATAGAAGTTCTCCACGTTTGTTATATTCCGTTCTACAAACATGTAAATAATTGCTTAACATAACGCGGTGTGCTGTCATACACGATTTGTTACCCAATTTATTTGCGTTTAGTTTAAAGCCGGGCATTCACATACAACAGAAACAGAATTTCATACAAATTTGAGAGATAAAAATTCGGTTTCTGTAAAATTTGTATGGAATTCTGTTTCTGTTGTATGTGGTTTCAAGCCTTAACTTGTACCGTAAAGTGCCGATCATAATACCCGGGAATACTAAATAAAAATTTCAACAATTTATCGCATTTTAAAAAAGGAATACTATACTCGGTTCTTTATTGGGCAATGACTAATAGAATACCCGACTGGTTCTTCTAATTGGAATAAACTCTTAAGTTTTTTATTTTACAAATTCTATTTCACATCAAAAACCAATTTGGACGTGAAACTACTTCTATCTGCAATTATATGGAGTAAAAGTGCGTCACGTAAGTGTAGCACATTTTGAGTGCTTATAATTCAAAAACAAATAATCATAGAATAGTAAATTCAATAATAATAATTTTTACCAATTTTTAAATTTTAAATTTTAAAAGTATACCCGGAAACGATATTTGGGACAAAGGGGTTAAATAATACACCCGAGCCTTTATTTGCAGCGGTCTTATGATCGGCACTTTACAGTACCAAATTTTATTTTCAAGTTTTAATTTCAACCCGAACGATGGTGAAAAGACAACATAATACCGCGTTCCATTCATTAATAATTTGAGTGTCCGTTTTTATAGGCTGAATATATATTTTAGTTCCATCCAAAACAAGTGACTACTACTTCTTTGTTCAAAAACTAAAACTTGCCTTTGAATCGTGACCGTTGTGTCGATTCTGGTTAGACACTGATATTTCTGCGATCTTGGAACGTAAGACCTACTGTTTTGAGAAGCCCTTCGAAAAAATATCGACTTCTTTTAAAGACAGTGATTTACTGTACAAACATTTTTCATGAACCGTCAACTGAATAAGCTTTTCGATAGTCAATGTTGTAATTGTTAACAGTAACGAAAGCCGCTGAAAGCAATGGTATTTTGAGGATGCTCAGCAAGTAAAATAAAAAAACTATTAGTCAGACTTAGGTATTCGATTATACGTTCTATCAACATGCGATTTTCAATCGACTGTCTAAGCTGTCTAAGTATTCGATGCCTTACTTTTTTATATACCTAAACTAAAAGATTTTTGACGCCATCCAGTTAGACTTAAATTAAATTTTGGCTTTTTAAAAAGGCATGTAGAGATTGCAACCTCGGAATTAAAATTAGTGCCGGGATGCCGGACTAAATGCCGGCTTTTCAAAAACAGTTAATTGCACTTAAATTGATTAATTTCTCTTGCTAACTTTTATTTTATGACAAATATTTATCTACTTTGAATTAAGACTCGATGACACTAAGATAGTCTACAATCTACTAACCAGCGAGTTTACTAGCAGCTTGTAAACTTAACTTGTTTAATCAGGTTCCCTATCTAGCTAGCTAGCAGATCTACCGAAAAACTTTATTGGTGGACTACTTTACAATCTACTCGCCCACTAGTAGCTTGTAAAATTATCTTAGTGTCATCGAGGCTTTACGAACCCGGTTTCTGAATAGATGCTAAAAATATTTCATCAGAGTCATACGCCACATTTATAAGTTCTTTATTCGTCCCTGTATGAAGCATTGTTGTCAAATTTGGGGCACTGAAACTGTTTCGATCTTGCTCCCTTTGTTTAAAATTATGATATATATAAATTGTGGATAATCGAAATATGACATTAAATCATGACCAACAGTGCTCAATGTACAGGGTCTCAAATATATTCGTTTCACCGTTTTATTCGTCAGTCGGTTAGTGGAGACAACCAAATTGTTCAAATCTTACGCTGCCACAGTGATAGAATGGAGGAATCAATTTTTTTATTTGTAAATTTTTTTTCTTTTTTTTCTACGGGTGTGACAACCCCCTGCTATTCTGCCGTCATAAGCATAAACGCAGTAACTACCTAAATGTTGGAACTGTAAAAAACGATAAAAACTAAAAGAGTTTATGCAACCTTTTATAGTAGTCTTACAAATTTTTTCTTGTGGTAGTAAGTTTATACATATTAAATTATATTCTGCATAAGAAAAGAATACCTCTTTTTTATGAATGTATTTTTTTTATGTAAAAATACTGCTAGTCCCTGGGCCTTCACCTACATAATTTTGTGATTACCACATATTTTATACTTCGTGATGCGCCTGTCCTTGACGAGCCTGAAAACATTTGTTCTATGATTTTTCTCAAATCGGCCGCTTTTGCGTTCGGCAAGCTCCGAAAAATGCCGATTGCCCGCGATCTTGTAAATTTGCTACCACATTTATTTTTTTTGACTGTGGTGGTTGGAAATTTGTTTTAGAATACGAGGGTAAGCTTGTCCGACCAAAATGTGTTTGCTATTGTCGAGTCCGACAACTGACATTTTGGATGTTTGGGTTGTCGGACTAGACAATAGCAAACAAATTTTTGTCGGACAAGGTTACCCTTGTGTTCTAAATCAAATTTCCAACCCCCATAGTTAAAAAAAACAAAAATTTACAAGATCCCGGGAAATCGGCATTTTTCGGAGCTTGACGAAAGCAAAAGCGGCCGATTTGATCAAAATCGCAGAACAAAAGTTTTCGGGCTCGTCAAGGACAGGGCGCATCACGAAGTATAAAATATGTGGTAATCACAAAATTATGTAGGTGAAGGCCCAGGGACTATGCGTTTTTACGTATGACGGTTTAGATACAGAAGCAGATATTTTTCAATTTAACGGGGGTTTGAATTGAATTTTAATGTTTAGAGTTATTTTACAATGTTTTTACTTGGCAGGGTCATAAATAACGCTTCGTGACTGCTAAGGTGGAATTAGCTCATTTTTTGTGTTACTGTGTTTTTGCTTATGACGGCAGTATTGACATACGAGCTAACGTGAGGTATCACATACCACTGGCAATAGCAGTGATATATCACTAGCCAAGGTGATATCTTAAGAGTGCTGGTAGACGAACTCTATTCAGTTAACGGTAGCACCCTCAATCTTAGCTATGGAGTATTCCTATATGGTGTCACGTTATTGCTTACTCAAAGAATCGAGCCTTCATATAACTCTGCGTATGGGCTTTAATCATTGAGGAAGGGAGTGCGTCGCATGATCAAGGAATATTCCACTAGCTGGATTATTGGCAGCCACATTTTAGGTTTGTTCCTGCAAATTGTTAAAATAAATTTGCTATTTTCCTTTTATTTTGTTTTTATTTTTTCTATCCTATCATGAAATATTGGCCTATGTGATGGGATTTATTGGTTAGTTATTTCTTCTATAAACAAAAGTATAAAAAAAATAAAAAATTGCGTGTTGTTGTGAGACTTTGGTCTTAAAAGGTGTTTATGTGTTTTTGTGACACATATTGTAATTCCTACTACACAACAGATTTCATAAAAAAAAATGCCGAGGAACTTTTTTGTGGACACCTCGGAAATCGGAACGCATGTTTTCATGAGACCAATGTCATGCAACTTATCTATGTGTTGTGACAGATTTTAATTGAAGATTGACAGATTTGAATTTTTAAGAATACACATCTCTACAATATGTGTATGACTTACTTCTCTTTTACCCTTATACATTTAAGATGGGCAATGTTCGCGATCTATTGTTTTATGGCTTATTGTTTTTGTTTGCGCTTGAATTGAAATAACTGTAATTATTTCAAGAAAAACAATAAACACTTCTGCTACATTAATATTGTTTATGTTCATACTTTATGTACGATAACATTAATTTGTATAATACTATAGTATGGTAACGTTAAAAATAATCCCGTTAAAGGAAGGAAGCATTCAGTATTCCGAAAATCTCTAGAAGATTGGAGTTTGTTATTTAACTTACATGGCTTCAAGATTTGGCATATTATAAATAATGTGTTGTCTTATAAACTTTTCAATCCCGAACAATAAATTACAATTTCCTAGATAGAGAACTTAATAAAATTTTAACATAAAATTAAATGAATTTCCCAATTTTCGTATTTCTATGCCTTAAGAAAGTAGGAGTGGAAATGTAAAATAATTTGTTGATAAGCTACTATATGAGAAAGCATGTTATTCGAGTTAGATCGAAACTTGGTGTTTAATTTTCAGTTTCTACGTTGTTGACATTCTATCGAGAATATATTTGACGTTGACAGAATACGATAATCGTTGTTATCGCTTATAAAAACAAAAAAGGTTTTTACTGCAAAGACAGTAAATTATGCGAGGGTTACACTTGACTAATTAAATTTGGTTTTTATAAAAGTTTATTTTAAAAACGAAAAAATTCTGCTAAAATAATTGCAGAGATCACCATGTACCTTCTCAGTTCACACAATATAACCATCTTTGTGAAAACAAGTGGCATTCAAAAAATAGGACCTAAGGTGAACTTTCGTAACTAGGACAAAGTGCACTTTACATGTGCTGCATAGATTTTCCAGAGATACCAAATAGTTGTTCAAGAAGCCCGTAACATCTATACGTCATATAAAACGTAAGTAATAAAGCGGCAATTTTTTAAAAATAAGCCTGGATATGTCCGTATTGTTTTTACATTCAGTTTTATTTAAAATTTCGTTTGAAACATGAATTCGTTTGTAACAAGTTTGAAAAATTGAGAAAATATTGGATGATGAAGTTTCATCTGCGAAATAGTCATCGCGGCGATAGTGCCATAGTGCCGCGGTGGCGTAATTGATCAGCGTGTCTCCCGTTACAGAATTCAAATCACGGCACGGATATAAAAGGTTCGAATTCAAACCGAAACACGTAAAAAGAGAAGTGAAGTTTTTTCTTGAGAAAAACCAAAATATACCTTTGAATTAAAAACATTCAAATTATTTCCTTAGTTACTTGAGTTTAATTGCAGAACAATCTCTAATAATTTTCTATTCATTACATCGGTGGATTTTGAATTTGTGACAATAATAATGATTCGAGTTGCTGTAATGAAAAATATGCTAGATCTAATTGCGGATGATCAAAACAAAATGTTTGGTTAGTACATGAGATACATTTAGAAGTTATGAAAAGGTTCTATGAGCAAGCTGTACATGGAAACGAAATGCGTTCTAATGAACCAAAAACTTGTATGGGTGAAATGAAGTAGATAAGGACGATAAAAATTCAGATGATAGAATTTTAAATGGAAAAAGGTGACGAAAACTCGATGTGATGCTCGGCAGATAAGATATGGCATTGTACAAAAAATCCATACAGTTAGAAAAGTGATAAAAATATTCAAACAATTTTCTACCAAAATATACATCAATATATGTATTAATCATTACCAATTGCAAAACTAGGTGAAATACATTTATTAAAATGTTAGACCATTTCTATAAATTAAAATACTGAGTACAGAAAGCACAAATTGATATAGAGAATGGGATTAGCATCTTCAATTAAGAACTTGCTCTACTTTCTACTATAATTGATTGGTTAACCCTCTTTTAAATTACAGTGGCGGGATTACGCTCCCAAAGCAAGACAAGAGCTTTAAATTTTATGTTAGATGAGCTTACAAAACAAAATAACTCATTTAGTGCAGATCTGATAACGCTGGCGTGATGACATCATCCAAGACCTTCGTGATATAGGATGTCGAAACTGGGGTCAACTGGTCATGGAACGAGACGATTGGAAGCTGATTGCACAGACGGCAAAATCCCTCCATGGGATGTAAACGCCAGAGAGAGAGAGAGAGTGCAGATCTGAAGCGAATAACGGCAAGAAGTTTTAAATACGTTGATATTTTTAGCTATCTTATTGCTTCCATTAAACCGTCGCAGAATAAGTAATATTATTGCAAATTTAAGCGCTTCTGCATAAATGAAGTTAATATAATGGCAGAATTCAGAAAAATGCAATATTGTCAATAGATTCAGACGAGAATGAAGCCGAATCTGGGGAAGAGTTGTTAACTTTTATCTAAAAGCTAAATAAGCAGATGGCAAAATTATATATCACAAAACCCGGTATAGAAGTTTAAAAAAGATTGTAGGGACATAAATGAAATATTTTGAGGCAGAAAAAATGAAAGAAAAATATTAAAATATCGTTTATGGTTACTTAGAAATCACATGAGTGACAAGTGTGGAGTCAGAAAGCTCATTTTATTCAGCATTCAGCAGATCAAACTATGTTTACTTAATGTATACAATCATTGCTACTAACGCATGGAGGGATCAGTTTTTATTATTTTGAATTTTTTTTTTTTTTTATTTTTGATCCACGGGTGTGACAACCCCGCGTACTCCAGTCCCTGCTATTGACATACGAGTTAACGTGAGATATCACATACCACAGGCAATAGAAGTGAGATATCACTAGCCAAGGTGACCTCTTAGGGGTGGTGGCGGATGAACTGTATTCAGTCAACGGTAGCACCCTCAATCTTAGCTGTGAAATTATCCTTGATGATGAGACGCTATTGCTTCCTTGAGGAAACGAACCTTCATATAACCATGTGTTGGCTTTAATCTTCAAGAAAGACAGTGCGTCACGGAATCAAGGAATATACAACCGGCTGGATTATTGGCAACTACATTTTTGTTTTGTTTCAGCAAATTTTTGTAAAAATTTGCTATTAACTTTTTAATTTACTTTTATTTTTTCTATTCTATCATAAAATATTGGCCTATGTCATATTTTGTCAGTGATAGGATTTTTTGTTTAGTTTTCCATTCTTTAACAAAAATATTAACAAATATAAAAAAACAAAAAAAAAAAAGATTTACGTCCATCAACACCTTTGAACGTATGTTGTTGTGGGATCTTCCTTGGTCTTAAAAGGTTTTTGTGTGTTATTGTGACACATATTGTAATTCCTACTACACAACACATTTTATTAAAAAAAAAAAAAAAAAAAAATGCTCGATAAATTTAATGTTTTACAACAATGAAATGATGTTGTTTCTTCTGGTATGTATATCTCTATTTTGTCATGTAGTGGTTTAGTTCAAATTTAACATCAACTTTGGATGACACTATAATATTGTTTGATATGGACGCTAACTAAATAAAAAAAATTACAAGTCAATAAATTTTTAACCCTCCCTCCATGCGGGACATACTACTCACTAAAACTCTGGTTACTATAATATTTTGTGCGTAAAACATATTGTTTATACCACAGCACCTATTTGATATGCACTCTTATGTACTAATTTAAAAAGTGCTTAAAGAGAGAACCTATGGGAGAACCTACCTACACATACTATGTATAACTATGTATTATTAAATAAAATTATATCATAATTTTTCATAAGCAAATTGAATTTTTCTTCAATCAAATTACCTGCTGCTAAACGTTTTCTCATTAAATAATTTTTTCTATGATAGCATATGAAAAGTTTATTTTCATCACGCTTAATCCCCTGTGAAAATGGGTTCTTTTCCACTAGTGTAAAAAGAATAACAAATTGTTGTTGCTATGGTATTTTCATTAAATTTTATAAAGCTTTTAAATGAAAGTAACCATGAAAAAATAGAATATGAATTTTGAATGTTATTTTGTCGATTTCTAATTTAATAATTTCTAATAAATATCGTTTATATAGTTACTATCATAGAAAAAATTGTGTTTCCTACGCGAGATGAAAACATTTTACGCTTGTGAAATTGTCCCACTCGACGCTAACGCGTCTCGTGAACAAATTTTTACTCACGAAGAAGCAGCGTTTTCATCTCTTGTAGGAAAATATACTATTCTGTTACGATATCAAAGAAAATTTGTCAATTTCACTCATAATTTAAAATTGTTTTAAAAGATTTCCATTTATGCCGTAACAAAATTAAAATATGTTTTACTAATTTTGAATTTTTGAGATCAATTAAACTCAAGTAAGTAAAGAAGTAATTGGAATTTTTTTAATTCAAAGTTATGGTTTGAAGTTTCTCAGAAAAAAACTCCACTTCACATTTTTCGTGTTTCGGTTGGGATTCGAACCTACCTCGTCAGTGCCCGGCTCGAATCCTTGGGCAGACACGCTATCGATTACGCCGTTGAGGCGATGACAATTTCAAAGATAAAACTTCTTCATCACTTATTTATTTTTACTTAAGTTGAATTTTTCCACTGTCATTAGACTCCATATTATGGAAATGTTTTTACATTATATGGGATTTTTTTTTTGCATTAAATTTCTAGACAATACCTTGTGTGAATTCATAGCATGGGGCATATTTCTATTCTAATTAACATCCTAAGTCACGATTGTATAGTCAATTATTGATTGTTTCCAATCAATGTGAAATCAATGGCTGACACTTGGTCAATTTGTAGTTCTATATGTATTAACATTAGACTACATTAAAGGAATTTAAATTAATTTTGAATTTTTGAGATCAATTAAACTCAAGTAAGTAAAGAAGTAATTGGAATTTTTTCAATTCAAAGGTATGGTTTGAAGTTTCTCAGAAAAAAACTACAATTCACATTTTTCGTGTTTCGGTTGGGATTCGAACCTACCTCATCAGTGCCCGGCTCCAATCCTTGGGCAGACACGCTATCAACTACGCCGTTGAGGCGATGACAATTTCAAAGTTGAAACTTCTTCATCACTTATGTTTTACTAATTTTATTTGAGAAATGAAATTATTTTTATTTGATTTATAATATAAAATCGATATAGTCCAGTGCAATTACCAATTAAAAATGACGGAACCCAGTTTATAGTGAATGGATTTGAATGATTTTTTTTGTTGGATTTGTAATACCATAAACTAAAAAGTTTACCCATCAAAAATTACTACAATTTTTAAACTCCGTGAATTTAAGCAAAAAATCAAAATTTCTACCAAAAAAAATACAATTTTGAATTATTTTTAAATATTTATTTTAAGAAAATAATAACTGTTTTAGTTTTTGAGGTTTCTTATACAAAATTTATGAAAATTTATGTATATTTTATATAGAAACTTAATTATTCTCGAGAGAAAAAATAAATAAAGCTGTGAAAGGAATGTTTACTAAACTAGAAGTAGCATCATTTGCAATGGGACCTTAAAAAAAACAATTAGCGGAAGGATTCAATAGTAAACTTTTTACATTTAAGTATAAGAAATTCAAAAAATCCGGAAACATCTAAATCCATTAACTATAACTGGGTTCCGAGGTATAAACCTAATTGCAATGGACTAATAACTGTGTAAGATTTTATCCGATTATTTATCACAAAGAATATTGTTCCATGAATTCCAAGATTTTGTCATTATGCATTACATTTACGCTATCAAAAACATTGAAAGAAAATATTAAATTCTATTTCATAAATCATTTTAGTCAGGCACTGGAAAAAATACGATTTTATTGTTGCAGAAGAAAATAGTAAAGGAAATGGAATTTGCACTATGAGAAATGAAAGTTTGGCATCAAAAGTGAAATCTATTATACCACAAATAATTTTTTATATTGTTATTTTGACTGGAAAATGTATTTTTTTTTAAAAAAAACTTTTCCGCTGGCATAAATTAGAAAAAATGAAGTATTTCAGTTGTTATAAAGTTGAATGTTTTGGAGTTGTGATAGGGGTTAAAATTGATTAGTTTTGTGTATTTAATAATTGACAGTTGTATGGTTTTGTAGATTTACAAGATTATAAATTAATCCACATTTGAACTAACGTAGCGGTGAATAACTAACTTCTTTCTTTGTATGATACCAAAAGTAGTTCCTCACACTTGGGCAGGGTAGGTAGTACAATTTTTTCTTCTACTACTAACAGTTATCCTTAGAGGAGTGTAAATGACTTTTTAGTAATCGTTTTGACAAAAAGAATTTATCTGTGTCTTACTCGAAATTTTCTATCCAATTATCATTTATTTGTTACCAACCATTTGTTAACCGTTGCCATTCTTTTCTGATTGACCGAATGGATATTTTGTAACACATCTCCAGCAGAAATACATAAAGTTGAAGTTGACCTTCGAACCCTTGTTTAAGTTTAATTTGAGCTTACATGTCTAGCTTGTTTAAAATGAAATATATTTCTATTCAACTATATGGTGAGAATTATATCCAATATAATTCATTTATCGTAATTACAAATATTAATTAACAACTTATCAAAAATTATCACTTATGTTAATCAAAATTGTTCAGGTAAAGTTAAATTTATTTTAGGTTGATTGTAACCACTTTTGACTTAAATTTGAATGAAAACAAAATTAAAAACTCTATATTTAGTTTATTTTTATAAAAGCCTTGATGACATGTACATTATTCAATCGAATTCGCCATTTGACATTTCCATCGTTATAGTTTTATTAATATTATATTTTGCTTAATCAAGCAAACTTAACACTTAATTTTCAAACTATAATTTGTTTTTGCTTACAAAGTTGTTTATTGTTGTTATTTAGAATAATAAAATATTATCATATAAATAGTTAAGATACATGTGTCTTGAAACGTTGAAATGTTATTGCATCCCACCCACTAAATTTCACGATTACTGTTGTCTCTATTATGTAGATTATAGAATATCCAGACGATGATAAAATAGGTTTTTATGACATTCTTCACAAAAATGTAGTTATTACTTTTAATTTTAATGAAAATATTTGTATAATTTTTTGTTGCATATATGTTTGGTAAGGAGTTTGTAATAAATTGAAATGTTTATTTTTTTTACTGCTTGCTCAGCATCTAGATAGAAATTAATCTTTGACAACAGTCAGTTAGAATTGCGTTTGACAAAGGCTGAGGCAAAACTCAAACTATCACTCACATAAGTCTCGACATTTCCTTTTTCGGATTTTAATTTAGATTTAAATTTTAAAGTAAATTATTTTCCACATTTGAATAGTATTGTGTTTTTAAATTACAAACTTGCTTCAAATCATCAGATTCTGATTAGCCTGCTGTAAAACTATTTCTGAGTTATCATATATCTGGTAGGATTCCAATGTTTTTGTCTCCGTCCGGTTATAATCAAAGTAGGCACAAATCGGTTACTTTAATCAACTAATTAAAATTTATCGTCAAATTTGGTAATATTGCTCCAACCAGCAATCCAACTTACTGGCAAATCTGGCACCACTTGGGTGAAAAAGCTTGCACGAGTCATCCAAGAATGATGAACAAAGCTCACATTATTATAAAGAAACCGACATAAATTGATGATCAAAATGGGCACCAACAAATTTACAAAGTCAAAACAAGTTGAACTAACTAATACGAACAAACAAGCAAGATAAAAAACAATTTGGTGACGTGTTGATAAATTTATTAATGTTTTGAAATTGTTTGCGAAATATAGTGATTTGAAATATAGTGATTTAAAATATAGTGATTTGAAATAAGCAGAGGATTAAAATAATAGTTTTGCGTTTGATTCGAAGCGGTTGTTTGCAATAATAAAAACTACATATATCTTAAGAACTACTAACGTGATTCAGAGTACCATAAGGTTTTTAGATTACATAAGTAGAGTTAATATTTTCTTTAAATTGTTTTACTTTCAATGTTACCCGTAAATTGACATCTTTTACAAACGACTGACATTAAGAAAATTGCATTGTTTTGCCACTCTTTTGTTTTTGGGTTAAACAAAAATCCATTCCTTCTAATTTCAATAAGCCCTGAAGATGCTAAGCATCCACTGACGCCGAGCATCTCAATAAAGACGAGAAAGATAGTTTCTCAACAGAAATAAAAGGTGATAAAAAAATCAACACCACCATGCGATGTCAATCATGAAATATGAGATGATTTTGGGTGACTTGCTTTTAGAAATTTTACGAATCCAAGCAGCTTGGATTTAAAAGATAACGGTAAATAATTTGTGGAGTTGATAGTGCTAACTAATAAGCATATCAGATCTCTAAATGCAAAAATTCAAAATCAAATTTATCACATGCAGCTATCTAGTTCTATCTTTTCAATCTTTTTTTGAATATGTTTAGTGTTTAAATCCATCGACTGCTTGATTGCTAGCGATTGCTTGTGCTAAAATAATGTTTCGTATTCTAAACCTCGGCAGGGATGAATTTAATGATTCAATTAGTATTATCAATCTCGTAATGGTATCATCCGCATATTTCGGATACTTGAGTTATTTTTTTGAGGATCTTCTTAACATTAGTGACCAGGAGTCAGTCAGACGTCGAACATAAGTTGCGCCTGCGTTATAGGCTCATGTATTTGTACGCACAAAAAGGCTTAAGTGCTACTGATGATATCGACGTTCTATAAAAATCAGACATATGTAGTAATGCTTTTACCTGCCAGATTATTTCAGTTAGATAATTTAGAACAACTTTGCGCAAACTACAACATGTATGAGATATTTAAATATATTTTGCCAACCAAAATCGACCATTGAGCTAAAAAATAATTTTAAAATTATCTTTGGTGTTCAATAAGTTCTAGGTACCACCTATGTCCTATATACACTTTTATCAATTATGATAATTGTGGAAACATTTTCAGAGTGCAACATAACTCTTTATTAGTTTTCTTTTGATTGCAAGCAAGTGTACAACTCTCTCAAACGTGATGATGCCCTGCTGTCAATTGAAAGTCTTGATATCTTCTCTATATCGTGTTTATAAGCTCCAACTAAATAATTGAGTACGCAAATGATTTTGTAATCATCCATCGAAACGTTAAATATCAATTACTTTTGTCCAAGTTATATTAGCATAATATATTGTTCTATTTAAAACAAGTTGAAATCATTAGAGCTAGAAGGATATATTAACAAGTGTTTTCACTCAGCATAGCAATCGATTTTAATATTCATTTACTATTATATGATTTAATCCAAGACAGAGCTTTAATCTGCAAATTCTTGGCGACAGCATGGATTCACAAAACAATTCTAGTAAATATAATGAATTTAAAAAAGATTATGTAACAATCGGCTTTTAATCGAAAACCTGCAAATTACTTTACAAATTGACGGGACATACTGTATTGTGTAGATACCGAAGCATCTACAATAAACAAATAGTGTTATTAAAGCTAGGTAGCCTTTCAACCTTTTGGTGTCAAACTAAACTGGTTGTTATGGCATTTGTTAAAAATATGTTAAATTTTCTGGGGCTGATACTGTGGAATGTTGTTTAATAAATCTGCTGAATATTTTAGAACCAAGAATCGATTGTCATTCAATTCTAAAAAACTGAACTACTGAAACCGCAATATTCGTGAAGATTATAACAACTGAAAAAGACTGACGACCTACAAAAGAAATTTGCACATAAACGACCAAATATAGTTTCATTTTTCTATGCGAATATTAGATAGCAGTCCAGCAGTACCTTTATGCTGCCAAGGTCAACAATTCAAGATTCGTTTTTATTTTAAATATTTATGGATGAAAAAAGGCGTAAATATACTTAGCTATTCGAAAGGTACTTGTGTTTTGCATAACATACAAAAACGGCATTGGTGACATACAATGGCGAGTTCAGGAAGATAAATAAAATAAACTAATATCAATAAAAATATAAGCATGTATTTTAATTTCGTTTTACCCAACCTTCAAACGTATTAACGACCGTAGTTTGAGAAAAAAGTTTTATGACCTCAAAATTAAAGTAGAAAAAAGATGTTGCATTGTGTTGGCTCAGACCAAAATCTGGCTTTACGAAAATAAAAATACTTGTTTTAATTTGAAAAATTATAATTCTTTCTTCTGTAATCGAATAAACGGTTATAGTGTCATGGCAAAATTAACAATTTGAATTGTGATTTATCCCAAATACTCTGTGTGACGCTAATTAATAAAAGAAGAAATATAAGGTTTATCTCAATTTATAAATTATAGATCCCCAAAGAATACAGTGCAAAATTTGTTCGGTGTATTGGAAACTGTTAATGTTGATTATAAGCGAATTATATTTTCGTTTAGGATGAAATTTCGATAAAAATGTAGGCAAACCAAAACTATAATGAGGCATAGACGTTGACGTTAAAAAATATGGTATGATATCGGTGTGACTTGTGTCCAATTCAATTTAAGTTTTAATTCGTAGCATAAATATAGTGTATGAGAAGCAAAGTCGACACGAGCAACACATTTATTGGCGTAAAGTGTAGTTTTAATTGTCTCACAGGTAATAGAATAGTATATTTGCCTACAAGAGATGAAAACATTGTTTTTTTCGTGAGTAAACATTCGTTCACAAGACGCGCTAGCGTCGAGTAATACATGTTTACGAACGAAAAACGTTTTTATCTCGCGTAGGAAATGCAATTTTTTCTATGATACTAATATATAATCGATATTTACTATAAATTATAAAGTTATAAATCGACAACAAAACATTCAAAATTCATATTCTATTTTTTCATGGTTACGTTGTTTAAAATACTTTGTTAAATTATATGAAAAACCATAGCAACTATAATGTGTTATTTTTTTACACTAGTGAGTTTAATATTTCCCTTAAGCAACCGAAAATATTTGGAACAAATTAAAAGTTTTTTAAAGTGTTTAAGTCGGTTACTAATTATCAAAGTTACTTAATTAAACTACCGTAATTTAAATTATAACTTAACATCATCGCACGCAGTCTAATTTAAATCTAAACTAATTTTGCAAGAGTAATTCTTTTATACAATATACATAATATCTCGTATATTTTAGGAAAATATAGATTAAGGTTGAATACAATTGTTTTGTATGTATTTGATAGCATTTATGTAAAATCATACCAATATTCATAGAATTTTGCTTATAAACAATTTGAGTCATAATAAGTTTTAGGTTTAAATGTAGGATTCGTGCAAACGGAATCGAGCTACATACAAAACAAAGAAGCGACACCACTTACTCCATTTCCAGTAGCACTTCTTTATATGAGACGTTATATTATTAAGCTGTGTATATCTTATGTTATGAATCGTGATGTCAAAAGGGTTTCAACTAGATCACTTTGGTTGTGTTAGCATCAGAATATTGAGTCACACTTTTGATCTTAACGAGTTTGGAAATTATGTTCAGCAAAACAGAAGGAAGTCTTGACCCTCGGCTCAACTTTCATACCTTCTTTCGTTCATACTTGAAAGCTACGTCAATTTTTGCGATGGTTAACCAGGAGTGCTGTAAGTTTATATAATTGATATAGACTTTAAACTAATCGTTTAACTCCTAAACCAAACAAAACGTAGTTATAACGCCGTTTAAACCATGTAAACTGATGATATGACAAATATGACAAAATTAAGGTAAAAAATATAAATTGTACGATATATTAATGTTATATTGTATGTTACCTGAAGTCATGTTTTGTCGAACATATTTGTTATTATAGGACACCCAACAGGTAGTTTTGTTATACTTTTCTAAGAAATAGAAATAATTATATGACAGAAAAATTGTGTCTGGCAGTCAATTTAAATTGTAAAAATTGGTAGTCATAGTTTACAGTAGTAACCTTTAATTAAAAATTAGAATTTTATTTTTGTACAAACATACTTATGAAATGGTAATTATAAATTCATAGTGGCTGATGTATAAACGTTATTACTAGGGGTGAAGTGAAACTAATATTAATATTATCCAATATCCGGCTCACATAATTAATCACGATTAAATTTGTTTCCCTGATAATTAAATCAATGTCAAATATATGATGGTTTTACTGAGATTAAAAAATAAAAATGTTTTTAGGGTTTGAGAGTTTTGACAAAAAAATTAATAAATGAAATAAAAATTTAGTAATGCAATCTAATTGTTAGATAATCTTGACCACTTAATATTTATTAAAATACCGAAATCATAATGTAGTATCAGTATAATGAACCAAAAATCAGTACATATGTTAAGACAATAAGTTGAAAAACTCTATTTCTTTTCTTTATTAATTTATCAAATAAAATAAATTAAATTCAGTTTAAATATTTGATGTAATTGTGAGAATACGATACATAAAGTGGCTGTTTGTATTTATTTCATTTGTTATTGTTTTATATTAATTTCATTTCTTCACTTAATTTATATTATTATTATTCTTATTTTTCTTATTTTATTCTTAATTTTTCAATTTTATTACTGTTTTTATAGTGATCAATTTTGTAGTAGTAGTATGTTTGTGTTACATTAGATCAAAATGAAGAAGGCAGACGTTGATGATGATATGATGTTCAAAGACAATTATCTTAACTATGAATTTTATTCTATTCAGCAAGATGAAAGAATGAAATGATTTGATTAAATAAAAGAACTCGGACATACTTTTGATTTAAAGAGGTAACCGTATTTCAGTGGAATCAATTTAGAGATAAGTTTTAGTTTGTTATTATATATTATGTTGGATGGTTGATTGGTTTTTGTTAATTATTGAAATATAAGCCAAGTTGGCTAGATACTTGCAGGTTGCAATGTTTGTAACGATTGAACGAATTAAAGCTTTAATGTATTAGTTTTAAACACCTATTAACAGTACTAACATTTTATTCGTTCTGACGTACTATTGTGCCCGATGTACAGCCTATTGCAAAACGTTTAAATGCATGTTCATCAACACTTGGAATCTCATATCTTCTTCATGCAACATATCTAAGTTTTTTAAAGTTATGAGGATAGTTGCTCTGTTAGAACTAGTCACTACAACAGCATCAGCAAGTCTAGAAGCTGTTGTTATCTCATAATTAAATCTGGGGATAACCATCTGGTGGAACTGATTTTAGTCGACCAACAAAGTTAACTCAATACGAAAACAAAACTAAAATTATTCGATCAGCAAATATCCATTGATTTAATTCCTAATCTGGTTTTATTGACGTACCGTATAGGCGTATAGCAAACCATCATAATTTATTAATGTTGAAAACTAAACAAGGGTCCTTTATTAGACTGTTAATATTTTATTATCAGATTATTAAAATAAATTTTATTACAAAATATAACAACAATGTAAATCCATCTATAGTATAATAATGTATTTCATCTTACATATGTAGTTATAGTATTTTGTCAATTAATTTTATGATTTCATTCTTCATCGTTTGTATTCTCTTTCTAACGATATTTGACTTCAGTGTATGCATGGCTTAAATTCTATACGAAACCAACAGAGAAAGAACAAGGCATATACAACCCGACCTCAACTTACACTCCCTACAAAATTCATTAAATAACTACAACGCAACTGTATAAGAAAACTTTAAATGTATTTTTGTTTTGTATATTATTTGTTTCTTTTTGGTTTCCTTAAAGACGTTAGTTTGTTATTGAAACCTATCGAGTACACATATCGTTTCTTATAAAATATTAATTTCGAAATATATGGTGTTTACAAAAAAATAATAGTAAAAATTGTGCTTTATAACAAAAAAAAATATGAAAAGTAATAATAGAAATTTTTTTTTGTTTATTTATGTCTTAATAATTAAGGAATAAATAGTGTTTATTGTGTTAATAATCAAAATCTTCAATATTGAAATATAATGATGTCATCTCTTATTCATTATTAAGTTTTCTTCAAAAAAAAGTTTTTAGTTCAAATTTTTTTATAATGTGATAAAAAAATATAAGACATAATTATTATAATTTTTGTTTTTGACTTTTAATTTACTGTCTTCTCGTAGAATAGACATAAATCAAAAATCCAGAATACAAAAGAAAAGTAGATTGTATTGTTGCTTAGATTTGTTTCGTGTTGAAATTTTATTCCAATTTTTGTTATCATCTTATCAAATAGATTTTGTAACTAGAAATATTTGTTTAGTTTCTCTAAAACTACTGTTTTTTTTCAAATTTGAATTTTAAAGATAACTCTTAATTGAGATAAACATTATCATATTTAACTCGTATGTCAGTCATACATAAGACATAATAATTTAATTTGCTATCTTTTATATTATCGTAGTTAAACCGTACTACTGATAATAATTTCGTTTCTATGAATAGACAAAGGAATCGAATAATAGCAGGGAAGCAAAATCAATAGTTTCTTAAATTTTATTATTCGAGACACTGTGGCGCTTCGTTTCGAGTTCTCTGCCAAAATGCAATACGAGAAGAGACAAATTTTATATGTTTGAGAAATAAAATCCAAGTATACAATTTATTTATATCGTTGGCGACAATATGATTTATGAAAACAAATCAATTGTTTGGTTAGCTGGTCGCCAGCATTGTACCTTTGACCATCCACGTTGATTTGAGTTTCTGCATAGAAACAATAAACCTGTATAACTTGTCTGAGTTTTCTATAATAATATTTACGCAAAAATTCTTGTATTTAACATTCTAACGTTTTGTGAATGATGAATAAATTAAATCTTGTTTCAATAAATATATGAATGAATTTATTTATAATTTTTATTAACTTTTGTTGGAATGTCTAGGTCGTCAAAAATGCAAATTTTTAAAACATATCCAGTAATGCGTCATCCTCATTAGAAGATTCAGGAAACCCCAAATGCATTTTGATTATTATGAACCGATGTAATTATCAAAACCCTTCAACTGGTGTAAATAAACAATTGGCTGTGCAGGATTCAAACCCCAGTAAGATCGAAATGTGTTTTATTGGGTTTTTCTTAAAAAACAGTTGTCGATAAGTCAACGTAGATATAGTCGATAAATAAAGCACCAATGTGAAGGTTGCAATTAGTGAACAATACGGCTGCTAGCTCCCGACTGTCTCATTCGATGCATCGACCAATCAAAACACTTCAGCGAATTCCAACATCGTGAACCAATTTAAAAAGCAAAAGTGTAAAAAGATCTACATTGTTTGAATAAACACTTTTAATTATAATCAAAAATATTGCCCAGTTATAGTAAAATATCGTTTATTGAATATAATCAAATGAGTGTCTGCTTAATTTTTCGAGATTTTGATCGTTTCAATGAAATAATTGATGATGCAAGTAACCAATTACTTTTAATTGAAAGATTCATGCGATAATGTTTGTAATTGTGAAAATATTCGTTCCTAGAGTTAATTGAAGTTCTTAAATTATTATGTTTTGTTTGTCATGAGAAATTGATATTTATAAACAACTCCGCTCGTGTATCCGTTTTGGACTAGTATCGCTAAAAAAATCTGAAGATGTCTCTCGTCTGCTTACTAATTCCGCGATTGGTTTAATCAGGACGCATGGAGAGAGGAATGAGATTTTTATTAGATTTTTAGATTTTTATTAGATTTGTAAATATTTAAATATTCGATCTTTGAGGAAGATAGTGCGTTACATGATCAAGAATTATGTCATTAACTTTATTAGTAACCCAATTTTAGTTCTGTTTCTGCAAATTTTGAACATGTGTTGTTTAGGGACCTTGGTTTTTAAAAGTTTTTATGTGTGGTTGTTATACATATTGTAATTCCTACTACAGAAAACGTGAATACTTGAAATTTGAAAACTTATTTTAACCGATTATATTATATATGGCTCAACAGTCCATAGAGTATTTTTATAATTTAGAGGGTGTTTGGTGAAAGATTTACAATTTTATTTTGTTACAGCCTTACGAAATTTGAAAACAAACGTTTTTTAAAATACCTATGTAAGACATCTCATATAAATGTTCGTCTCTTCCTGGTCCGCCAATTTTTATCATTTTCTCATATTTCAACCGGTATTAAAATAATTTCTTCACGAATGTTTTGCTTAAGTTGCTAAAGTGTTTCTCTTTTTGATGATATCTCGTTTTGTTGCTCTTATATATCCCCACAAAATGAAGGCCGAGGTTTGTTACATTTTGATCTATCGATTTCACTATTTCTTTAGATGACTCGTCGTGCAAACAGATCTCTCAGTAATTCCGTTGTTGCATTGGCATTAATTATACACCGCAAGTTTTACAAGCTCAAAGCACAGTGTTATGGATTATGTTAGATTAAGGGTCTACATTAACATTTAACCGTTGCTGCAACGATTCGTTCATCTTGTAAAAGTAAGTGTCAATGATTTTTTCAGGCAACATTGCGTTTTAGTTGATGTAACTGTTAAATAATTAGAGAATTTTATATAATCTAAAACTAATTATTTTGTTAAGTTACGTCGCCATTTAAATGAAAATGACCCACTTGATTTATTAAGATTTGTTCTGTCTGCAAAAATTCAATGATATAAAAATGGCGACCAAACAAAGAATATCTTTACGCCAAACACCCTATATTAACTATTTAGACTGATTTTGGGTTAATGGAAAACTCTGGTCAAAATCAAACCGTGTAGCCCTTTAGCTGTTCATACCGTAAATCAATCGCAATCCAATCCCAAAAATGAATTCACAATCATCCTTCTAAGACATAAAATCATCTGTTTCAATGCCATTCAAATGCTCTCTTATTTCTTTCTAAAGCTTTGTTAGTTTGTTACTTAATTAAAAATGTTTATTTCACTAACAAATTCATTATGTTATTGTGTAAAAGCTAAATGGCTTATGTCATAATACATTTGAAACAAATTATTTAAATTTTTAATGTCGTGCTGCCACACTCAACATAATTAAGTATCGTTATAGTTGCAATACGAAATATTCTCAGACACCTACTTCTTTTAAAGAAAAGAAAATTACTATCTTTCCATATTTGGAAAGATATACTTTGTCATAACTTTTATCGCATAATTCTTAATTATTTTAGATTTTCATTAAATATATTGAATGTCCTTTTGTCCATGGACTCCGTTTTCGGTTTTACCACGTTTTACCGAGTTTCTGTCTATAAGGAGGAGCAAATAATTTTATTTTGAAATTACATGCTCCAAATCATTTGCTTTATATCCAGTTCGGTCAGAGGTTCTTCTGAGTTGTGTCTATATAGGGATCACATTAATTTGACTGTTTGCACTATCCGACTGTCGGGTTATACACGGAGTTAAGATTATATTAGAGACTTCGTTTTGATCTAAACAAAAATCGAATGAATTGTTGAATCTTTTAAATGAGTATTTCATACCTTAGAAAACCTTTGTCGTATAAGGTAAGCGTTTTTGGTGGTAAGCCAAATGACAAATATAACCCACATATAAAACAAGCTCGTGAGGTATGAGTTATGCTACGTGTTAGATTTGCCCCTCGGCAGTATCTAAGTTTTGCTGATAGGTGAATTCTGTTTTGCTTTAAAAACAGCTATTTATCAGCTCTTTGGTTTTGAATGGAACTGGCATTAGTTGTTAAGGAAAGGTTAGTGTTAGTGTTCTGAATCATAATATATGCCACTCTCTTTAACACAAAGCAACAGTTTTAATTAATTTCGTGAGCAAACCAACCACCCAACATTTAGATTGTTGTTAGTCATCTTATAGGCGTTCAGAAAAAACTTGAACCTTCCCACTTTTTCCTAAACGAATCTCTTTTTTCTCCTCAACGGATGTCGTAAATTCCAACAAAATATTTCCAAAGAAACTTTTTCAAATCAATTTTAAACTAGTATTTTAATTTTTGTAAAAATACAATAATTAATTATTTCTTATAAATCATTATAAAAAATTTGAACTATCCATTACATGATAAATTCAGATTACTATTCAAAGTGAAACTACAAATAATTTAATACAAAGTGAATTCATACAAAAGTTAGAATAATGTAGAAAAGTAATAGTGTATCGGAAACAAAAAAAAATGTAATTAAATAGTTAAAATAGTGAAAATATGTCAAACATAAAATCAAGTCAAATATATGATGGATATGCAACAATTCGAACTAGAGGATTACAACGTAGTAAAAGCAATCAAATAAATAATGAGAAAAATATTTTGAAAACTACAAATGGCAAAAGGTTACGCACACGATCATCAAATTCAAATTCATCTAATTCGTCAATTTCATTCGAAGAAGATCTTGATGCGAATCAAGAGGATGATGTTAGTATAAAAAACAACGAACTTTCGTTATTTATAGAAAATGCTAACAATAATAATAATTTATTATTCTACAAACCGCCACCACCTTTACTATCATCCTCCTCATCAAATGGATATCTTAACTCTACCTCTCCAATTAAATCAGTAAATGGTTTACAATCTACTTTCAAAAAACCACTTCCTGTTGGCCCGAAAACTACAAAATTTGCTAAAAATCGTATTAATCAGTTTAATGATTATAAAAATGTTGTTAAGACAACATATGACTTGTTGGAACAATACGATGTGGTTTACTCATCACTTCCGGTTACTCTGAATAACTATTCATCCACTCCGACAAATTCTTCATCTTATCTCAATGTTAATAGTTGGATGAATGTAAATTCTAATGGATCAACTCAAACAATAACAAATGACGAAATGTCTCAAAGTCAATATTTTTATTTACGTCCAGAAAGTCCACGTTATGGTAAAATTGGATACAATCGAATTCTTTCTTCCAAAAACAGTATTGATGAAGAAGAAAATAATTTAAATTTAATTAAATCAAAACCACCAATACCATCAAGTATAATACAATATCGTAAATCGTTTAGCTATCCAGCACAACAAAATAGTTTAATTAGTAATCACAACAATAATAATAGTAATTCAAGCAATAGTAGTTTAAATAGTTGTCAAACAATAAACGAACTACCAAAAATTAAATTAAGTTATGATCGTCGTTATGCAACTCTTGGAGGACATGGTCTACGAGAATTTCAAACACCTGTTCAAAAATGTGTGTTAAACTATTCAACAAATAATTTAGATTTACAAGAATATGATAGGAATAAGTTAGAAGAAAAATTATTAGATTATAAAATTGGATGTCAAACAACACTACGTTGTAAGCCACGGATACCATGGTATGAATTAGCAATAAAAAAGGATATTAACCGACGACAAAGTTGTCCACCGTTTGAAGAGGTTTGTTTAATTATAATAAATTTTTTTAAAATAATTTTACCAATCCTAACACATCATAATTGGTAATTATTGCACACTATAAACGTTATGATTGAACTCTTATTTTATATTACAAAAACAAAGCAAATGATAACTTTAATGTCTTAATAAAAACCATATGCGCCTTTCTTTTTCTTAATTATTACGTCATATTTATCTTTTGTCTATCTTACAATTTCTTTATTGTTTTCTTTGGTTTATGTTTCTTTCTTTGTGGTAGATATTAACGTCAATCTTGTTTATAAGTATTATTAGGTGTGATGATATTGAATCTTATACATAGTTACATACATCATGTGTTTTTCGATAGTAAAATTCTTAGATAAGAAAAAAATTTTCGATAAAATAAGAAATAATAAGAATCACAACTTCTTAATTAAATCCTTAAAATCTATTATTTCACACTCGTGGTACATTTTGTGTTTACTATGTATAGTAAAAATTTAATCGTTTTGTCGTTCACTGACCTTAAATTTAACAAATAAAAATATAGAGGGGCTGAAATCTCAAGCTCTGAGATATCAAGACTTCGGTTTTGGTTAAGGATTTTGATATAGTTTTCGGCATAAAACTTTTATTAGGACATTGTTTTTAGTTATCGGCAGCGATGTATATCAAACATAAAACTCTTTGTAAAAGTACAAGTATTTTATCTCTGTTTAGAAATTTATTACAAAACTAACACGAAACATCAATTCGTCGCCGGAAAATTATAACAGATCATATATTAACATAATTTAGTGAAAACTGAAAAGATGATACACTCAGCAAACTACTCAAAAACCTCTCCATTTAGCGTTTCGAGAAAATATTACAAAATAAGAAATTCATATTTCTTTCAAAATTCCAAAATATTGTAATAATTAAATAAAATCAAACTTTTTTCAAAATTCTAAAAATATTCCAAAAATTATTACAAAATCATAGATTAAAACTCTTCAAAAAATCTTGCAAAAATTGGAACATTTGTCAAAATTCCAAAAATTATAATAAAATCAAAAATTTAAAATTTTTAAAAATTCTTAAAATATTCCAAAAATTCTTACAAAATCAAAATTTGAAACTTTTTTTAAAATTCTAAAAATATATACATAAAATTCAAAAATTCTATTTTTTCCAAAATTCTAAATATATTGCAAAAATTGTAACAAAATCAAAAATTAAAACTTTTTTCAAAATTCTAAAAATATTGAAAAAATTATTTCAAAATCAAAAGTACAAACTTTTTTCAAAATCCCAAAAATTTTTCAAAAACTATAACAAATTCAAAAATTTCTATGTCCAATTTCATGTTCAATTACATTTACGTCATAGAAACATCTTAATTTTTTTTTTCCAAAAAATTGGGCAAAAAAATAAATGAAAACATTTTTTTGACACACTTGACAATATTTTTTTGACAAACTTATAATGCAATAAAATTCTCAATAATAATAATTTCATGTTCATTACATTTCATTCCATACAAATAACTAATTTTTTTTTTCTAAAAAAATAAATGAAAATCATTCTTTTGACACACTTGACATTATTTTTTTGACAAACTTATAATGCCATAATTCTCTATAATAATAATAAAATTTCATGTCATACAAATAATTAATTTTATTTTTTCCAAAAAATTGGGTAAAAAAATAAATAAAAATCATTCTTTTGACACACTTGACAACATTTTTTTGACAAATTTATAATGCCATAATTCTCTATAATAATAATAAAACTTCATGTCATACAAATAATTTTATTTTATTTTTTCCAAAAAATTGGGTAAAAAAATAAATAAAAATCTTTTTTTGGACACACTTGACAATAATTTTTTGACAAATATAATGCAATAATCTAACATCAAGATTTCTCCACATTACATGTTACTACTTATTTTCTCTTAAAATGAACATTTTTTAAACAAAACCAATGTAAATTTTCTTGTTTTGACATACTTAACGATTTTTCGACACACTTCATGTGTCATATTTAATGTTCAATTACATTTCATGTCATCCAAATAACTATGTTTTATATATCTGTAGGTGGGAGGTCACATTTTTAAAATTTTACACGAAAGCCAAAAAACTGTTTGAAAATCACAAACCCTGCTATATCTCTATGAACTTCCCTTACCCCGAAAATTTTTTTACTTTGTAATTTTTTTTAATTTCCATGATATCCTTTATTAAATTACGTTATATTATGTAACGGTTATTTATTAAAAAGGACTTGGTGTGCTTTACCTCACAATGATGGATCTTAGTATTCTCAAGTCCCTTGAAACATACAGCACCAAGTCCAAGACAATTGTACATAAAAGGTGTTTCCAAAAATAATGTTAAAGGCTTTTTTATAAACTTTACTTCAAAATGTATTATTAACAATGTAAGTTTAACGTTAAAAAACGTTTAAAATTGTTTACATTTTGTAAGAAACTTAAAGAAAGACGTAAAAACCTAAAGACACATTGACTAAGTGGACTTGGTGTTATTTGCCTCTAAATACATTGTTGTCCTCTACAACACTATTTAGTCATAAACAGAACTATGTACACTTGATGTTCTTTACCTCTTAAACATTTGGACTTGGTGTCAAAATTTGTTCACTTGACGTTCTTTACCTCTAAGGGCTTTGGACTTGGTGTCATTTACAATTGTTCTATCTCAAAAACTACACTAGTTAGGACTCAGTGCTATTAACCTCTCGGTAGAGAACAAAATCCTGATTCTAACAGTATAAAAAAACGTATTTTGAAAAAAAATGTGACTTGGTGTAGTTTACCTCCCACCTACAGATATATCTAGTCGACAACCGAAGAAATGTTTCTCAAAAAAATTGGGAACAAAATATATATACGTCTTTTGACACGCTTAACGATATTTTTTGACATGCTTCTAAAACAATAATCAAGGTCCTGGTCTTACATACGGATGTCAATCATCCAGATTTCTCCAGATTCAAATTTACTACTCATTATCACTGAAAATAAACGTTTTCTAAGCAAAAAATATGAAAATTTGCAATTTTTGACACACTTAATGATTTTTTTGACACACTTCCGGTACAGTTATCAAACGCATCGTCCATTCTGATCTGCCCATTGAGTATACCTATTTTTAGAAAAAAAAATTTTTGAAATCCCTCCAGCGGTTTTCTAGATTTCGTAGGTAATGACGGACGGACGGACGGCAGAGACATACATTTTTTTTGTTGCTTTTTTAGAATCAGTAGGTCCAAAAACGTCGAGAAATACCAAAAAAGTGGTGGTAAGAATTTCACTTTTGGTTCATGAATTCAATACTTTGGTTTTTACAAAACCGAAGTAAAACAATAGATATAGCAATAAAGGAACGAAAATGTTCATACATATTGATTCATTTTTCAGTTATCAGTACAGTAACTAAGATTTTCTTTTATTCTCGGTCAAATAGACATAATCACACGACATTATTTGTGCGTTATAATTCTTAAATTTTGTTCCCAAGAAGGTTTGCGTTATCGCCAACGAACAAAATAATCAGCTTCGAATAAAATTAGGCAGCAAAAGATGTATAATCCAAACTAGTTTTTAAATTGGTTTTGATTCGGGATACTGAGACATATAGTCTCATACCCTTGATATCAAAGAATAAACGTCGGTACAGTACACCAAAGTGATGTAGAAACCATTTCCAATTATATTATCTATATTTATTTATTCATTTATTTATTTATATATTTTCAAAAGAAATCCATAAATATGATTTCACATAATCGCTTTAAATTTGGATGTATGTATTGTGAAACAGATCATAAAGTAGATTGTAGATTTTTTTTGTGTTTGGACACGGTCGGTCACAAATCAATTTTTATGAGGCTTCAAAAGAAGGTGTAGAGTTGTACGGTAGATTTGTCACTGAAACTGATCATTTTTAGACGATATTAATCAAAGTGGTTATGGGTCTCTTAAGCACCTGTTTATTCAAAACTACAAGCACCGATATGCGATTTTGATCAAACTTGATATAAATTCTTGACAGAAGGAAAAAAATTGTGTCAACTTACTACCGGTTGATTCTTTACGGTAAGAAAGTGTGTATCACTTTCGTTGTTCACCAACAAAACCTATATCTATCCGCACACTAAACTCTTAGTACGTTCATAATCCATTTTGATGAAACTTTGATGCTTGCGCTGAACTCTGGATCCGATCCGTAGGAAAAAGAACTTTCAGGCGTTAATGAAGGAAGCAGTGTCTCTTTTCCACACATCCAAGTTTGATGAAATTTGGGATAAATATTTTTGGCGCGATTTACAATAATACCACATTCCAACTTCTGTTTAGTCATTTTCGGCAATATCAGTTTTGTTGTGTTTTTATTGAAAAAGCTTATTCTAAAACTAAAATTAAGAAAAAACAAATAATTAATGGATATATGAATATTATTTTCATAGAATTCTAAGACACTAGAAATGAATGTATTCAATTGAATAGAATGAAAAATTGCTTTGAAAAGCGAAAGATCCGTAACAAAAGTTCTATCTCAATTCCGGTCGGTTCGGGAATCGAACTGGCGTCCCTCTGATCAAAGTTTATGTGGTTAACCATTTAACCAACTCGACCAGCGACGAGATCAAAAATTGTTTTTGGACGATCGACTTAACATCACAATTATTTAATTCATTTTTAGTGTCAATTTTTTGTCCTATTTATTTATTCTACGAACACGTTTTACCGTTCTTCATACCTCAACTAAGTTGACATTGAATGAAGAACATTATGGATCTACGAATATGGGAGACAAATTCCAACTAGTGGAGAATGGCCACTAACCAATTTAAATTTAAGATTTTATTAAGAGTTTTGCAATGGATCTAACCATTATGTAGTTTAGAATTCTAAGACACTAGAAATGAATGTATTCAATTGAATAGAATGAAAAATTGCTTTGAAAAGCGAAAGATCCGTAACAAAAGTTTTATCTCAATTCCGGTCGGTTCGGGAATCGAACCGGCGTCCCCCCATATAAACTTTGATCAGGGGCGGGACGCCGGTTCGATTCCCGAACCGACCGGAATTGAGATAAATATTTTGTTACGGATCTTTCGCTTTTCAAAGCAATTTTTCATTCTATTCAATTGAATACATTCATTTCTAGTGTCTTAGAATTCTAAACTACATAATGGTTAGATCCATTGCTAAACTCTTAATAAAATCTTGAATTATTTTCATAGTCTATTTTTTAAACTATTTGTGAAGTCCTTCAATGTGTTGACGTTGCCTATATCCAAAAATTAGAGGAATTTTTCGACATAACCAAATTGAGTGATAATCGATTGAATAGCAAACCCGTGTGTCTATAGTTGTTAATGATATCGCATAATTTTTCGACCTAACCCATCATTCGAACTCGGTTCACCCGTAGCCGAATTCATTTGACTAGCCATAATCTATTTATGACTACATATTTCTGAAACTTAAAATTATAAAATTTAAAACAAATAATTTTTAATTAAATGATTAAGTTTCATTTTTTTTTTGGGTCAGTCAAAATATCATATCATGCAGTCACATCCATCACCTCAAATTTGAGAAAAAAAAATTTTTATTATCATTTGGAGGGCTTAAAATACAAGTGAACCAAGTCCATTTCGTGCTACAGAGGTTTAACGTTAAAGCCTTATAACAAAATTACATATTAACATTTTTTGTTAATTATAAATTAAATTTGTTTAACCATATCGTCGCTTTAATAATGAAACAACGTATGCTATTTATACGTTGTTTTTATATAATAGGTGCGCTGCATTCCCCATAAGGGTATCTTTGAATTGGCATTTTTACATTTTCAAATTATTTTATGACTGAGGGTAAGAATTAATAAATTATAAATTACCGTCCATGCAAGTGCATGCGCACATCAAACTTTAAACTCAAATATCTCGAAACTATACTTTTGCGTATACGTCATTTCATTATTAAAGCGACGATATGTGGTTCAGCATATGCTAAACAAATGACAAAATGCCTGAACATACGCCTGAACAAAATGCCTGAACAAAAAATGGACTTGGTTGACTTGTATTCTGAGCCCTCCATTTATTTATTTTATTTTCTAATATCTTTATTTCGTTAGATTTGATTTCTTACTAAAATATATATATGCTGCAACGTAACAACGTAAAAAATTTATCCTCTTCTAAAATTATTCCACGTGAATAGTCCTTCACACAAATACAATATCAATAATATATCAAAACCAGTGCCTTCAAAAATTAAAAAAAAAATTGTTTTGGACTAAAAAAATTACTTTTCATATGACACCCCCAATTGTCAAGATCAAAAAAAAGTTTTTTTTTCATAATTTTTCCTGTAAACCCCCGTTAAAGAACATTTGTAATTATAAGCCGACCCATATAATTATCATTTCTTCTATACAAAATACTCACAACCGTGAATTTTTTCAAATTTGTCGGAGATCCCCCTCTTATCTCCGAACAGAATTTTCTTTTGACATTTTTGAAAATAACTCGAAAATTACAAAAAAAAAAAAAATGTTTCAGATTAGAAAAAATAACCTTCCATATCACACCTCACTCGTCAAGATCAAAAATAATTTTTTTTTCAAAATTTAACTTAAGAAACTTAGGCTAATCATTAGAAATTTTATCAATACAATATTTGGATTTTTCTCAGAGAGCACCTCCACTTCTGTTTTTCGTGTCTCAGACTAACCCTTCTTATCAGTACCACTAATTTGATTTCGAATTAGTAGACGGATATCAATATTTCAATAATTTAATTTATTAAACATTTATATTACTGGACATCCTTTTAGATGGATTACGCCCCGATTTTTATATAATCAAAAATAGCGTATAAAGAATATTACGATAGTAATCGTGATGATATAGTTTTAAATAAGTTAATTTAAATTATAACATTTCTATAAAATGATTCTTTAAAACATAAAGATTCTTTGTATTCGTGGATTTTTGTTTTAAAGAATCCTACAAATGATTCTTTAAAACAAACCCACATAATACAGTTGAGCTAAAACTCAAAAACGTGATTTCGTTTAAATAACAAGTCTAAAAGCAACATGGCTGTTCTTAAGTATGATCTGATTTTTTTACCCAAATACTTTCAATACTTTTGTTTTAAGAACTCGAACTATTAGTTAGGCTTATAAAGTTTCTTACAAAAATATGATTCATATCAGAACTATAAATGACACAACAAGCAGATTAAACGTTTTATAAGCATTTTGAAGTGGTTTATTCTGTTTAATTGTAATTATTCAATATTTAAAGTTTAAGTTTTACTTTACCATTCCGACACAAAAACAGTGTGACTTGAATTTTGTTTTATTTTAAATAAAGAAAGATGTATACGTACTTAAAACGGCATCAGGTCGAGTAAAGACGGGCATTAAAAGCGTAAATAAAAATTAAGTTTAATTTCGTTTTCATATGTTAGAAAAAAATAAGATCTACGTGACGATATTGACTATCAAAATTTAAATGCTAAAATGACAATCGTGTGTAAAGAGTAAAGACAGTTCCGTCCTATCGACCATTCAAACTATTTATTTTCAATTACTCAAAGAATTGTATTTTGTTTTTTAAATTGTATGAAGGCGTTGAAATAACATAGTTTGTTTTTTTTAAAGCCATTAACTTTTTATACAAAAAACATTTACAAATTTAGGCGTTTTGTATTCGAAATGAAATAAACCTTATGATCTAGTCAACCTTGACAATGTTGTTTATATAAGTGATTTTACTTACCTGAAGTGCGATAACAGTATTGTTCGCATATTATGAAGCACATAATTGAAATAATTTTATTAATGTAAATTGATCGCGGTTGTATTGTATAGTGTTGAAATTAAAGATTAGTTGAAAATTGGTATATTAAATTACGTAATATAAATTTAATATTTGGTTTTTTTAATGCAAAGTTACGAATAAAACGTAAAAAACTTCATAATAACTTAAAATTGTTGCTTGGAGATAGATATATCATCTTTCTTCTAAAATTTTGTACTACTTTTTATAGGATTATAATTTTTCCAATCTGACCGACTTATTCTAACACGCATGATGCTAATTTAATTATAATTAATTTTATGAATAACTCATATAATATAATCCAGTACTATAGCGAATAGTACCATAGTGAAATGAAAAAGAAAAATAACTCATATTTGTCGCAAGGAACAAAAAATAACATAATAGTGATTACATCGGTTAGTGGTTATAATATAAAATACGATTTGTGAGACACCATCAGGCGCAAACCATCGGTTCTATAAACAGACAACTGTATGACGCAACTTAATTTTCGTGAAATGTTTTAAAATTTTCTTCTTTAAATCCAAAGTGTCATTCAATTTTGAAATATATATGTGAAAACACATTTTCAAATTTTGGTTGCAAATTAGCGTCATATTAAAAAAATATGTCACCCGCAAAGAATTTATTTAATTTAAAAATAATTAAATTCCGTAAACCTATTGAAATTACGAAACAATGTTCAGAACATGTGCACAAAGAATTTTTGAATGAAAAAAAAAATACGTATATCAAATGGTTTCTGGAATGCAATTTCAATAAACAAATTAAGATAAGATGATATTGCGATACGATATAATGGGGGTGTGACGCATTGCTTGTATTCTTTTACAAAAAATATAATAATTGAGGTATATGTTAAAATTTTTGTTATAAATATTTCAAGATGTTGGCTGCTATGTTATATAAACAGTGTGTTGAAATTAACCTTTACAAAATTACAACCTACCGTTTAAAATGGAAGCAAAATTTATTAAATAGTTTAATTTGGCAACGCATTGAGGGAAGGGATCCGTTTTTGTTGATTTGCAATTTTTCATCTATGCCGTTGTGACAACTGCGCGTACTCCAGTTATTGCTATTGACATACGAGCTTACGTGAGATATCACATACTACTGGCAAAAGCAGTGAGATATCACTAGTCAAGTTCATATCTTAGGGGCGCGGATGCACTCCATTCAGTCAATGGTAGTACCTCTAAGTGATGGAGTTTTTCTGGATGATGGCACGCTATTGCTGGCTCAAAGAAATGAGCCTTCATATAACTCTGTGTGGGCTTTAATCATTGAGGAAGACAGTGCGTCACATAATCAAAGATTATGCCACTAGTTGGAATATTGGCAATTACATTTAAGTTTTGTTCCTGCAAATTTTGTAAACATTTTACTTTTTACTTCATATTTTATTATATTTAATTTATGTGCTCGATCCGATTTTGATTATAACATCATCCTCATATATTATAGGTGTGATTGAACTTATTGTTTACTTATCGATTCTTTGAAAAGAAAATCCCGATCAACATCTAAGAATGGATGTTGCTGTAGGTCCTATGTCGTAAAAAGTTAACGCATGGAGGTATCTTTTCTTTTGATTTGTAATTTTTTTAATTTTGATTAACGGGTGTGACAACCTCGCGTACTCTAGTCCCTGCTATTATCATATGAGTTAATATGAGATGTGACATACCACTGGCAATAGCAGTAAGATATCATCAGCGAAGGTAATATCTAAGGATTTTTGTCGGATGAACTCTTAGTTAGTCAACGACGGCACCCTTAGTCTTAATTGTGTAATATTCCTTGATAATGACACGCTATTGCTTGCTCAAAGAAAAGAGCATTCGTATAACTCTATGTGTGGGTTTTATTAATTGAGGGACACGTGATGAAGAAATATCTCACTAGTTGGATTATTAACAATTACAATTTAGTTTTGCTCCTGCTAATTTTTTAAACATACATATTTGTATGTTGTGGTTGTTTTTAATTTTTCTATCCTCTCATGAAATATTGACCTTTGTCATATTTTATATGTAAATTGTGATAGGATGTTATGCTATGTTTAGTGTGATATGTTGATATTTTTGGGGTTTCATTCTTGAAAAACTTAAAATAAAAAACTTTTAAAAAAAAAATAGAACCGGCTTCAAAAAACACAAAAAAGTGAAAAATAACTCAATTGTGACTTTAGAGACAAAAATACAGCTATTGATTTATTTAATTATTTAACTATTGATTTATTTAATTTAATTATATTTAACTACAGACAAAAAAAATTGCGGTTTTAAACAAGGTGATTATATTATAGAATTTATTTATTATTATAATTATCACAATTATTATAGATGTTACAATAGTTATTATATTATAAAAGTTATTTGTAGCACAAAACTGTTGGAAATCGGTGCCAAGTCGATGACATGTTAGTCACTTTTTCGCAGGGTTGTAACGTATAATACGGTAACGTATAAAACACGTATTATACGTACGTATAAAACGTATAAAACGTACAGTATAAAACACACAATTATTAACGTTTTATACCGTATAAACGTAAAATCCTTAATAAATAAAAATACATTTATATAACATTATCGCGGGCATATAATTCATCGTACTCATGATATATAATATTTATAAAGCGTAGATTTCTGGACTAATAGGAACAGTTGCTTTAGAAAATATAGCGTCGTCATGATAATTTCTTACCCAACTATTCCTATTAGTTCAGAAAACTTCCACATTTAACGTAAATGCTTCTTTTCAAAATATAATTATTTGTTTTCAAAACAAATTTAGTCTGCAATAATTTGACATTTCCAACCATACCTATTATTTATTCATCAATGACCAAAATTGAACTTACTCAATAATCTTCTCACTAAACTTTTTCGTTTGACGTAAATACATATTTTAACTATTACAACTTTTGTATAAAAAGAAGATTTGATCTGCAAGAACCTGTTATTTTCAAACTGTGTCTATTAATTGGAAGTGGTGCAACCCGGATTCACACAGCAAAATTTTTAAACAACATCTCTCTAATAATCTCTAATAATTTCCCTAACTGCTATTATGAAAAAAACGACATTTATTCTACAACAACATAATATTTCCCAGCTGTTCTTATTAGATGGGAGGACCTGAAGTTGGATTGAACCATATTTTATATATTCAATAACTATTCAATAACTATTCAATAAATAATTAAGTTCATGAGCCAAATGTTTCTAATCCAAAATGTTTCCCATTAAGTAAATGTTGGAATCAAAATGAAAGAAAATCATATAGTATACGTGTTGAAAAATTCAAAAATAATTTAATTGCTTGAGTTTAAGTGCTCCAAAAAATCTCTATATATAATTCAAAATTTTCAATATTCAAATCTAGTGAATTAAAAATTGTTAACCAGTTTAATGTACAGTAACATAGTACTTTACATGTACTGTTTTTACATGTACTGTAAAAATATACATTCAAATAACATCTAGAATTTAAATAGTTTTTGTTATAAATTATAAAATATATAAATAATTTAAAACTACGTAATTATATTTTTACTAAAATATATATATTTTTACTAAAATATATATATTTTTACTAAAAATATAATTAATATCTGAAGAAAGAAGTATTTTTAATTTTTTATGAATGAATTTCAAAAACAAAATCATATTATACGTTTTATACGTTATATACGTTTTATACGTTTTATACGTTACGTATTATACATGTAACGTATAAAACGTTTTATACGTGTATATTAACAACCCTGGTTTTTCGTCAATTTGGCACCGACTTCGAACAGTTTTGTGCTACAAATAACTTTTATAATATAATAACTATTGTAACAACTATAATAATTGTGATAATTATAATAATAAATAAATTCTATATATAATAACTTTGTTTAAAACCGTAATTTTTTTTTGTCTGTAGTTAAATTAAATATATTTAAATTAAATAAATCAATAGTTAGCTGTATTTTTGTCTCTAAAGTCACAATTGAGTTATTTTTCACTTTTTTGTGTTTTTTGAAGTCGGTTCTATTTTTTTTAAAAGTTTTTTATTTTTCCATTTTTAGTTTGGTTTTATACCCAAATGTCGGTTAAAAAGGCGTTTTTGAAGTAATAACTAAGTCTCGGAATGTATTCATCAACGACAATCAAGTAATCAATGGTTTTTCGATTTTTTTTGAGAAAAAAAGGTGAATTTCCTGTCATATAAAATTATATTGGACCAACTCGGAATCTAAAGCAATATAATACAGCTCAAACCATCCAAATACAATAAGCGGTTTCGAAGAAATCGACGAAAATACATAAAAAATACAGGTTTTTTGAATTTTCTGAAAAACGGTCTTTTTCGCGTCTGAAAAACGGTCTTTTTCGCGTCTTAAAAAAATACGAGACTTTCTCGAAATCCACCCAAATAGAATACAACTAAAACCATTCAAATCGAATGAGTCGTTTATGAGAAATCGGTGAATATACAGGTTGTCCCACGAAAGTTGTCCCACCGGTTAACTGGGGATACCTTGGAATAGCGCTAACAACTTTTGTTCAAGCGAAAATGCCAAACATGCGAAACAAAAATGAAAAAAAAAAGAAATTAAAAAAATGCAAAAAAAAGTGCATGAAATGCTTTTCTGCGAAATGCTTGAACAAAAGTTGTTAGCGCTATTCCAAGGTATCCCCAGCGGGACAACTGACACCCTGTAAATAGAAAAATACAGATTTTTTCAATTTTCTGAAATACGGTATTTTTTGCGTCATAGAAAAAATATTTAAATATTTATCTTAATCGAATACAATTTAAATCATCCAAATCGAATGAGTTGTTTTTGAGAAATCGGTGAACAGGCATTAAAAATACAGCTTTACTGAATTCAGCTGAAATACAGCTTTACTGAATTAAAAATACCAATTTACTGAAAAACTATATTTTTCACGTCATAGAAAAAAATACAGATTAACCTCCAAAGCAACCCTAATAGAATGCAATTTAAATCATCCAAATTGTATGAGCCGTTTTTGAGAAATCGGTAAACAAACATACATCAATATTTATCAAAAAACACAGTGTTTTTCATTTTTCTAGAAAACGAGTATTTTTTACGTCATAGAAAAAAATATGGGACCATTTCGGCATCTACTTAAATAGAATACAATTTAAATCCTTAAAATCGAATGAGCCGTTTTTGAGAAATCGGTGAACAAACATCAATAGACATAAAAAAAAACCCCAAGTAAAACACAGAACCTCCTTCTTTTTTGAAGTCGGTTAAAAATATGCGTCAATCAACACTTTAGAACGCTTGTTGTTGTGGGACCTAAATCTTAAAAGGTTTTTATGGGTTTTTTGGTACATATTCTAAGTCCTATTACACATTTTATTAAAATAAGAATTCGAATTAACTAAACTGCTAAACACGAGGAAATGATTATCAGAAACGATTTGGCATGCATCTTATAAATATTTCTTTAAGAAAGATGGTAAACACACCAAATAATAAACCGTTTCAACAGACTCCCATTATTATAAATAAACTTTAAAGATTAATAGGAAGAAAAACATATACAAAATTAAAAATTTATTGACATCAAAAATTAAAATCAACTACAAATTTTAAAGTGTTTTATTAAAAGTCACCAAAGTACATATAGTGTTTTCTTATAAGAGATGAAAACTACCTTTTTCATGAGTGAATAAGTTGCTCATGAGACGCACAATTTAAAGCTTTTGTAAGAATATATGAAAATATCATGGCACCAAAATAAGAGAAACGACAGTTATAGATATAGACCAAAACTTACCTTTATTTCGAATGAGTTGCTTTTATCCTGAATTAATAAAAATAGCCCAATAGTTAGCACCCGTTTGCAAATAAGGAAGCACTTCATTATTTTTACACTGTTTTGGTTATCTTGTTTTTTATATGTTTAAGGCTGTTTTGCATGGTTTCATTATGTATATCTTATCTCGTTATTCGATTTGATCATTATATCCGATTAAATAAAAATTTCCCTTTTAAAGGATGTTACATTAAATTAGTATTATCTTGAGTTTATCGCATCATCATGATTAGTTGTTTTTTATTTTACCGCAATGCATTGGAAGAAAAGAATTGGAAGAGTTCTTATATTTTCATGTTTAATTCTTCTGAAGAATTAAACATGAAAATATAAGAATTTATGCGCGAGAACAAAATCAGTTAATAAAAGTCGGTCATGTGCGAATAAAATTCACTCACCGAGGGTTCCGTAAATATAAAGTATAAATCATGTTTATAAAATAATTTTGAATTAATTTTACTAAAGAGAAGGTTTGATGGGATTATTATATTAATCTTTTTCTTTAAAAGTATAAAATCAAACGGTTTGCGGTATATGTATCAAAATGCAACCAAATGTAACTGTTGAGTCTTCAATAGGAATAGCAGTGACACTTCGTATCATTATAAGCCTGAAATTTACATAGTTAGGTTTTATATCCATTGGTGAATATAACTTTACCCTTTATATACCAATATGTTCCTGGAGTAACACTTCAAACGCACTGCGAGAAAGCTTATGCTAAATAAATAAATTGATTATTAATTTAAAAGCTCTTTAACGCATTATAACCTATTTTGCGAATTTTTTTACCTATTGAAAAATTTCTGAAAGAACTTAATAATTACTTATCGAAGTTTCTTCCAGTTCTTCCAAAGCGTATGCGGTCATTGTTTGAATTAAGATACTATTTAATTAATGCATGCAGTTCTTAAAATTGTGTTTGTTAGATAGAATCATTAAAGTTTTCAACAGTTTCTGATCGAACGGACAAACCAACTACCAAGCAATTATAGCAATATAGCATGTTGTGATTTATGACACTAGTCCATACATATTATTATTTTTATTTCATTATTTTATATATACGAATACGATAATGATAAACCAAATTTGCAAACATACATGTTTAATAGTAATAACAATAATAATAATTATCTATTATTTTCATTATCATGATCATTACTTCGTTTGCAATTGAATTATAAATATAAACAATATTCATATTTTCCAAAACAAAAAATTTCAATCCTAATGTCTTCTTAATGGAACAAAGTTACTGTTAATAATAAAAATAAAAGTTTTCTGTTATTTAAAATTAATTGCTTCAATTTTATCATCTTGAACTGCTTCTGTATTTACAATAGATAAAAAACAAAACAATATGATTCATTTGAATTTAAGTATTTATGAAAAAAATATAAATTAAGTTAAAATTAATTTATCCAATTGAAAGTTTTTAAATGTGATAAAAATAAAATTCTATTATGAAAATGTAGAAATAGATATTAGAAACAGAAATTTATGTAATTTAATGTTAATTTTCACTAACTATATTAAAACAAACTATATCAAGCAACTCCAACAAAATCGAAAATGCTTATATTTTAAAAGCTCAAAATTAATGAAAAGTCAGCGACTTTTTTTGTAACTGACTGGATCAGTGGGTTTGATTCTTAAAACATTTTGATTAATCTAACTGTTGGTAGTTATTGCAATTTAGTAATCATAATTCCGCAATCTTTCAGATTCAATCACTAAACAGTAAGTAATAACACCTGCTTTTATTAAGCGTATGTGGCCTTTATCAATTTATTCACACCAACAGCAAATCACTATAGCAACAATATTCTTTAACTAGAAAGTAGATCTAGATGCTTCGCCCAAAAAACAACAAATGCCCGTATTGACATGTTACAGAATAAAATATTCTCCATCCGACGAATTCACACATAGTGAGGTCAGAAAATTAAATCATGCCCAGAAAATTAATAACAATATTTCTACTCAAAAATGAAAAAACATAAAACTTATATGTAAAATCCACTATTATTTCACAAAATGTTCACTGTCGGTGCCACTATTGGCCACCAATATTCCATAGACGGACATAAGGAAGTTCCTAGTAATTGTTTGTTTTTTACGGTCATTTTGTTCTTAGATTTGAAACCTTGTATTGTTTTATAATGTGAGGATGATTGAAATTGTTTTGTTTTATTATGATGATTGAATTAATGTTTCGTTAATTTCGAATCAAATTTTGTTTTGTATATGAGAAGATGACATTCATAATAATATTTTTAATAAAGTAGTTGTATTTAGCCCTTGGTCTCGTTCACTACCCTGTTAGATAAAAATCTGGTGTTACTATTGCCAAACTGCAGGGTAAGTATCGTACTTGATTAACAAGCACATGAGATAAATAACAAAGGTCCTTAATTTATCTATTGATTAAAAACTCAAAACTATTTAAATTAAAGCATTATTTTTACATATGAAAAATAATGCTTAGCGAAACTCGATCTTCTTTCCATAAAAAATAAAATACAGCGACAAGAAAAATCATATTTCTCTTAAAATATTTACATAAAGTTTCAAAAAAATAATGAGTGTTGAAAAGTCATTCTAACGTATTATAATGTATTGTGTAGTGGAAATTACAATGTGTCACAAAAACATAAAAACTTAAGACAGAGGTCCCATAACATGCGTTCTGAATTTGAGCGCTCTTTGCCCTATAAAGTTTATTAAAAAATTTATAATTTTTATTTCGTTCCTACTCAAAGAGTAAAGTTTTAATTTTTTCAATTTACTCCTTTGGAGAAGAAGAAATAAATGCTTTTACCATGTCCTTTTTTTATAACTAAATATACTTGCATATATTGGAACAAAACATTGTTTTTTGTGCCGTATATATGTTCTATAGGATTGCAAGTCAACTAGTGTCATCATCTGGATCAATTTCATCAATGCACTCAATTTTGACGATCAACTATTAAGACTTCAAATTATTAAGTGCATGCTATGGCTCCACCTTTCAGTTTATATGTCACTCGTTAAGATTTGCGACTCCTCATTTTTCTGGATTAAAAAAAGGATAGGCTACTAACCCCTTGCGGAATTTTTGTAAAAAAAACAAAATGAAAAAAAGTGCTGACAGGAAACTCTAAAGGTATCCATTTAATCAAAATTAGTCAAAATAGGATGGTACGAAAAACTGGCCATAAATCGATAATCACAAATTTTACATACAAAACGGAAATATGCAGCCATTCCTAAACTTGTTACTTGATTAAGCTCAAACTTCAGCTCTGTGCAGTCTATGGTTCCACCTTTCAGTTTATATGTCACTCGCTAAGATTTGCGACTACTCATTTTTCTGGATTTAAATAAGGACAGGTTTAACCAATAACCCTTGCTTATTTTGCGAAATTTTTGTCCAAAAAAGAAAATGACAAAATATGCTGTTAGGAGGAAGCTCTAGATATCCATGTAATCAAAATTAGTCAAAATAGGACGGTTGCTACGAAAAACTGGCCATAAATCCGACAGTCACAAATTTTACGTACAAAACGAAAATATGCTGCCATTCCTAGACCCGTTGCTCGTTTAAGCTCAAACTTCAGCGACTACTTACAGCGATTTGCGACTACTCAAAAAGGATAGGTTAACTAACCCCTTGCATATTTTACGAAATTTTTGTCAAAAAACAAAATGAAACAACATGCTGACAGGATCATGTAATCAAAATTAGTCAAAATAGGACAGTCGGTTGCTACGTAAAACTGGCCATAAATCGATAGTCACTAATCTTACATACAAAACGAAAATATGATGCCCATTCATAGCCGTTTGTTTGAACAATTAGTTTTTATATGTGTAGTTTTCCCAATTTATAAACAATATTAGTTGACGGTTAATTATAAAACCGGAGTGTTGATGGTTATTAATTTTTTGCTTAAAATATTTTGACCTAAATATGAGTCGAACGCGGATCCGCCGAGTTCAAAGTCCAGTGTACTAACCACTAGGCCGTTCGGCACACACATGTAGATAAATAATTTATTTATTTCTAGGATAGTATATGAAAATTCATTTTCATGCAGGATTAACCCTCTGTGAAAGTAGCCTTTTTCCTATATTAAAAAAATTTTTTCATGAATTCACAAATTGTAATTGCTATAAAATTTTCTTTTAATTTACCCGCATGGGAGGGATCACTTTTTGTTAATTGGTAATTTTTTTTTATTTTTGTTCTACGGGTGTTACAATCATGTGTACTCCACTAGTTAACATGAGATATATCATTCACTGGCAATAACAATGAGATATCACTAGTCAAGGTGATATCTTAGAGGTGCTGGTGGATGACTGTATTCATTCAACGGTAGCACTCTCAATCTTAGTTATGGAATATTCCTTGATGATGGCAGGCTATTGCTTGATCGAAAAAACGTTCACATAACTCTGTATCTGGGTTTTAACCATTGAGGTAGACTGCATCATATGATCAAGAAATATGCCACTAACTGGATTATTGGCAACCCAATTTTAGTTTTGTTCGTGCAAATTTTCCTGAAAAATTTATTTCCTTTTTTTCCCTATTATAAAATATTAACCTATGTCATATTTTACTACGTGATAGGATTTCTTGTTTAGTTATCCATTCTTTAAAAAATAAAACGAAAAAAATTGCGTCCTTCAATACCTTAGAACGCATGTGGTGTGGGATCTTAGTTGAAAGGTCAAGCCGAAATGTGTTGAGCAAAATAAAGATAAATAAATTAGTGAAATAACAAAAAGTGTTTATCAATTTTTAATTTATACAAAAATCTGTTTTAAAGAAATAGCAACACTAAAATATAATTGCCAGCAATCAAGCTAGTGGTATATCTTTTGATAGTGTGACGCACTCTTTCTCAATGATAAAAGGTTCACATATAGAGTATTATGGAGGCTTGTTTCTTCGAGTAAGCAAAATCGTGGCATCATCAAGAAATACTACATAACTAAGATTAAGAGTAATAATACTACTTAACTAATTACTAAGGGTGCATCATTATTTTCAAAAGCAGCAATGAATTTTCTGTAAAAGTAAAGCAAAGTAAATAATTTTAAGTCCAAGTTAAAAGTGCGGATCCTATGAAATTGGCAAAATATTTCTAATATGAATTTAATTAAACCACTCTTGATTTCACACACAAATATTATTCAAATTGGTTTTGCAAATTTTTTGTTGACAGTTTACTTTTATCAAAATAACCTACAAATTAATTAATTTGTAACGTTTATAAAAAACGTATTGAGTAAATGCATTAAACAAACAATTTACAAAAAACTATTTGAAATAGTAAATAAATATTTGAATATTCGATGGTATTATAACAAGTGTTTTATTCTAAATTTATATGATAATAGCTAATAATAAATTATATTATTGAAATATCGAAATCATAATCATGTTTTAACATCTAAACATAAATGTTTGTATTTAAAAAAAACATAAATATGTATCTGTTTACACCTTTGCTTGAAATGGACCAAATTTGAAACTATGTATATGTTTGCTTTCGTTGAGAAAAAACTCATGCTTCGAGCCTAGATCAGGATCATACAACTAGGGCAAAAAAGCTTTTTTTTAGTCAGTTATAAAACATGATCATTCAGACTAAACTTATTTCTTGGGCTTTGAACTAAATGTCATCCGCTATATCCGTATCCTCGGAACTCATACACCATAACAGCGGTAATTTATGGTTATTGTCATTACGCCTGTCTAAATATATTTTGGTTGTTTTCGTTTTGGATTCCATGAATCTTTGATTAGAGAAAATTACCAGATATATTTTAGAGCAACGATTAAATCAAAATTAAAGACAATTCAAAATAATCTTCTTCAGTTCTTGTTTGTAATGTCCCACCGATTGTGAATAACTTACTTTGAAAATAATGATTACCTACACAGCATCTATATGGTAATCTGAAAATAATTAAAATCATGTTACACAATTTATTTCAGATTGGTAAAAGTAAGCGCAAACATTTTGTAACAATAATAATGTTGCTGTGTGTGCTAATTTTTGAGTGCATAAAAACCCTAAATAAATTATTTAAAATTAGAAACCTACCACATTAAATATTTTCCCATCGACATTTATATAGAGGGCTCAGAATACAAGAGAACCAAGTCCAATTTTTGTTGTTTGTTCAGGCATTTTGTTCAGGCATATGTTCAGGCATTTTGTCATTTGTTCAGCATATGCTGGACCACATATGGTTAAACAAATTTAATTTATAATTAAAAAAATGTTAATAGGTAATTTTATTATAAAGCTTTAACTTTAAACCTCTAGCACAAAAAAGCACAAAATGGACTTGTTTCACTTGTATTCTGAGCCCTCCATATATTATATTGAATAATCAATAAGCAAAATGAATAAATTAAATTTTTTATATTTAAAATGACTGAATAAGTTCGTTTTTAAAGTTTTTAGCATATCTATTTTTGTAAAATATTTTAATGGAATGCTAAAACTATTTAAATTTGAAAAGAATAAAAAAAACAAAATAATAATAATAATAAACAAACAAAAAACCTGTAATCGTTTGTGTCTAATTTTTAAATACTTGCCATACACGCTAAACTAATCGAAAGTGATATTCTATTTCTTAAATATGTATCATAAGCTTTCATTTAGCGATAACAGTTTCGTTTTATCTAATCAATTGAATATCTGCCAATTTTATTAAAAACTTATATAAATCGCGTAACCATAAACGTCAAATTTTCAACGGTTCCCATCAAAATAATAATTGTAAAACAATTTACTAAATTTTTATTTTTTCAACAATAGTTTGACTATTTTGATCTTTTATATATGTATTTACATAATTGATCAGAAGTTCAAATTATTAAATTTTTCGTTTTTCAATACAATTTATATATGGACATATAATTATAGATTAGCCTCTTTGAAAGTGGTTATGGTTATTTGTACAAAACATTAGTTTACATAGTTAAACTTCTGTTTTGGATAGAAATAAATGTCTATTTACAATCTTACTTACAACCTTACTTTATAAAGTACTATAGTATAATGAAACCAGTTTAAAGTGACGTCCTAAAACAATTTTTTACATGTCAACATCAGTCATCATGAGTCATGACTTATCAAAACAAAATTAAAACTTCTCCTAATCTGATCGGTTCAAGAAAAAAACCGAATTCATTATTACCCAATTGATGGTTCGAGACCTGCTAACAAAGTTGTTTGTTCCTCAAATGTTTAATTGTTTACTACAGTTATCGTATACTTGATTAACGAACAACTGGATTTTTTTTTGTTTAAAAGTTTTTAAAATGAATCTACCAATAAATTTTGTAGTTCGACTTATGCGATTTTATATTAAGATCATCTCACGCATATGCAACTTGGTTATATAATGTCGTTGCAAAAAAGTAACATCGAGCGAGAAAAACTAAAGCTTCAGTTTAGGAGAATGTATAGATCATGTTATAATTATCTTGACAAAAGAAAAGCCGATGACCTATTGAAATAAAAATTAATACAAACCCATTTAATCCAAAAAAAAAATAGTTTCGTTTTACTACTACAATGCGGAATCGAATTGTACTTTTATCTGCAAATCTGCCTACAAATAAAAAAATTTATTGTATCAGATGAAAATTATTTTTATTAAATTATCAACTAGTAAATATTACAATATGTAAACGCGGTTCTTTCTATAATATATTTGAAGTAATTACTTAAACTATCGGTGCTTTGTTTTGAAATACAAGGCTGAAACAAACAGACCCTTTAAGAATTTAGAAATAAAAATCCGATTATATAATGGCCATATAGTAATGAGCGCGTTTAGAAAATTCGGCCTTAATAGATGTACAAAATATTTCAATACTAGGTCATTCAATAAGTCCGTAGGATGACACATAGATGGCGTTACTAGAATTTTTTCCATATGATTTTTATTTAGTACTAACCTTCAAACGATACGTGTATAAATTTGACAACAAGCTGACTATTTATTCGTGAGTTATAGCATTTTGTGTGAAGCAACTTTTGTTTTTGAAAAAAAATGGAAAAAAGTGAATTTCGAATTTTAATAAAGCATTGCTTTTTGATGAAAAAAAATACAGTGGAAACCAAACAATGGCTTGATAAACATTATCCGAACTCTGCTCCATCGAGACAAATGGTAGAGAAGTGGATGGCTGAATTTAAATGTGGTCGTACCAGCACAAAAGATGCAGAGCGCAGTGGACGCCAAAATGAGGCTGTTATTCCAGAAAACATAAAAAAAATCCACAAATTGGTTATGAACGATCGCAAATTGAAGGTGCACGAAATAGCTGACATTGTAAAGGTAGCAGATGGTAGTGTTTTTACCATTTTACATGAACATTTGGGTATGCGAAAGCTCTGTGCAAATTGGGTGCCGCATGAGCTCACAGTCGACCAAAAACAACGAATCGATGCTTCGGAGGAGTCTATGGCACTGTTAAACCGCAATAAAATGGAGTTCTATCGTAGATATATGACAATGGATGAGACATGGCTTCATAATTACACACCAGAATTCAAAAGACAGTCAGCTGAGTGGACAGCAGTCGACGAACCGAATCCAAAGCGAGCAAAGACGCAACAGTCGGCCGGTAAGGTGATGGCGTCTGTATTTTGGGATACGAACGGAATAATATTCATCGACTATCTCCAAAAAGGAACCACCATCAACAGCGAGTATTACTGTGAACTTTTGGATCGATTGAAGGCTGAAATCGCAAAAAAACGGCCACATTTGCAAAAGAAAAAAGTGTTGTTTCACCAAGATAATGCACCGTGTCACAGATCGATGAAAACGATGGCAAAATTGAATGAATTGGGCTTTGAATTGCTTACCCACCCACCATATTCTCCAGATTTAGCCCCCAGCGACTTTTTCCTGTTTTCAGATCTCAAGAGAATGCTTGCTGGAAAGAAATTTAAGTCCAATGATGAAGTAATCGCTGAAACTGAGGCCTATTTTGAAGAGAAAGAGAAATCGTACTATAAAAGTGGTATAGAAAAGTTGGAAAATCGCTATACTCGTTGTATCGCCCTCGAATGCAACTATGTTGAATAAAAAAATCGAGTTTTGTCAAAATGTTGTTTTTTTCTTACTTATCCTACGGACTTATTGAACGACCTGTTACGTGACAACTGACAATTACTTTACACTAGGAATTGCCCAGTGCCCGAAATTCGGCCATTGTAAATAGACCACCCAACAAAATAACCCATTATTTCAGAGTTTGATTTGTAGATTGATTTTGAATTGTACAACAAATAACTCGAAAAAAAATAATCTCGCAAAAATCTCAAGAAAACACACCTTCACATTTATCCCCTTTTTCCTCAAAAAATCGTCCAAATTTCCCGAAAAAATTGGTTACGGGCCATCTACTCAAGACGTTTCCAACGATATAGATGCTGCCACACATTTATATGGTACCACAAAAAAGTGCTTACGTGCTTATATTACATTACATTAGAGTAAAGTTGTCAAATTTGGGGCACTAGATCTTTGAACTCTCTTCATAAATGAATTGTGAATTATGAAAATTTGACATTTAAAGTTGATTCCTTACAATATTGTCGCACTTTGGTTGGATTTGTGTGAGGCGGAATCAATATTTTCGTATCATTTCAACCTACATTAACAAAGACTGCCAAAAATCGTTCATGAACATCACAGACCGTATGTTGTTGTAGTATATAGCTTTTCAAAGGTATTTATATGTTGTAGATCTGTTTGAGACAACGCTTTATTTAAGAAAACTTTCAACTCCAGAACAAAACGAAATCATTTTGTTAATTTTAGATTAAATGCTATACGGTCTCAAAGAGGAGAAAAAAATACATATTTTTTTTAGAATTCAACCAGTGAATTGCCCCGTATGGACGATCATGAAATTTTGGAGTAACTATTTCTATATGTTTTTGCCTAAAAATGTGTTATAATATGAAATTATTATTATTGCTTTCTCGACATATGTCCAAGCTTAATTACAATAACAACATGTGAAATGATTTCTATGAGAAAATTGTGAAATTTATATTCTGTAATGTGAAAAATATGTATGCGAAAAAGTGGTTATATCATAAAATTTAAATTTAATTATTCAGTTAATAATTGTTCTTAAGTAAGACAGATCAAAAATAATCGGTGTCGTATTATAAACTAATGAAATGTTAGTTAAAACAATCAAGATTTTCAAGTTGATTATGGAATTTTTTAAATTGCTATATATAAATAAAACAAAATTGTAAAGAATCACACAGGAAGATCAAAATAATTATTATTTCAATTTTTTTATTTAATTACAGGCTCACGTCGTTGCCGCATTCGAACAAAGTCTTACAAGTATGACTGGAAGATTACAACAATTAACAGTAAATGCAGAAAAAAAAGTAAGTCCAAATATTTTTTGTATAGTGGTTGTTATAAGGAATAAACATTCTTTTAAACTATCATATGTAATTAAAAAAAGTTGAAATTTCTTATAAAAAGCTTTTCGATCTTTGTTTTTTAACGAAGATCTGTGGCATTAAATGTTGAAATATGAAATCGGAAATATTGAAATCATGTTAAAACCAATAATGTGTAATATTTTTCTAAAATGACAATATTACAATTAATACAATATTTTTTGGTTTTTAGTAAAAATTTGTGTTTTTACAATTTACAAAAAACTTTAAATATTTTTTGTTTGATTAAAAAAGGAATAATATCTCCGGTAAGAAAAACCTAAGGGGCCAAGCCCGTGCCACAGCTTTTGGGGTTTGGGCCAGGCTGATCATTTTCAAATGGCCCAAGCTTGGACTGATGTCCTGGGCCTTGGCTTGGGACAAGTCTGGCAAATAAGACCAGGTCTACCAAACCAATTTTTTTCCAGACCTTCATTAAATGTGTGGAAAGAAACCCAGACTGAAACCAAAGCTAACCAGCCAAGGCTTGGCTCGCCAATACTGGCCCGACATTGGTCCGTTGTTTAATATTGGCAGCCCCTACTGGGGTAGTAATGTAACTGGTAACCGTAACTATTGCTAACCATACTTCAACGATTTCGACAAAGTTTCTGTATGTGTTATTATGGTTTTCCATATTATTCAAAAAGTATATTTTTAAATATTACATTTTAAAGTTTCTGTGTTGGATCAATCATTTGGAGAAGTTTTTTCATTATTTTATAATTTTATCAATTCGTTCTGTTTTATTGGTAGATGATTACTTGCAAATAGGATGACCAAAGACCGGTTTCAATCGTCCTCTCTGGTTTATATAAAGTAATATTCGTGCTCCAGAGCTTGTACCGACCAAAGTTTTATGAAAAAAGTTTCATCCTCTTAGATTCCATTTCTTAAATTCGAATGGCATAGTAAAAGAAATAAAAAGAATTAGGGGAACTAAAGAAAATTAACCCTATATGTAGTAAAATAATATTCGTAGACTGAACCTAGAACCAGACGCTCGTAGAAAAAACTCAAATTTTTAAGAAAAAATGTTATAACTATTCAGAATTCGTCTCTTTCGTATAAAAACAATAAACATTAATTCAAATTGCAAATGATTTGTCTTGAAGTTAGTGTCAAAACTAAAGTAGCAATAATTTTAAAATAAATTTGAAATGTTCTCAGTGTTCTCAATTTAATAAGCTCTAAAGATTCATTAACAAAAGTCTTCGTTTTCGGTTGCAGTATCGTTTCAACTAACTGTGTCGGTTCCATCGGGGATGGGTGGTCGTCAGAGACTACGTTTTACTCAGAGTTCATTTTTGTATCTGCTACCACTTTTGTGTGCAGGTGATATTTATGCGGTTATTTTTGTGTGCAGGTGATTAAAAGATATTTGCAATTCAGTAAATCGTTTTGTAGTTTGATTGGAAGAATTTTAGTGTCGACGTGCCATTGCGAGAGATTCTTGGTATGCCAATATAGAATAGCCAATTTTATCGCGCAGTACAATTTTCTGTAAAGTGTTTAATTTCCCACGATTTTTGGCTGATATCTATGAAGATCAGTTTTTTGCCGTATAATTTATAATACTCCAAGCTATGGTATTGTATGGTGTGACAATGGTCATTCAAGAAATTTCTGAGTGTTTCTATTAAGTCGTATCCTATGTTTTGGGGTGTAGAGTTAACTGTCTCTTAAATTCGTTGACGTACCTGTTGTTGGTCGTTGCAATCCCATAGAACGATATATTATTAATAAAGCGATTTCATGAAAGTAAGCTGAGCACAAATTATAAAGTTAAAAATAGGAAAAGAGTAAACCAGAATCAGTTGTAAACTAAATTTCAAAGAGAAAATAAAACATAATAAAGAATATGAAGAAATGCGTGTACCTAATTGCAAAACAGTGCACTAAGTTGCAAAATCTTAGTAGTAAACTTTTTGGTTTTCGTTTGGCGTGCTATACGAGGTATTGCTCCATAAAGTTTTTGAAAGTCTAAGCAAGATTTACTTTCCGACTTGCGAATATAAAATGTTAAGTCCATTAAGACAAACTTCTTTGGTGCTCGCCCACAAATTTTCTTACCATTGTAATTGCATCAATTCATTCAATTTTATTGGATGATGTCCTATTTGCAACCCGGGTGTGGAGAGTATATTGAATATTTTCAATAAAAGTTTGGAAACTCTTTTGGCTCTAACCGAGATTTGAACCAGAGAACGCCGGGTCTTGGCTTGGTCAGCCTGAATTAATAAATTCTATTGTGAGAGTACAATGCTTTCTGTCTGTTTAATTCTATTGATTATATCATAAAATTCAAAGATTAAAATACTAATAAGATGAGTTTTAACCATGTCCCTCCCCTATACTAATGCCGAACTTGATAGGCCGAAAATTTTTAAAACATTTCAATGACAGTCAATTGGGTGAAATTTGAACGAAAACTGTACCGAAGGGTCAAATCTTTCTATGGCTATTTTATGGGATTGGAGCGGGGACAGATAAACTATATTTTTATCCGTTTGAGTGCGTTGTCATTTGAAGGGGCTATTAATTTAAATAGCATCATAATTTAAAGTTAACAATCGCATAGATTTTTCGATTCCTCTTGTAGCATTAGTTAATGTAGGGTGTCATGTTGAACGCTCATGTCGTCCAATATGTAACACTCATTGTACGATGCATGCGATCTATCTCTTTGGATACATATAAATATAAAAGGCACTTGTAGGACTGTCTATCCTACAGTAGCCTACATGCCAACATAAAATACATGATATGATGTTGCCATGTAGGCTGCTGTAGAACAGCCGTCCAGAAGCCTTTATTAAAAGTTAATGTACCCAAAGCGATAGATCGCATGGAAACCAAGTACGCTTGACTTTCGATCTACCTCTTTCGATCACATTTGCTAAACGCAATCTAATATCATTGGCCTAGCTAGCTTGCAGTGAATTAAACAATTTTTTTTTCTATGACCGAAATATAAAATCTAACTTTTGATACAGTTTTAGTAATTATTTAGTAGTATTTTAATATAGGACATGTCATTATTGCTTATTTATTATGATAAAATTACCTAGGTAACAGTAACGCGTAATAAATTTGTTGCGCTCTAGTGCGTAATGAAATGACAACGGTGGCCATGAAAAACTCATCAATTTTCAATAAATACAAAACTTGCACATAATAATTATAAATGAAGCAACAAATAACCCTCAAACATAATACCATGGTAACAGTATATAAAATAGACGTAAGCAAAAAAAATCGTACAAAATGCATCCGTACATTTCAATAAGTCTCGTCAATTTTATTAAGGAATGCTTCCGTAGAAACCTAATCAGAAACTACCACAGCCAAAACATATTCCAAATCATGAATGAAAAGTTTTTGACTGCGTTTTATTGTCATTTGAGCTATTGCTCCATTTCTGTTCTAATAATCATCGAAATATGTCCTTGTAAATGAAAGTTGATATTCGACGCTCGTTTTTTTGGGAATTTTAGTACCCGATGATTAATGAACTCCTTACCGGCAATTAACTATCAGTAGTCGTTTGAGTTGTGTTACTGTACAGTACCATACTGTTCCCTCTAAAGATATGACCGCCCCTTACTTTTTGTCACATTTGTATATCAAATGTTTATTGTATTTAAATAACAAAACAATTTCGATAGTATTAATTTAACTGAAAATCTTGTTTTTTATATTTCAAAGGATAGCGAATTAACAGAATTACGACAAACCATCGAACGACTTAGAAAATCTTCGATTCAAGCAGGATTAACGTCGGCTCATATGCAAAGCATGGGAGTACAATCAAATAATATTCATGCACAATTACATCCGAACAATCATGATTCCACAACAATAAATTCAAATACTTCAACAGCAATTAATAATAGCAATGTTAGTGTGACCGCAAATGGGTCGATGCAAAGGCACCATAGTACGGATTCAATGTGCTCGTTAAATTCATTGAGTTCTGGCTGTTCGACGCAAGATAAGAAAAAGAAAAAAGGTTGGCTTAGAAGTTCATTTACAAAAGCATTTTCACGGAATGCTAAAATATCGAAAACAAATCGTCATATTGGTAATCAATCTGGTAACTCAAACGAACTAAATGCATCACAATCGGGCCAACAACCATCATCAACATCACACGATTCATCGTTACCACCAGCTTCACCGAATAAAAGCCCGCATAAAGTAGTTACTCTTGTGGAAAACGGTAAGTTTAATTTTTAATTTGTTTAATAAACGAATAATTTATTAAAATATTATTCTAGCGAAACCAGTAGATGCGATCGACATTGAAAATAATCCTGTCGTAGAGGATTTAAAAAAACAGCTACGTGAAAAAGATTTAGTATTAACTGATATTAGGTTAGAAGCTTTAAGTTCTGCTTCTCAATTGGAAACATTAAAAGATACTGTGATGCGGATGAGAGTAAGTGTTGGACTAATTTGTTTGGTGATTGAAATTTTATTAATTGTATTGTTTTAGGCGGAGATGATGAATCTAAAACAAAATAATGAACGTCTTCAAAAGCTAGTAACGAGTCGATCTTTAGCGGGAAGTGAAGTTTCATTAGGTGGTGTTGGTAATAGTGGAAGTGGAGGAGGGGGACGTGATAGCAGTGGTGGTAGTATAGCAGGTCCATTAAGCCCTAGTGGTTCAATAGGTCCAGAACCTCGCCGTTTTAGTTTGGTTGATGGGATGTCACGACCACCTTTAGAATTACCAAAAAGTTTAGATGAAACAGAAGAAGAAAATATTCCTCCAGCACCTGCACCGGATTCGTTAACTAGTTTAAGCCCCACTACTCATATAGATCTAACACCTCCTCCAAAATTAGATGTTCATCCATCTGCTGATATTTTATCATCTAGTCAAGTTGTTGAAGAAACCGGTGATACAGATGGCAAACGTATAGCGATTGCTGTATATATAGGACAACCAGAGTCTTTTTTACGTTATGCCGAGGAGATAAACGAATGTGATAATTACTATATAACAACAAATTTAGAAAATAACGATAATTTAGAAAACGGATATGACAATAATTACCATAACCACCATCATCATAATCAACATTATTTACAACATCAACATAATCCTTATGAGTTCATAATAGCCTTTACCTATATATCGGGTAAAACAACATGGCAAAATTTAGATTATATTGTTCGTAAAACATTTAAAGATTATTTAGCGAAAATCGATCCCGGAACTAATTTAGGATTAAATACAGATTCAATAACGTCCTACCATTTAGGTGAAGCAAAACGAGGTCCTGAAATGGGTTTTCCTGAGTTGCTACCATGTGGGTATATTGTTGGAAACGTTCGCACATTGTATATATGTTTGCAAGGAGTTGGAAGTTTAGCTTTTGACAGTTTAATACCAAAAAGTATCGTACATCGGTATATAAGTTTGTTGAATGAACATCGTAGATTAATACTTTGTGGACCCAGCGGAACTGGTAAATCTTATTTGGCACGAAAACTAGCTGAATTTTTAGTAGCAAGATCTGGTAGAGGAAATATTACGGAAGCGATTGCATGTTTTAAGTAGTTTAATTTTTATTAATCTTTTTATATGTTATTTTATTGTTATTGTTATTTTTTTAGTGTCGATCATAAATCATCAAAAGAATTAAGGCAATATTTAACTCATATTGTAGAACAAGCATCTACTTCGAATGGTGCATCAGAACTGCCATCAATAATAATTTTAGATAATTTACATCATACATCTGGTGATGTATTTTCTTGTTTAACTGGACCTGTACATAAGTTACCGTGTATAATTGGTATAATGTCACAAGCAACATGTAATACAACAAACCTACAATTACATCATAACTTTCGATGGGTGTTAACGGCAAATCATATGGAACCGGTTAAAGGATTTTTAGGTAGATTTTTGCGACGAAGATTATATCAATTAGAATTATCAACATCAACACCACAATCTCAAATGGCATCTGTATTTGCATGGTTACCTACGGTATGGCAACATATAAATCGATTTTTAGAAACTCATAGTTCTAGTGATGTTACAATCGGACCAAGATTATTTTTATCATGCCCATTAGATATTAAGGATTCACAAGTTTGGTTTACAGATGTATGGAATTATCATCTAGCGCCTTATCTAGTCGAAGCAGTACGTGAAGGTGTACAATTATATGGTAGAAGAGGAGGTAAGAATTCTATAGAGTAGATAAATAATCAAATGCATCAATTTATTTTAAAGCTTCTTTTCAATATCCTATAGGAGCATGGGTAGATCCATCAACCTATATTAAAGACTCTTATCCATGGCCACAACCCCCATCCGCAGTTGCGCCATTAAGACACATTACCGCTGAAGATGTGGGATTGGAAAGTGATCCTCCAGATGATAATGAAACACAAGATCCTTTGGTATTTTATTTTTTTTATTTTATTTTATTCATATTTTCTAACTAACTAATTCGTTTTGCAGTTGAATATGTTACTACGATTACAAGAGGCAGCAAATTATGCAGAAAAGGACGGACAAGAATCGGATTGTGCAAGTTTGGATTCAAACATTACACAAGATAGTTCAGCTGGAGTTGAATAAATATTTATACTTCCTTCGATTAAACTTTGAATATAAATAATCAAAATCAAGACAAAATACAATAATTATAACTCGATATATTTAAATTTATTTTCACAATTGTAGATAGACGATATTGATGTTAAATTATTTATTCCTTTAACCTTTTTGTATGTACAAAAAACAAATCAGATAACCAAAAATGAATATTTTGATATTGGAAAAATTGGTGTGTTTTAGGGCTTTTTATATACATATAACATTTTTTTTGAGCTTTATACTTGGAAAATTATTAATTGTAAATCCAAAGAATGCCTTCAATTCTCATACGTTCATTTTCATGTAATTCTGCAAAGAAAAATAATGCCAACGTTTCATTGAAATTTTTTTCGAAAAATAAATGTTTACAAGATTATTTCACTTCATTAAATTCTTTTTGAAAGTATTCTGGATTAGTGATATTTTTAAATGTTAAAACTCAAACTAAAAGCATTTATCAAACAGCAATTTTTACATATATTTACTATAACACTTAAACGTTTAAAACTAATATCATGCAGATAATTCAAAAACTACAGAAAATTAGGAAATAATTAGTTATAGAACTAAAATTCAATTTTATACTACGATCTACATTCAAGTATTTTAATATTACTAGAATATAATAAATTGATTCGAAACTATTGATATCTTGAGGATGTTGTGCCTAAGCAAATTATAAGCATATTTTTTCCATTGCAGTAGAATGACCAAACTTAGGTATAGAAGCCATGAATCTCACTCTTGTCAAAAGTTCAATGGGCTTGTCACTATGTACGTTTTTAGATCAACGACATTTTCACTCAGATCAAGTTAAATTGATTTCTTAACATACGAGAATGAGACTGACAATGATCTCTCCTTCCTCTTCCACGCCCCTTCAATGCGTTAAGTAATCTTTGGGTATTAAGTATATTTATCATTCTAACTTCAAAATAAAACACAAATTTCTTAAAACTATTTGTTTGAATTTATATATTGATTTGCCATATGATAGTAAATTGATTTGATTTCGACATTTATCTCAACGAATCAAAAAGTCGACAGTTTTTTCTACAGAAAAAACTTAATTGTAACTTTTTAAAATTTTTACGAATTCAAATAAAAATAATCAAAATTTCTGAACAATTTATTATATAATAATATAAAAAGTCTCATTCGTTTTTTTTTTAATTAATCATTCTGGTAATATTTACCCAAATTTTTATTAAAATACCTTAAGCAACTAAAACTAATTCAAGTACAAAATAATTTTTTACAACAATTTTCATACTTCCAACAAATAAAAATTATACAATTATAAAAAACATTCTGATTCTGTCAATATTTGTGCATTTCTCTTATTTTTTAAGTTTTTCCTACGCTTTGTAAATAAATATAACTATAGCAAACAATAAATAATTATGATATACAATATTCAATAAACAAATTTGAATAATTAAATTTTTTTATATTAATGTTTGTAAAAATTTAAATTATAAATACAAAAAACTGTAAAATTGTAGTGAAATAAAAAAAATATATATATAAATAAAAATGACTTTTTTTAAGGCGATCGGTTGTCCCACAAAAACTATTTGGCATAAGCTACCACTCAAACTTTTGTCTAGATTTGTGATAGTTAAATATATTATACAGATACAATTATTTGTTGCACTATTTTACTGTTTTAGATTTATTGTCAATTTTTTGGTAACCAAAATAGTACGTTATATAACAAGGTTGAGAAGTGAGCTATTATTGACAGAGCGGCGTGTCGCGCCGAGGGATATAATTTTCGAGGTCTATATATTTGCCTTCTCAACCGAGGTATATATATAGAATTATTTTAACTACTAAATCTAATTATTAGTCATTAGTCTTTGATATTAGTCATTTTCCATTTCATTTTTTAAATATCTTAAAATATCAAGTAGCCTGGAAGTTTAGTTTCATACTATTCATCCTTATAAAATGAAATATAATGTAGGTGAATTCCACGTGTGACTTACACGACACGAGACACCTGTTTTGTCATTTTTGATAATATTTAGGGTATAAATATAATTTTTTTTTTTAAGAAATAATATTCATAAGCATATACATATTGAGTCATGTCCTTAGTTTTTTAATTTAGGCTTTCATTTTAATAATACTAATATAATAAATCAGTTGTGACTTACACGACATCAAATCCATTGGTTTCAGAGTTATCAATGACAACTCAAAAATCCTATTAATTGTGTAGCTAAATACTTTATAAACTGTATTGGATCGTTTTTGAGAAATACAAACAACAACAAAAGGGTATAGCTTAAGTAACAAGTCTTCTTGTTAAAGCGGAAAACGCTATATTCATTTGCTGCGTGGTCCAAGTTTAATTATTTTGTTGAGTATCCACAATTATAAATTTAGTAATTTTTTTGTTTATATGTTCAAAATATAAATCTTGAATATTCTTGATTATTAAAGTAAAACAACCTAAGCTTGTGTATTTTCTCGCTATTACTCGACTCCTTCAAGTTCCGTTATTCTCAAATCTTCAGTAATTCTGTTGGTGTTAAATCTTCAGTAATTCCGTTGTTTTCAAATCTTCAGTAATTCCGTTGTTTTCAAATCTTCAGTCGATTCTTTTATAAAATCTGGTTAACCATCTTTTGATAACAAATCAGCTTCCATAAGTATACCAATAATTCTGAAGTTACTACTTCTAAAAATGGTTTAATAAATGTTAAACAAATTATGGTAAGTTTAAATATTCGTTGAATATATTTTATTAAATAATATATTCATATAAAACAATTTTATTATACATTATTTATGAGATAAACTTTAATTGGTTTAACTAATATCCAATAATTTTTTTAGAACTTTACCAATAGAAGAAAGAAGCTTAATTAATTTATTTTTTCATTTTTGAAAAAATAATGTTTTTCAAAACTAACTAAGTTTTTTATTGAAAAAATAAGTTTTTCAAACATACTTAGATTTGTTAACCGCGAGTATCCTAAAGTTTACAAAAATTACTGCCAAAATAAATTACATAAAATTTAATCAAATTTGGTGAGAAATCACCACAAGGGCATGAACTTAGTAAAAAACTTTTTATTTTTTACAAAAAAACGAAATGTTCGCGTGACTTACACGACATAACAATTGTGAATTACACGACACTTAATATTATAATTAGATATTTACACCATATGAAGGATTAATTAAATTATATTCATGTAATTGACTGAAGAGTCAATAGAAATAATAATATTCCAAAATAAGTTAGGGTTATACGAACTAAAATTAATTTAAATTTTGAAATTCGTATAATCCTGTGTCAGCCGGAAATGTAGCCCTTAAACCTCGACTGTATTTGTATTGTGGTTCGGGCAACTTTAGTTTTATATTTTTAATGTCAACTATTGGGTCGGAATCGAGTTTCTTGGGGTAAAAAAAATGTTGCCTGTCTTTATGATATTTTAGGAAGTTTACATGAGCACTTTGTGAGCCAACTTTAGAAAACTTAAATATTTTCGATTTGTTTTTTCAAAAATAAAAAATTCATGATATCAACTTTCAAAAAAAATAACTATATGATGGAAAATAACAATTTTAAAATTTGACTTTGTTGTATACTTTTGCATGGAATTCACCTGTAGCCTTTTCTTTTATTAGGAAAGTTTTTTTTTACTTAAGTGAGAATTCTTTTAGATAAAAACAACATAGGTTTAGTGACCAAAATTTTATTAAAAAATAATTATCATTTTCGACTAATAAATAAATTAATAATTAAAGTAAAGTATAATTATAAAATAAAACCTAAACCATCTACAGAACAATTATTACGAACCAAAAAAGTCTTTGGTTCACTTACTTATGTTCTACAATTATCTGAAAAACTTAAATCCATATTTCCATCTTCTGATTGTAACTCTTATAGGATAAAAAATAACAAATAAATTAAGTAATTATTTTACTCTAATTATTATAATTTTTCTATTAAACTTAATAAATTATTATAATATAATAAATAATTTGCGTAACGTAACAAGAGATTGACATTATGTTATTTGAAAACTTACGCCAAGTGCCAACGGCCTTTAAAGAATAAAATACCTAAAGAAAAGAAAAATGGTTTAGTTTATAAAATTAAATGCAAATGTGGTAAAGTGTATGTTAGTGAAACTTCTTAAACTTTAAACACTAGAATTTGTCAACGTAAGAATGATCAAAATACAAAATCTAATAAGCATCTTAATAATCAACCAGTGTTGCAAAATGTTACTCGAAACGTAACGCAAAAAAAGAAAAAACGAAATGAAATAGAGCTAGTTATTAGTAATAATTGCTTCCATAACGTTTTAGAAATTAAATTGCGTTACAATAACGTAAAACGTAACAGTAACGTTAATATTTCAATTCGTTTTTTTTGATGATTTTTTGTACAATATATGAAAATCAAAGTGCAAAGATGTATTTTATTTTACTACGATTGTATGAAATTAAAATTTTTCTAATTATGCATGCAAAAAGTAACTGTTCATTAGAGATTTTCGATTTTTGTGCATTTAAATAGGTTATTTTTAAACATTACATTAAATTTTAAAAAAAACGTAACTATAACGTTATAACATAACGAAATATCAGGTTATTTGACAAATTATTAAAATAATATTTATCCAATCAATAAATCAATTTTTCAAATGAATTTATTTTATTTTATTTGAATTTTTCGACCCTTATTTGGGGTCCTCCTCAGCACTACAATAAAAACAATTAAAATTAAAATAAGCTAACAATAATAATTAAACAATTTACCACATCAATGTTATTCATTTCATTATATTCTGGAAAACTTAGAAAATAACGAAATATATTATTCGTCTGTCTCATAACGAAATAACGTACCGAAAAAATATATGTTATGTTACAAAAACGAAACGCGTAACGTTACGAATTTTCTTTTCGTTTCGCAACACTGTAATCAACAGTATAGATCAGCATTAGTCATCCTGTTGAATTTTTGGGACGATTTTGATTTTGAGAACTATATTGTTCTTGATTATGAGATGAACCATTTAAAAAGAGTTTTTAAGGAAATGGCTCACATATTGTTAGCTCACAGCCCCCATATGGCTCAAATGTGCTGTCATCAGCAAAACTATGGATTGGGTGCACTGTGGAAATAAGCAAGTCATTAATGTATAGAAGAAACAAGGTTGGTGAGAGTGCAGAACCTTGGGGAACCCCAGGATTGGTTGTGAAAATATTGAATGTGATACCATCTAAATTAACATGAAATTGCCGACCTGTAAGAAAACTATGAATCCATGAGACAGTAAGATGGTCTATGCCATAAGATTTTAATTTAGCTATGAAATTTTTATGCCACACTTTATCAAATGCTTTAGAAATGTCAAGTGAAATGTTGTCCAGCGATTTGTTCCAGAGATGGGATACGTAGGCTAACAGATCACCATACTGATCAAAACCATACTGTTTATCATCAATAATTCGCGACATTTCCAAATAATCTATCAAATTGTAGTTAACATGTTTTTCAAATATTTTAGCTAAAACCGACAGAATTGCAATTGGTCTATAATTGTTAGGGTCTATCTTACTGACTTTCTTTGATATGGGTTGAACGCTGGCCAGCTTCCAAGAATCGGGAAATATTCCGGTCTCATAAGATAAATAGAAAATTTTTCTTAAAATTGGAGCTAGTTGCCTAGCAAAGTTTTTAAGAATGAGGGGTGGAATACCGTCGGGGACAGCAGATTTGTTGATTTTGATAGAAAGAAGCATTTTCCGTACAATATTGCAACGAAAAATAATTGGTTTCATTTTCGTTACAATTGGGGAAATGAGTGTAGGAGAATGGAGAGGTTCAACTATGTTTGAGTTTTCTGCGAAAATACGACAGAAAAGATCTGCCTTCTCTTTCGAGTCGCGCATGGGAATGTCATTCAGAACTAAGGTTGGAATAGAGGATCGAGTAAAATTACTTTGGATTGATTTAACTGCCTGAAAGAAACTACGTGAGCCAGATGGGTGCTCGGCGAATTTCTTTGCTTTCTTCTGGATAAACGCGTCTTTGTCCAAGTCTATTTTGCATTTACTAATATTTCTGGCTTTCTTATAGGCGCTATGGGTTTCAGGTGTTTTATTTGCGTTATACGTCTTAAATGCTTTGCGTTTATTCCTCACTGCCTCATCAACATCCCGCGTGAACCAAGGCTCAGTTTTAGGAGTGGTTAATTAATTTGGAATAAACCGCCGAATTCGTCTTTTATGATGTCAGACATTCTTATTGCCGATGTGCTAGGATCTTGATCAACACAACAAATAGTTTTTTAAGGTGTTTCATCATAAAAGTTTCTCAGTCCCTCCCAGTCAGCGCGTTTATAGTTCCAAACGCGACGAGGATTTGCTTTAATTTGGGTCGGTGATGTAAATTGCACTATTGCTGATAATAGTAAATGGTCCGATGCTCCAAGGGGTTGTTAACTTTTGTCTTCGTAGTATCTGGCTTGTTTGTCAGAAAAAGATCTAGCAAATTATTGTTATGATGTGAATTGTCTGAGATTTTCGTGGGACACTCTATCGTTTGCGTCAAACCGTGATAATCTTCGAGTATCAATTCGGCTTGTCCTCTTACGTCGCAAGTGCGCGATGAATACTTAAGCCATTCTTTATTATGAATATTAAAGTCTCCAAGAATGGCCAGTCTTGCTTTGGGGTAGTCCGCGGTAATCTTGTGTAGATTAGCCGATATTTGATCGAAAAAGGGACATTCTAGGGGGGAATTGGGGAGCTGTATAATCCTATTACAAACATAGTTTCATCAACACCTGAGATCTTCAGTGCTAGAGAATTATGGTGCTTAGAGTTCAACTCGTAAGCCTTATTTCTCATACATGAAAGTGAGTTTCGAACAAATACACAGGACACCATGCTTGTTATAAAAGGAATGTTCCAATTCGTAACTAGGCATCCGGCATTTATCCAATTTCGATGCTTTGCCACTGACAATTGTTTCGGTAAGAAACAATATGTCAGGTTTTTTTTTTTCGATGTAGTGATGAACCTCGTTTAGATTCGAATTGAGACCTGGTATGTTGGTGAAGTCAATGCTAAGATGTTGGTTCACTCTGCTGCTATTTTGTTGAGACAAAGACTTACCCTTTGACATTGCAGGTATAGATACTGAAATTCGGCCAGGCCTGAATTTCAACACTACACAGTACAAAAGAAACTCAAATCTCTGTCACAAAAACACGATAGCAGGTTTCATGCAACAGTTGCACGATAAGGGAAAAGCAAAAAAAATGGGGACACAAAAAACACTAACAAAATTGAAGAGTACAAATAAAGGGTTGAATTTGAAATTCCTACTAACAACTGAAACGAAATTTTACATTTCTTGTTACCAGGCAATACAAAACAAATTTATGCTTTGAAATAATAAATAAATTTATTACATCAAAGCAATAAAAGGTAAAATTTTACCTGCCTACCGCCTGGAAACAGTAAATATAAAATACCAAATAACTGTTTAATAAAGAACAATCTCACCAATCATATAATTGTACGCCTCCGTTCTTCCCCACTATTATTTTCATAAACACTAACACACACTTCAGTGCATTTTATCTTATTTTATCTCACATGCAAAAATAAAATAAAACAAAATGCAATTTATTTTTCTATTTTCGATTATTTTTCTTTTTTTTTTTCTTTAAAATTTAGACAACCTTCTTCGTCTGACTCCGGTTGATGAGTGAGTCTGCTACAATTCGACGTCAAACCTGCTCGCGTTTGGTCACACCATACCTCTAATTGCACTTACACTATAGTAACACTACTACAAACACACTATACTCAACAGAAGTGAGTATGAAAGATAGATAATGAGAGTGAAGGATGATGTCATTTAGATCATTTAGACAACGCAATATTTACCCGCAATGGAACAATAAGTGCTATCCAATCCTTTGTACCGTAAAAATATCCAGAGGGTGATGTTACTTCTTGATTTGAAAGGGTTCGGTAGCGTCCGTTCTTATCTTATGAATTTATTTAAAGCAATCAATGACCTCGCCTCTCTAGAGGATTCTTAGTTTTTGAGAGACATTGCGTCATATGATCGTGAAACTTGCCACTCACGAGATTGTTGGCAAACCCAATTTCCTGTAATTTTTTTAAAACTTTTCGCTTTACCTCGTATTTTATTTTTATTGACTTTTATGGCGAATTTCATATAGCTACGGTTTTACAGAATCGCAACGAATACTAAAACAAAAACGCAACGAATCAAAACTAAAATCACTTACGTCAGTATCAGACAAAATAAATCTGATACAACATATTTATGTTATACTAATTCTAAGAATAAAGGTCAACGCAACAACAAAAATAATAAAACACATGCAAAATAATAACGACATATATTGAATAATTTATAAAGAAACGTATTGACTATTGACCTGGAATAGTCTAGAGTGGTTACCAACTCGCTCTTTTTACTCCGAAGACTTTGAATTTGAAGATTCGTCTTCGGAGCTTAGGTCTATTTCTCCGGGTTTTTGGAATATTTTTAATAACATGGCGTCATCGAATTATAAAAGGCTCTTTTTACAACCTTTTTACAACCTTTTTAAAAACAAGATTCCAATACACAGCACCGATAGTTCATTGTTCGTTTTTGAAAAAATAAAATCAATTTAATAAAAGTTAGAGTCGGGGATGTGCACTATTATTTCTCAACGTTTTGGGTCATATTAACTAGTCCAAATAAGCCGTCTGTCTGCCGGCCGTTTTATTAAAATGTTTAAGGAAAACTAAACACAAATTACATATTTTAGCCGTTACCAAGAAGTGGCAACGATATAAAAAAAAACTAATAGATTGCATCGGTAATCGTCTTTCGGAGGTGTTCGTGGTCACTGGTCACAAAGGCAAGGTACAATTATCAAAATTTAAGCACCCAATGCGATGTGCTATAAAATTCTGATAAAGATTTCACTTTTTCCGTTTTCGATAGTTGATGTAAGCTGAAGGATTTCATTTTCCAGTATGAGATTGTTGTCGTGGAAAAATCTAAATTAATGTTTTAAAATTTTCTTCTGATTAAATCTAATTGGTTGGGGTTGGATTGACATCACAGCGGTTGAACTGCTTTCTTCGACTGAAATGACAAACAAAATGAAGAAGAACCCACCAATCCTCCATCTGCAATTGTCGAATACGACTCTGATTACAATTGTCGTCAATTGTCAATTATATTTATAAATTACTAGCGGGACCCGGCGTGCTTTGCTACGCCTATAAATAAAGTTTGTGTGTATACATTTTGTTGACGTAGTAGCAATAATTTCAAAGAGTTGTAATGAGAAATGATCTATTTTTTTTTTAAATATGAATGTAAAAGGATCAGCACTCTAGTTGATCAGTAAAATATAAAAAAAATAGTATTATATATACAACAAAGGATATATAAAAAAATACGCGATCAAATAAGTTTTCAGGTGTGTCTCTATATAGAACATTAGAACATACGGAACAAAAATGGATTCACAAATTTTCACAGTGCTCATGCGGTTTAATATACGCTTTCCTTACCTGTGGTAGGTTACTAAAAACGTTGCAAACAATTTTGATCGTTATAACATTTTATGGTCAGCAAGGGCAGTAAGAATAGTGACAATATATTCGATGAAGGTATAGAAGAAGTGATGCCAAAAAAATCAAAATTATTTGGATGTTTTTGTATTAGAATTCATAGGATGTGAATTCATAGGGTGAGAAATATTTCTATTTAGTCAACATCCTAAGTCATTTTAAAGTCCTTATTGATTGTTGCAAATCAATGCGAAACTAATAGCTTACACACGGTCAATATATTGGCATATATATTTCATATATAGACAACATTCATGGAATATTAATTTTTGGGCGATTTTGTGAGCAATTATTGCTCAAAGTAATTATTGAAAGTATTATTCCCGATAATAAGTAATTATTGTCGGGATTGAACTCACACTCATCAGAGACATCATAGTTCAAACTTCAAAGCCATCATACAGACTCAGCCACAGTGGACGAAACAACAATAAAACATATTTTAATTTTCATGTTCAGATAATTTCTAAATTGAAACTTCATTATCTCATATTTATTTAAATTGAATTCTTCATCTGTGATTATACTATTGTAAATTGTATTTGTTCCCGAAACGAAACACACAAAGACTTTTTTAAAGAAGTTTTTCTGAGCGAAAATAAAAAATGCTTTAAAATTGCAAAATTCATGTGAATTAAAATAATTACTTTAAGCTTAATCACTCTAAAAATCTCTCAAAACTTTATTTATTTTACACCAAATAGTGTAAAACTTTTGTTTATTTAACATTATACCTGTCGCATATTGTCGGTATCTCATAAGAAAGGAAATTCAAGAAACCTCGTTCTGATAACAGCCGTGTTCGATTTGACTGAAGCATTTGAAACAACGAAAAATTTAATACAATTGTTGTTGTTTTTGCAATTGTTTTAGTCACACTAAACGTACCAAACATTCAATTTACATTGTATCATTTTTATTGCAACAATTATTTATTTTAATAATGAAAAAATTTCAAAATGTCGTTTTAATTCTATTTCTTTGCTCGTGCTTGTGGGCACACATTATATTTTGCGTTTTTCCGTCTAGATGCGTACACGAATAAATCAGAAGGTATTCCGACGTTAGCTGACCATCACATACAGTTGTCCAGATGTGAGGAGTACGGATTCTCCAAATCTACCACATCCTTGCAGCAATTTTCCTTGTTCTTTGTTGACGGTAATTGCAAAAGCGAGTCGCACTGGAAACTAAACGTTTGAATTCAAATGCCATATCTGTTGGGATCATTGAAATGCGTAGCAACAGTACATCTCCCTCTTTGAATTTTTACAGGTTCCGAATTCCGATACTTTTTAACACTTCTATAATTAATATATAACCTCCACAATAGTTATTTAAGTATTAAGGGCAGTAAGAGTGTTTACCGATTGAGGATATATGTTTTGAGATCGAGACGAAGTCGAGATCTCTAATATATCCGAAATCGGTAATACACTTAATGCTCAAAATGCTTATTACATTTTTTGCACGATTAATAAAAATTCAATTAAAACTATTTAAATAATAAAATTCATCCACAAAATTCAAGTTTGAATGTCTTAAAGAAAATTTCTTAAAATGTCATTTCAAAATAGTAAGCTTTGCGTTTCATCATAATACTATAGGTTTTTTTGTTGCAAAACTAAATTCCATCGAATATATTTTCAAAATTATTTGCTTTTTTTAAATCTTTACACTGCAATATTTTTAAATGAATGTTATTTAAATTTGAAGTTAGTGAATAGACGTACACAATTATTTAACTAATAATCGTTTTTATTCACACCCTGAGGTCTCCTTTACTGGCAAGTAATTACTTACCGGCTGCATGATCGGTAAGTAATTACTTACCGACCAGTGATTTGTAAACGAAACTTACTATGTTTATTTACGAATCAGCGAACATGCAAAATCGCCTGATCGTGCAAAAAATTATCAATAACCTTTGGTAACGTATTTGACTTAGCATAATATGCTTTTCGTTTATTATCAAATAAAACAAAACTTTCTTTACTAAAACATATATGATAGTCTAATAATGGCCTCACACGAAGTTCAAGTTTACTATCAATTGAATAAATTGATTTACGCTGCCATCTGAAAGTTGGCATATAAACCATTCATATTTAACATTTAATTCGCAATTAAAAAATATCTAGGGATTTAATCAAGATAATAACTATCCTATCTCTCAAGCTGGACCATCATACACACATTGTACAAAATTTCATTAAGATTGGTTACATTGTTGCGGAGTTCATCGCGGACAAACATCGTGACACGTGATTTTTATATATATAAGAAGATAATATAAGATAAGCTCACATCATTGTGGGGTTGAATTTTTTAATTGGACTTCGGATTTCCAGAGACGATTCCCGATGCGAAATGTTAATTTTTTATGTCACTGCTACTTCTTGGGGTGGTTTTGAGGATCACTTGCTTTTGGATCTCGGCTTCGATCTGTTTAGATTATTTTTATCTGGCACGATCTGTATGTGTGTGCGTACCGTGGTATGTGGTCCAAAGATTGTTCAAAAATATATACCTAGCGAAATGGCATTAATAGGATGTTTGTCGATCGAATTTCTGAGGGATGATATCAATTCTGTACACAGAAAAACCTTTATCTAATGTTTGAAACAATATGATAAAAATTTTATTTTTAACTGAATTTTTTGGATTGCCGAATGTCAACCAATTTATTGTATGAAAGAAACACGGGCAATTTTGGAAATGCAGCAATCTATTACATCACTCATTTGTGACGAAGAAGAAAAAAAAGAATTTGAGTCTCTTTTTCTACCACTAAAAACATGTGGACCGTCCATCAACACGACAAAACAAGTTTAACAGTTCGCGGGCGAATATCGCTATAGATCGTTTCATTAATCAAAATGAATTTCATTACGCCTTCTTGAATGCGTGCACCCACAAGCAAACTATTAACAAATTGCTTTAAGAAAAATTACCACTACGGTATAGAGAATGAGTTTCACAATTTTCGAACAAGCTAGGGAGGTTCTGACTTTTTGTACAACGATAATATATCTATTGCATGCCTTTCAAGTTCCATATCTAGTCCTATTTCCGGTTGTTGGCAAGTTCCAAAGTGGCAGGTTAAGTTAACGGCAATTAACTCAAAAAGTGGTTTAAAAGGGTCAGCTGAATCTCAAAAATGAAATTACTTACGCAACATTGATAGGTAGGTTCCAATTCCATAGGTATGTAGTTTCCAATAAATATAATGTAGCCTAGAGTAAGTTGAAAAACTCTATTGGTAATACACTTACCCATTACGTTTTGTTTAAGGATGATTCCAATTACGAATTACAAGCTTCAAGAAATAGCAAACGTAAGACTGGCCAGAAGATTTATCGCTAACACTAAAAAATGAATAAAACATAAAATCTCACAATAAATAAACGAAAGAAGAAACAAAACACAAAAATCATAACATAAAGGATTAGTTGTGACAACCAAACGCATAAGCAACCAAACGCCTATTCCGACATTTCCCTGTGAATTGGGAATTGAGAAAAAGTGCAATAAATAAAATATAAGAAATTTTGTCTAATACGAATTTGTTACTACCCGCGACACGGAATACTAGTTATGATAAAATTGCTATAATTTTTTCCTCAATTCCTATTTCACGTTGTACCGGATTGGGCTACTGTTTAATATATCAGTTTTAAAACTAATCTAATTACGTATTTTTCACAACTCATAAATAAAGAAATTAAAAAAAAAATTTAATGAATTGAAATAAGCTCGAATTTCGGTGATCCAAATTTAGTGACAAGAGACGTCCACTGTCTAGCAATTGCTTTAAATGAATTTTAATTGTAACAACTACCAATCTGCTAAGATAAACCTTCATTTGATCTTGCATTAAATACCAACAATTCTGTTTAGTTTGCATTTTCAATTTTTTACCAACGGTTGAGTTAGTTGCGATAGAAGACAACAAATAGGTTTAATTAAAACAAAATTAAAAGTGTTATTTCAAATATATTTTATTGTACAAGTAATAATTGTTACACATCTATATTTTTTTATTTTTATTACTAAAAATAATAACAAATTAAAATAATAAAAAGTTAATATAATTATAACTGTAATTATTTAATTCTATATTGTATTCAAATTATGAAATTTAAAAAATTATTCCCCATTGTTTGGATTGGACAAGAGTAATGGATTCATGGCAATATTTATGATATGGAAACGGCGATTTTGATAAAATTTTGCACAGGTAAATAAAGACCGTTTGTCGATTTAATTAAAATTCGATGAATACTACATAAATATGCTCACCGAAGACGCCATATACCTATACGCCATATATTGCCAAGAATGCCTACTCTTATCCAACCACGTTTATAATATTATTTTGTAATATATATCGTTTATTTACCGTAAATTTTTTATTGCATTTAAAAGGTAATGATCAAATTTATTTATTTAAATTTTTAATTACATTATTCATTAATTATGCGGTGTCAAAACTATATTCATCGTTATCAATTTTTACGATTGTTTTGATTCTTTGTGAAAAACTATATTACATTATTTTTAATATATGTACCATATATATATTTATATATTTAATAAAAATTAAAGACAAATATTTGTAAGAAAAAACTATAATTGGTATTTGGTTTGATGTTCTACCCATTCAACTTCTGCCCAAGTCCGTCGGAAATCTTTAAACAACTGAAAGATTTGAAAAAATTATAATTTCTAATTGACAATAATAAAATTAAAAAAAAAAACCTGTGTTAACCATAATTCATCGGCTAGCAGTTCATTTAAGATATCCGTTGAAACTTTTGCATTATTTTCTGAACTCTTTTGTGCAACTCTTTTAGCACATTCAATAAACATTAAATATTTTTGATGTGAGATTTTGTGTAAAAGATCTACTTTCGTTGAACATAAACGACAAAGCAGTAAATCTTTTTCATTGGCAATATGTGATTCTATTTGAACAGGTTCTAAGGTTAATGCATTATATGGTTGTCCATATAATAATAGCCTTGTTGATGCAGATATCTGCTGGCATGTATTACATAATAAATGACTTACATTTGTATTACCTAATTCTGTTATTAAATTATAACATGGCCAAGTCGATATGGATGTAATAATTGATTTTGACCATGGTGTCACGGCGAACAAGCGTTTCTTTCGATCTTCCGTTAGATCTTCAATAACACGAACGTTTGTTAAAAAATATCGATCTTTCTCTTCAAAGATTTCTGCTAAAAATGTGGAATCCAATGCTTGGGATATTAATGTTTGTAAATATACTTGAAAATGATCCTGATAACTTCCAGTATTAAACATAATTTTTTCAATGAATTGTTCAAAAGTATCAACTATCATATCACTCTTCACAAATTCAACTATTGAATCAGTTATATTTTGCGATCTATACCGTACCGGTGCTTTAATGTAAAGTTTTTTACTGTCTGGTGACCATGCAGCATACTAACAAATAATAATAAATTGATCAAATTAAATCCAATATTTTAATTATTAACAATGGCATATTTACCGCTGATATATTTCTATAAAATGTTTTGCCATTTTGATTAAATGGTTCAAATTTTTGTAGCAAAGATTTTCCATCGACTCTCCACAGCGGTGGCCAATCTTGAACTAATTCACTTCGTTGAACAATAAAATCCATTGTCTGCAAGAAATAATTAAGTTTTAATTATTTAATTAATTAATTTAATTTATGGGGAAACGATTTTTACTGTTAGAAATAAATTAATTTTTCCAGCGCGGAACGACAAAAATTTATGAAATGTTTTGTCGTCCCGCGCTCGATAAATTAATTTATTTCTAACAGTAAAAATCATTTCTCCATTAATTAAAAATACGTATTTTATAGAAAATTAAACGTAGAACACGATGGTCATACTAAAAACTCATTTTGTGACTAAAGATCGATTTGCACATTTTATTTGTTATAACAACAGGAGTTTTTTAATAACTTTTATTGGTTTTAATAAAATTAAATTTAATTTTTTTTTAAACTAACATCTTTTAACTTCAAAATAAAACAAAACAGAAGTTTCTATCTTTAATAGAACCGAAGTTATGAATTTTTGAAAATGACTCGTCAAGCCAAAAATCACGAAATTCTCGAAATTTAGAACCGCTATATTTTCCAAAAAAATCCTCGAGCACGTATATCTTTTTTTGCGATATAAAACTCATAAAAAAATTTCAGCCAAATCAAAAATGTGTCGGTCAGATTTTGTCCAAATCTGTTCGGTTTGTAAAAGAATTATTCATATGTGTCACGCTTATGTATTATAAATGCCTTTTAAAACGTGAGCAGTTTTGTTGATTTTTGGCCAGTTTTATGTAGTTATCGTCTTATTTCGACTATTTCTAATTCCATGGATATCCAGGACCTCAGGACCAGCATTTTTTAAAAATTTTTTTTGGAAAAAAATTGCAAATTAGCGTAGGGATTACTATTATTTTTAGAGAAACAAGTGGTTACAAATCTCGGCGAATTTTATATAAACTGAAATAGGAGATTAAAGCATGTGGTATGCTGAAGATTGAGTTTAATCGAATAACGGGTGTAAGAATGACAGTTATGTAAATATTTTTGTTTTGTATGGAACACAGTAATCGGTTAAGTTTGTCGATTTATTTCGATTATAAATTGAGGAAAAACTGTCTTATTTCGATTTACGGCAAATAATGTCGCTCGATCAAATTGACGAAGAGCTCCAAAACCAGATAGGGGGTCGCTTGTACTAAGGAGGTTATAAACGCAAAACGACCTGTAGAGTTGGTAAACATATAACCACTACCAACTGCCTAAATAGATCATATAGGCCCAACAGAGTATCTAATATCATCTACAATGCTAAATAATGAAACATGTAAGAAAAACCCATGAAAAATACACAGGAAAATGCAACAGAGATATTAGCTAGCTATGGGAAAGTAATTACTACTTGTCATACACGGCATTTATTCAATTGCCCAAAGCAACTACCTCTAAAACTGATCGTATCGTTTTCAATTTAAAACTGAATTTATTATCCCTTACATGACCTTTTATATACTAGACGAAACAAAATTGGCATCTCTACTAAACTCTAGAAGACTAGGTAGCCTTCCCGAAACAACAAAAACATAATAACATGATCTTCAAAAGCTCACACATATGTACAATTAGGTGTGAAGTGTGAACTATCTGGATCTAATTCTTTAAATTTATTTATTTATTTATTCTATCATAGTTTTATTTTATTATTAGATAAACTACAATTTCCTGTTGCATGTTATTTTGTACTTGTTATCTTCAAAAATTTTTCAGGTATTTTATATTCTTTTAGTGGCATAATTTTCTAAAGATTTTTTTTTCCAGAATAATGTCCTTTTATTACATCGTACTTCATAGCCGCCATACATTGCTTTGGAAATTAAACATGTTTAAAATTATATTATTACAGCGCATCAATTTTTTCTTGTTGTTTCCATATCAAGTAAAGCAGCTGTCTGTTCGGAGTAGATCTATAATGTTCTTATTCTATAGGTGGAAAAAACTTGGAGCAGTGAAATAAATGAATGGTCGTGTTGTCTTGTCTCCCTTAAATGTCCAATGGTACAAACAGCACAGGCATCGATGACGTTATAGTCTACTTTTTTCTTATAACTTTCAAGCAAACGACATTGTGTGGTTTGAGTGGCAGAATTTAGTCGCCGTGTGGGGTTTCTCGTCTTTCTCTCAATTTAGTACCACCAAGCAATCTATATGTTATCAAAAACAACACTCAATATTTTATGTTGTGCTACTGTGGGTATAGTGTTTCCTGCGACCACAACTTAAAGTGGTTCATATATTTCACGATTTCAAGCCGTAAAGAGTGATTGTTGATTTTTCGACAAAAAGTTTCAGTTATTTTCCGAATATAGTTCGCTGAGTTAAGTAGGCCTAACAATAGTTACTATGGCCAACGGTATCGCGACGGCGTTAGAGATGCACGGCGAATAGAAGTGTTCGGGGGTTTGGTATCGTATCGGATTAGAAGTCTCTGTACTGTATCGGTGATTATGTGGATGACAGTTGCCTTTCCTGAAGCCATGCTGATAGGTCGCTAGAGTGAGGTGTTTTTGGAAACTTAAGAGCAAAAGAAACTCCTCTAGTTTAAGGCAACTGATGGAGAGATTAAACAGGCATGTAAATTATGAGATTCTGTATCATAAAAGAGGACAGATCCCTTGGTCCAAGGGCATAAGAGGTTTTCGTAGGCTTGGTTGTTCGAGCCACGTTATCTGTCATAAACTGCTTGGAGTTATCTCTTAGACTTTGACTCGCTTCTCAAGATGGACGGGTCTACGCCCCAGAAGTACTCGGAACCCAGTTCCGACCAAGGACCATCACAAAAATTTCGACGAAAGGTGCTACTCCGACGCTCCATTTTTTGGATAAAGAAGCAGTTGTCACTAGCCTCACTGCTTCAGATCCTCCTCGTCATGGCCGGTATTGAAAGAAATCCTGGACCAACTAAAATATGGTATTGCGCAATGTGCAAAAACATTTTAAGGCCAAACACTACATCCGTCCAGTGTAATAGCTGTAAAGAATGGGGTCATCTTAAGAACTGCTCAGGCCTTGCAACACATAAGCAATGGACCAAAAACTACATAGCGCCATGTTGCTATGCATCAAGTCAACATATAAATACGAGCTCGCAACAGAACACAATGCGAATGAGCACACATCCGGAAACCCCAAGTGATGTGAAAATAATGCTGCTAAATTGTAACGGTCTCTTGAACAAAATCGATGATATCATCAACTTTATGTATAAAAACCATATTCTAGTCGCGGTTTTGCAAGAAACCAAATTAAATGTTAGATCTAAGATTAGTGATAGTATCTGTTATAGAATTTGTAGTAGTTTTTTGTAAAACAAATCAAATATGAAACCACATTACAAAAAACAGAATTCTTAGACCTTTTGAAATTCTGTATAATAGAAAATAATTTTTTCACGTTCAATGATAGGATTTTTAAACAAGAAAAAGGTTTGGCAATGGGTAATCCACTATCACCCATCCTAGCGGACATTGTAATGGAAAAACTATTTGAAGACAGTCTTAACCAGTTAACCAGAAAGCCCACGTTCATAAAAAAGTATGTAGATGATATAATTCTGGCGATACCTAAAGAATTGATCTACTCTACTAAAGAAGTGTTTGAATTATTCAACGACAGTATAAAATTTACCGTTGAAGAAGAAAAACTGAACTCTATAACTTTCTTGGATATAGAGTTAATAAGAACTGACAGAAGAATTACGACATGCTGGTTTAAAAAACCAACTACCTCTGGCAGACTTCTAAATTATTCATCAAGTCATCCACAATCGATGAAAATTAATGTGGCTATATCGTTTATAAAAAGGGTTATACAACTTAGTGATAATAAATTTCTGCAGAAAAACATATACAAAATTAAAAAGATCTTAACCGAAAACAATTATCCACAAAAACTAGTAAACAGACTCATATACAAAACAATTTTTACATTAAATAATAATCCGTCCGACAATAACACCGAAGGTGTCAATAATATGACAACTGCAAATACACAATCCAATGTTGTATTCGGAAGTATGCCATATATACCACATCTCACAGAAAAATGTATGAGAACAATTAGTAAGAAACAAAAAACAAAGATTGCAAAAAAGACGGTTAACACATCCCAAAAAGTTTTATTCTCAAAATTAAAAGACAAGATTCCAACCACAAAAACCGCCAATGTTGTTTATAAAATAAACTGTTTAGACTGCCAGAACAAGTCCTACATTGGTCACACTTCTAAAACCTTAAATGAACGCTTAAAACAACATCAACGAGATGTTTCAAATCAAGCAGAGACCACAGCATTGGCAAAACATGCTAAAAATAGTCAACACACTTTTGATTTTACAAATACAAAAATTTTAGAGATAGAGACAAAAAAACGAAAACGGGAAACTTTGGAAATGATTCACATTTACTTAAACCAGAATAACACGGTAAACAATAAAACAGATACGCAATTCCTGAGTTCCAATCAGAAAACACTAATCAACATTTACAAAAACATGAATAACTAACGACAAATTAACTTTCTAAACAATAATAAACATGATGAAGCCGTTAACATTTACAATTTTTGTTTTTATTATTTTTATTATTTTTAACTTTTGTTTTTATTTTTATTTTTGCTTATTCGAGATATAAACAATAATTTTTAACTTACCGATAAAATGGTTTGAGGTTTAGATAAAAGGAAGGTATCGAAACCTAAATAGATTGATCATCGAATTTCGGGCTTAGAACACTTAAAGTTAGTAACTTTAGAACTGTTGTTAGTTCACATACAAATTGTTAGATGAGACTACCATCACTCAAATTCTCGCGTTCGATATCAAATCATGCGCATTTTAATTTCAATTTATTAATTTAGAGATCTTTAACTAATCAAGTGATTAAGTAAAACTAAAATAAATTTTTAAGAGTAATTTAAATTATAAAATGGTTCATGATATATTTTGATTAATTAAACAAACGATTTTTAAATTTAAAACCATGTAAGTAATATTTTTAATGTGTTTATATTAATTTATGAATTAGTTATTATTTATTTATAATGTTTAACAATGACTTTGTTCACTTTGTCCAATTATAGTCAATTTGCCGCTCATTTTATATTATGTAAGAAAATTATTAAATTAAAAAATTAAAATTCTGATGATGCCAATTAGGCGAAATATTAATTAAATAAATCTTAAAAGTTAAAAACAGAAGCTGAGACCGTGTGTTTTTTTACAAAAAACTACTACAAATTAAATATATTATCAGCATTTTTACAATACTACTAATTGAATTAAACCAGCGTTAACACTAAAACGCAAAAAATAACATAATCAAATCTGAAAATGTATTTCAAACGCAATAAATTCAACAGCTTTTCCCTAAAAGAAGAATACTCGAACGCCATAAATACAAACATTATGAAGTTCATACACACACAAGAAAAATATAACAATATAATTCCAAGACGCTTTTTCCTATTAAAATGCAAGCACTGTGACAGGACACCCAATTTCATAAAAAATAAAATAAAAAATGTTTACAAAGTAGATGAACAACTTCCATGCTTAAAATTTGAAGCCAACAACAAGGTTAACAGGTTAGTGAAAGATCTATTGAATTTTGAAATCAAAATGTGTTGCAGTAAATTAGAACATATAAAAAAAGTGATAACTAGTCTCATAGAATTTTTAAGAACTAATTTGTCAATATTAGATTTTGAATATTTATTAACAACCCAAGAAGAATTCAATGAACAATCTTATACTTTCCACAAAAATAAACTTACCAATAAATACAATAACCTATTAATTAACAATACACATAACCCTTTACGGTACAATTCAAATTACATTGAAAATCTAACAAATAAAAAAATTCCTTACAATGTACAAACCCTTCTCAGTTTCGGACCAAAGTTTGCAATTCCACTGGACAACAAAAAAATCCCGATACCAAAAATGATAGCTGATGTGGAAAATATATTACTACAAATAGACAATGAAGCCATTAAAACCACCAACAGAGCAATCATAACAAACAATATCGCTAGTTACATCCAAAACTCGAAGTATTCAAATACAAAAAATAAACTGATAAAAATGCAATTCCAAACAAAAAGATTTTTGAAGAATAACCCAGAACTAATAATAACCAATAGTGACAAAAGTAATAAGACGGTTGTTATGGAAAAACAAGCCTACGAGAGTAAAATGATAGACCTATTAAATGATCAGGACACATACACCGAAATAACAAACGGTAAAATAGCATCCACGATCTCTGGAAAATGTACAAGAATACTAAATGGCCTACTGAAGAAAAATTCTATTGATAAAAAAACGTATGATTCACTTAAAGTCAATAACCCTGTCCTACCAAGAATATATGGTCTTCCTAAACTTCATAAACCAAATATCCCTCTCAGACCTATCGTATCCACAATTAATTCACCAGTTTACAACATAGCCCAATATTTAAATAAAACTCTCAAACTACTCACAAACAATAGCCGTTTCAATATAAAAAATTCAACTGATTTTAAACATTTCGTAGACAATATTACGCTAGCAGACAACGACGTCTTGTGCTCATTTGATGTAGTCTCTCTGTTTACGAATATACCAATTGAAGTAGCAATAGATGAGATCGATAACAGATTTGAAGAAATCAAATATGAAACCACATTACAAAAAACAGAATTCTTAGACCTTTTGAAATTCTGTATAATAGAAAATAATTTTTTCACGTTCAATGATAGGATTTTTAAACAAGAAAAAGGTTTGGCAATGGGTAATCCACTATCACCCATCCTAGCGGACATTGTAATGGAAAAACTATTTGAAGACAGTCTTAACCAGTTAACCAGAAAGCCCACGTTCATAAAAAAGTATGTAGATGATATAATTCTGGCGATACCTAAAGAATTGATCTACTCTACTAAAGAAGTGTTTGAATTATTCAACGACAGTATAAAATTTACCGTTGAAGAAGAAAAACTGAACTCTATAACTTTCTTGGATATAGAGTTAATAAGAACTGACAGAAGAATTACGACATGCTGGTTTAAAAAACCAACTACCTCTGGCAGACTTCTAAATTATTCATCAAGTCATCCACAATCGATGAAAATTAATGTGGCTATATCGTTTATAAAAAGGGTTATACAACTTAGTGATAATAAATTTCTGCAGAAAAACATATACAAAATTAAAAAGATCTTAACCGAAAACAATTATCCACAAAAACTAGTAAACAGACTCATATACAAAACAATTTTTACATTAAATAATAATCCGTCCGACAATAACACCGAAGGTGTCAATAATATGACAACTGCAAATACACAATCCAATATTGTATTCGGAAGTATGCCATATATACCACATCTCACAGAAAAATGTATGAGAACAATTAGTAAGAAACAAAAAACAAAGATTGCAAAAAAGACGGTTAACACATCCCAAAAAGTTTTATTCTCAAAATTAAAAGACAAGATTCCAACCACAAAAACCGCCAATGTTGTTTATAAAATAAACTGTTTAGACTGCCAGAACAAGTCCTACATTGGTCACACTTCTAAAACCTTAAATGAACGCTTAAAACAACATCAACGAGATGTTTCAAATCAAGCAGAGACCACAGCATTGGCAAAACATGCTAAAAATAGTCAACACACTTTTGATTTTACAAATACAAAAATTTTAGAGATAGAGACAAAAAAACGAAAACGGGAAACTTTGGAAATGATTCACATTTACTTAAACCAGAATAACACGGTAAACAATAAAACAGATACGCAATTCCTGAGTTCCAATCAGAAAACACTAATCAACATTTACAAAAACATGAATAACTAACGACAAATTAACTTTCTAAACAATAATAAACATGATGAAGCCGTTAACATTTACAATTTTTGTTTTTATTATTTTTATTATTTTTAACTTTTGTTTTTATTTTTATTTTTGCTTATTCGAGATATAAACAATAATTTTTAACTTACCGATAAAATGGTTTGAGGTTTAGATAAAAGGAAGGTATCGAAACCTAAATAGATTGATCATCGAATTTCGGGCTTAGAACACTTAAAGTTAGTAACTTTAGAACTGTTGTTAGTTCACATACAAATTGTTAGATGAGACTACCATCACTCAAATTCTCGCGTTCGATATCAAATCATGCGCATTTTAATTTCAATTTATTAATTTAGAGATCTTTAACTAATCAAGTGATTAAGTAAAACTAAAATAAATTTTTAAGAGTAATTTAAATTATAAAATGGTTCATGATATATTTTGATTAATTAAACAAACGATTTTTAAATTTAAAACCATGTAAGTAATATTTTTAATGTGTTTATATTAATTTATGAATTAGTTATTATTTATTTATAATGTTTAACAATGACTTTGTTCACTTTGTCCAATTATAGTCAATTTGCCGCTCATTTTATATTATGTAAGAAAATTATTAAATTAAAAAATTAAAATTCTGATGATGCCAATTAGGCGAAATATTAATTAAATAAATCTTAAAAGTTAAAAACAGAAGCTGAGACCGTGTGTTTTTTTACAAAAAACTACTACAAATTAAATATATTATCAGCATTTTTACAATACTACTAATTGAACTGTTATAGAATTATAAGACTGGATAGAGGACAAAGGTGGTGGCCTTGCCTTTATCATACACAAAACCATTATCTACCGTACAACCACATTACCAGCAGTACCGGGAACTGATAAACACCTAGAACAACTAAGTATTACAATAAAATCCGGAAATACGGAGATAAATCTAGTCAATATTTATATTCCACCAGTAAGCAGCTGTGATATAGGTTATGAACCGCCCATAGGACATTTATTTTACACCAAAGACTGTCTAATTCTCGGAGATATAAATGCTCACCACGATCTATGGCACTCACACTTGAACACTGACTCAAGAGTTGAAAATATTGCTGATCAAATTGACGGCTCCAACTTTGGAGTCCTCAATCAACCACAACCAACAAGAGTAACAAACAACTCATACTCGTCTCCAGATGTTTCACTTGCCAGCATGTCACTAATGCCAATCGCTGAATGGAGAACAGAAATTGCATTGGGATCAGACCATGTGCCGATCATAATCACCTTAAGCCGTTCCTTAAACGAAATGAAATCCGAGAAGAAGACTTACATTAATTTTAACAAAGCAGAATGGGATAATTTTACCAATTTTACTGAATTAGAATTCAGTAAGCAAATTTTACCAATTGACGCCCTCTCTGGGGAAAGAAAATTCAGAGAAATTTTTAACAAAGCTAGATCTCGCTTCATTCCAGCCGACAGAATACAAAATATTAAACCAAACTTCCCACAAGAAGCCTGTGTACTTTCCACCCAAAGAGATGACATCCGTAAGGCAGATCCAACTGATTCTAGAATTTCGGGCCTGAACAAGCAGATAAATAAACTAGTAATGGAACACAAACAGAAAGATTTAGTGAGTAAGTCAAACTTTGGCACAAATAAAAGTCTGTGGAAGGTGATAAAGGGTTTAACACATCCGCGTCCATCGCATAACAACTGCATGATCTCCTTCGATGATATCCCAACCGAAAACCATAGAAAATGCGCAACAAAATTCAACACGCAGTTTACAGAAAAGCAAAGTTAACATGAAAAAGAAACCAGGTCAGTATTAAGATATATGCAAACTTAATACTGAAAATTTCGAGGATATCATATTTTCCAAAGAAGATGTTTGAAACGCAATAAAGAAATCCAAACCATCTAAAGCTATTGGACCAGATGGCATCTCAGCCATCATGCTAAAACAAATTGGACCCAAAGGATTGAACTTTCTCACCACCATACTCAACACATCTCTAAATACGCTCCAGATACCAAATATCTGGAAAACGGCTAGAATAAGTCCCATTTTGAAACCTGGCAAGCCGGAAGAAAAGGGAGAATCCTATAGACTAATCTCTATCCTCTCATCGGTTGCAAAATTGATAGAAGCACTACTACTACCTCGGCTAACAGAATCTTGCAAATTGGCGTCACATCAGCATGGCTTTAGGAAAGCACACAGTACAACCACCGCCCTTCATAGAATCCAAAAACCAAATCAGCGATGGTCTAAACCAAAAACAACCCTGCGCTAGAACAATTTTAGTTGCACTTGACCTGTCAAAAGCTTTCGACACAGTGTCACATGCTGCACTACTGAACGACATATTCAACACCAATCTGCCAGGTCTAATAAAACGCTGGTTGTGCAACTATCTCAGAGGCCGCCAAACATACGTTGAGTTCCGTAACTCTAGATCTAAGATGAGAGTTCTCAGACAAGGAGTTCCACAAGGTGGAGTTCTCTCGCCTTCATTATTCAACCTCTACTTAAGCAGTTTACCTGAACCACCGGAAGGAATAACTATCACGTCATATGCAGACAACTGCACGGTGCTTGCAACAGGAAACAACCTGGAACAACTCACCAATGTCCTAAACACCTACCTCAACACCTTGAATGAATGGTTTAAAACCAAAAAATTGAAATTGTCCACTGAAAAGTCCACTTCTACACTTTTCACCACATGGACGAAGGAGGTAAATACAACACTCAATATCTGCATTGACAACATACTAATGCCTACTGTCAAAAATCCAAAACTGCTGGGGGTAATATTCGATCCACTACTTAAATTCAACGCTCATGCTCAACAAATAAATACAAAACTTAAAAACAGAAACAACGCACTGAAAGCTCTAGCGGGCAGTTCGTGGGGTAAGGATAAAAACACAATAATAACGGCATATAAAGCAATAGGAAGGCCTTTCATAAATTACGCTGCTCCCATATGGACACCCCAAGTCGCTGACACCCACTGGAATAAGTTACAGATAACACAGAACGCAGCCTTGCGTACAGCAATCGGATGTCACTTGATGGCCCATCGAGATCACCTGCACGAGGAATGTAACATATTGCCGGTCCGTGAACACAACGAAATGCTTACCAAACAATATCTTTGGTCCTGTCATAGAGAGCAGCATCCCTGCAATGAAACCTTATTCATGACAACACCACCTAGAGATATAAGAAGAACTGCGAAATGCTTCCTACAAGATGTTAGAAGCAATGAAGACATAAATAACATCGACGAGCCTACGTATAAGAGGGGGTTGAAAAATCTACATACCAAAACCGCTGAAAACACAATAAAAAACTACGCCCCGAATCGAGTTCTCAATAGCAAACCACCACAAGTCGCTGCTGAAGAGGTAAAACTACCACACAGCACCAGAACCATCCTAGCGCAGTTAAGATCCGGTTGGTCACGCATCTTAAATAACTACATGAGTAGAATTCACCAGGAAATTGTTGAGAAGTGTCCCACATGTGAGGGCACGCCACATGATGCTAACCACCTTTTCAATTGTCCAGAGAAACCAACCGACCTGACGAAGGAAGATCTGTGGTACCGCCCAAGGGCAATAGCAGAGTTCCTGAATCTGGACTTGGAGCCGGAAGAATAGCACCACAACTCGTCGCTACAACAACTTCTCTTAGACTCTCTTTACATGCAAAAAAGGCAAAATAAATCAAATTCTCGGGAAACAACAAACTAACCTAAACTAAGCTGGAGTAAGCGAGGTTGTCACAATCGTATGTCAAACATTAACAAAAAAAAAATTAAAATTGACAAAAATTGATCTCTCTTACAGTCACTGCCACACAATGCAACCGTCTGGTAAACAGACGTCTTCCAAAACAACAAGCGTACTGGTGCAGTGGATGGTTATTTAGGGTGCATTAGCTTAAAGACTAAGATATCAAAATTCGAATAGATACAAGATTAAGTTTCCTAAACCATTGAAAAAAGAAAAGAATTTATTGTATAATATGCGTAGAGCAAATTTACGATATAACGAGTCATACTTGCTGTGAAACCTTGCTGTGTGCCGATATCTTATTGACTATAAATCAAAAAACACAACAATCTTTGTTCGATATATGTTTAACTTTGTTCGGACATCTTTAGGAGTAATAAAACCATATAACCGAACGAAATACTTCTTATCGATAATTACAGTTTTTGTAAGAAAACGACATTTAATATGACACTCCATGATATTTACCAACTTCTGGTAGTGGTCCACAAAACTATCTCCCTTTACCATAAATTGAATTTACCACAATTCAACTATTCCCATTAGCTCAGAAAACTTTTTAGGAACTACTCCAGTTAGTCTAAATGCTACTTTTTGATAATTACAGCTTGTGTAAAAAACAACATTAAATCTAACAGGAAATGATATTATCCAAACCAATTGTTCCTATTAGTGTAGAAAACTACTCAGAAAACCTCTCCATTCAGTCTAAATGCTTCTTTTTACCAGCAATTTATTGTTTTAGAAAGAACGACATTTAGTCTGAAGCTAGCTAACATTTTCCAACTGTACTTTTATTAGTCATGTACTTTTATTAGTCACGATTTCTTAGTGACCAAAGCTGTATTCAATCGAAAAACTACTCACTATATTTTTCCGTTAACCGTAAATGCTTGTTTACATTTTTTACAAATTTTGTAACCTTTTAAGTGCAATCTGATATTTCCATATTTTATTTTAATATACAAAGACAGTGTATATACACTCAAAAAAATAAAAGTCACTTTTACAAAATTTTTATAAATATACAACACACAAAATTTTTTGATAAAACTACAATTTTTTTCCTTCCAAGCGAAAAATAATTTGCAAATCAAATAAATTTTTTGTTTTTTCAAATAATTTTTTTTGTTATCTACAATATTTTTGGTAAACTTACAAAAAAATTTGTGTGTTGTATATTTATAAAAAATTTGTAAAATTTACTTAGTTTTTTTTTGAGTATATACATTAACTGGTTTAAAATTATAATTCACTAGACTTGAAAAGAAAAACACAGAAGTTTTTTATCGATTGTTGAAAAACTCAACTTAGGTGGATAAATAATGATGACATTTCAACTTCGAAATACCATCGCGTCGCAGTGGATAGCGTGTTTGACAGCGGATTCGATTCATTGCACTGACGAGAAAGGTTTGAATCTCAGTCCAAAAAACGAAAAAGAGAAATATGGTTTTCTCTGAAAGAAATCCAAAATACATTTCCGAATTAAAATATTCAATCATTAAACTACCTTAGTTATTTGAGTTATTTAATCACAAAAATCACTATTAATTCAAAATATATTGAAAATTCAAGTCTAGTGAATTATAATTCTAAACTAAACCTGATATTTATCAACTCTTCTTATTATTGTCACATAAAAAATTTCTCAAAAAATATCTCCAATAACTACAACTTTTGTGACACGGCATTTAATCCTCAACAATATGATATTTTTCAACTTTTCCTATTATTTAGAAAATTAGAAGTAAAGAAAACTGAATTCACTCCGATCATTTTTCAAAAAACCTCTTATTAATTACAACTATTGTAAAAAAACGAATTATTAGTAGATGAAAACCTGATCTACACAGGTGAAAAAGTCGAAATTTGAACTTGACCATTTTTGATTTTTCTGAAACTTAGCTATAAGTAGTATGGATGAAATAAAAAATACTACTTATTTTAGAATTTTTTTAAAAGTCCATAGTTTGCATGGAACAACAAGCACAACATGCATGAAAAATTAAAATTTTGCAAAATCGAAGTACCTATGAAATTATATTACTCAAGAATGGCTATACCGATTTCAACAAACTTTTTTTGTTTGATAGGTTAACTAATCTTTAGAAAAAAATTAATTAAACTTTTCTTTAATTAATTTTAATAAAAATATTAAAAAAACTTTTAAGGCTCTATTGTCAAAGATCAATTGAATTTGAAATTTTTTTTTACTTAAAAATGGTTCGTTCCTTATCCAAAACATTTCAAATTTCAAAAAAGCCTATTTTGTTTTCTTAAGATATTTAATTTTAAAGATTTTTATTCCGACTAAAATTCTAATTTTTCATCATTTTTTCGAATTTCAGTGGTTAAAATATTTTGTTAATAAAAATTGTTCGAAAAAATAATGAACAATTAGAATTTTAGTAGGACTAACAATCTTTAAAATTAAATATCTCAAGAAAACGAAAATGGCCTCTTTGTAAATTTGAAATGTTTTAGAAGAAGGATAGAACTATTTTTTAATTAAAAATAAATTCAAATTCAATTGATCTTTGACAGTTTGTAATATTTTAATTTTAAAATTAATTAAAAAAAGTTTAATTAATTTTTTTTCTAAAGATTTACTAATCACCTATCAAACAAAAATAAGTTTGTTGAAATCAGTATAGCCAGTCTTGAGCAATTTAATTTCATAGCTACTTCGGATTGGCAAAATTTTCATTTTTCATGCATGTTGGCGCGCCCCCAAACTATGCTCAAACTATGCACTTTAAAAAATTCTAAAATAAGTACATAGTATTTTCTATTTTGTCCATACTACTTATATGCCAAGTTTCAGAAAAAATCAAAAATGGTCAAGTTTTCACAACTCGGTCTAGAACACGTTTTTCATCAGTAGGGAGTAGCTGAAGCTCTCTATTCACTCATATTTTATGTTCAATTACATATCATGTCTTCCAAATAATTACTTTTGTATGTCAAATGTTTCTAGTCCAAAATGTTTCCCGTTATATGTTTGTCAAAACAATTGGATAACAAAATGTATGGAAATCATTCTTTAAACACAACGATTTTTCTTGACACTCTGATAATACAATAATCAAGTGCCTGGTCTCTTCTTTATGAAGCAAATCCACATGTTTAGCATTCTAGATGCATTCTAGATTTTATTTGAATGCACACTACCCTGCAGAAGTTATTGATCAGTGATCGTTGAGAAAAATTGAAATATGAATATTGAAAAATTTTGACAAAAAAAATAATTTTTATTTTACGCACTATACCGAGAATCCCCGAAATATGATTTTTTCAATTTTTTGGTTTTAGTACTGTCTTTTAATGTTGGCTCATTTTATTTGTGAAGAATTTGTTTTGCACATCGATAATAATTTTTAAGTTGTTTAAGTATGGAGCGTGTAAAAAAATTAAAATAAGCACAAAATAATTTATAAGTAACAGTGTGAAATAACATTTCATTAGTTTTTTTCATTTCAAAGCATATTTAAGGTGTAAAAATAGCTAAACGACGCCATTTATAGGTTCTTGAAGACAATTCGATTCGAAAAGTAAAAATTCCATACTCGATAGTCTAGTTTGCGGTCCAGAAATTGCTCATAAAAAACGATCAGAACGGCATAACCCAAACAAAATTTTTGGAGGAACGTGATATTTCGCATTTCAGTACCACAAATTGCTACCGTGTATTTACCAACACAAAAAGTCAAATAAAAAAACAGTGACGCGCCGGCTCGGCTACCCGCGTCAGGTTATCAGGGCCAATTTACTTTTCTTTTGCGGGCCCAAAATAAGCATTTGAATTGGTTTATAAATAACTGGAAAAAAGCTTTATGGACCGATGAATCAAAATATGAAATATTTGCCCCAAAACGCACCGTTTATGTTCGCCCCGTCGTAGCGAAATTTATTTAAAAATGTTTTTAGTGCCCGCAGTTAAGCATGAGGAAGGGCCTTTAATAGTACGGAGATGCTTTGACAGTAACAAGACTAGAGATCTGCATAGAGTTGAAGTTATACCCCACCAGGGGCGATACCATAAGATTTTAGAAGGAAATCAACTTCATCGCGTTTTCAAATTATCAGTAGAGGTTTTGTTTTTTAACAAGATAATAATCCTAATCGAAGACGAAAGCTAAATATTATGGAGTGGCCTCCACAGACCCTTGATCTGAATTCAATAGAACTTTTTTGGGAAGAGCTGGATCGTTATGAGCAAAAAAGTCGACCAACATCAAAGAAAGATATGTGGTTGAAGCTACAAGAAGCCAAGAATAAAATCAAGCCATCAACGTTGGCAAAATTATTAATTATAATGTCACGCGCGGTAGTCATATCTGTGAGACCAGCGTTTGAATTAAAACCAAGTGTTTTTTCTTTGTACTACAATACTAGTAAAATAATGAATTATTATTTGGTCAATAACTTTTGCAGGGCAGTGTATATTTCTTTATATACGAAAGACAACATTTATGCACATTAAGCTGACTTGACTCGCTAGAATTTTTACATAATTTTGAATAGATATTGAATTTATTGAGGATTTTTGTGAGCAATTAAACTTAAGTTTAGAATTGAACAAGGCAATGCCAGCACTTTAACAACTGAACCAGGACGACAACCTCTCACATGCCGATACAACCATGAAGATTTCTTCAAATTCAAAGTCAAGAAGAAATTATCACTTAAAAACATAGAAATTGCCTGGCGGCAGACATTTCGAGCAAGCAGTACTGCATGCCATCATCAAGGAATATTTACATACGCCAACACCACTAAGAAATCACCTTGGCTGATGATATTTTACTGCTACTGCCAGTGATATGTGATATCTCACAAGTTATGGTAACATGTATATCATTAGCATGGACTGGAGTATGCGACATTGTCACACTCGTAGATAAAATAAACAAAAGTTACAAATCAAAACAAAGTGATCCCTCCTCCCAGATTACATACTACAATATTATTACAATATATTTAATTACAATAAAATATAAATTAAATCAAAATTACCTTGAAATCATCATCTTCAGTAATTTGTGCAACAGGTGGTTGGTGTTGGTTTATAACCGTTGTAGGAAGGGAATTCGTATTGAGAATATGACCTGAATTCGGAGTTACATATTGTATATTATATCCTTGTTGATTTATCGTTGTATGTTGGATAACAGGTTGATGTTGTATTATTCTTTGTTGATGATCAATTGTATTTGGAATAACTATTTGTTGTGTTTGTTGTTCTTCTTCACTTGAATAATATTCATTGATACCAGCCCCTTCTACAGCAACTATTAAAAAAAAATATATAAAAATAACAAATTTACAAGATGATATTTCGATCGTAGTTTTTAATTTAAATTGATATACATTTTAAATTTACCATTTTTTTTATTTAAAATTGTTTTTATACATATTTTTAATTTGATAACATCCAGAAATTGATTGCACAATAAAAAAAACATTAAAAATAAAAGATGAACGAAATGCATTATTATTTACAGTTATGAATAGTTAAAGAAAACAACTTATAAAATTCTAAGTCAAGTTCAGATTACATAGAAAATCAAAATGAAAAACCATACAAACTGATCTGTCTTAAACATATGAAGGTGTAAATGTAAAAGCACTCTCTATGATCAGCATGTACTATAACCTAAAAAATCAAATAAGCTACAATTTTTGAACCCTACTATAGTTAGTTGAAAATGGTACACTAATCTTGGAATAAGGTCGCGATCACAAATAATGGTTTCTCTTCGTTTACATTGATTAGAAACTTATAAGGAATAAAATTATTAAGCACTGGGAATGTCCCCAGTCACACAAAAAGAGCTAATGTTAATGTGCTTAAGCCATAATATTCAAAATATATATTATATAGTATATAGTAAAATAATATATAGTATAGTATTCGTCCTATTATTCGATCATTATTGTGTTTAGAGTCATGACTGAACTTGAACTCATAAGACCTGGGTTCGATTCCCATCCAACTCGAAGTGTTTTAAGTGAAACTTTAATAACCACCATGTCTTTGTAAAGTAAAAATAGGTGAATAACATAACTCTGGAAGTCATTTAGATGTTAGAACTCAAATCGCAGGGAATGTTAAAAGTAGTTAAAAAATCTGTTGGTGTGTGACTCCAGGTTAGATAAGACTGGCTTGACGACGTCATTGAAGTCTGCCGTGCTAAGGGATGTCAAATAGAACAGTGTCACTATTCGACAATAGCTGCGTTTCTTGACGCATGATCTGATCCAGATCAGGTCATGTTTCATGAAACGACAGAAAAATGTAATAATGGGTGAATCCGGTTGGTATAATAATTGTCTAAAAGTACTACTCAAAATTACGTTGAAATATTAATTTTGGGACTACTCAAAGTGATATTCACATTTTTTTATATGTCATTAATTTTGTTTTTACATTTCTTTAAATTCAATTTTTCAAACAATTTTGGTGAACATCCCAAATAATTTTGTGTGAATAAACTTTTTAGATTAAATTTATTAGTTTTTTATTTATAATTTCTATTTATATTAGTTTTGGATGTGTTCGGTTCTTAAATTTTCTGTTTTTTTTATTATACCAATTTTATTTACAATTTTTTCACTTACATTTTCAAACATTGACTAATTTTTAGATCATGATTTGTGATCCAAAAACAAAGTTGGATCTCAATTTGCATGTAAAATTGAAGCGCATCCGGATCACATGGTTTCATGAAAAGCAGCTAATGATGCAACGAGATAAATGAAAGATGATTGCACAAATGCGAAACGCCCTACATGCCATGTAAAGGTCAGAGAGAGAAGTAGAACCGCAGAAATAGCAACTATCCATAGCAATATTTTACAAAGTTTGATCTTTTGGATAATTGGTAAACCAGGGTGTTCTAGTTATGCTTTCCTTTAAAAGCACTTGACATTGATTTGGTATTGAAGTCGGGTTTGCTTATGAATCGATCGATTCGGAAAGGGAGTACTATCAATTCTCAAATTATTTTATAATGCAAACTCAGTTCTCGCAATTATTTCGAATTCAAATGGAGGCTGTTAAGGCCCCGGGCTATGTAGAAAGTGTCCATCTTGTCGATGGTCTTAGCTTTAGTGGATGCAGGCACGGCATTGCGAGAAATATTGTTGTATGATCCTCTCATTGAACGGAATGAATTTTATCACGGCTTCTTGTATGCTTGCATCCATAAGAAAACTAGCAGTCTAGTCAGTTTCCACTTCCAGGTAAAATTTTGTTTTGTTTGCCGGATTTGATATTCTGTTTTAACGAGTAACTTTTTTCGATGGGAGTGTGTTAACCTCAAGTCAACCCATTCAGGATTTCGAACTCAATGCTTAGCCTGAAATAGTTTCCGAAGGTCGCCAACGAGCTGTATTGAGGATTTGGTGGTAAGCACGAGATTCGACTGTGGGGCAGACCCAAACCTCCTTAACTGATTCACGCCATTTGCACTAAACAATGATCATTGCCATATGCAAAAAATTGGATTAGTGTTTTTGATTAAATTTTTTTGAATTTTTTTTCCAGATGGCGTTATGGACATTATGGCGATTTTTTGAATTTTTTTTATATTGAGTTTTAATTTCAAAATGGCGCTACAAGCTCACGATTTTTTGTGTGCTAAAAAATGAGCTAGGCTTCTATATCGGAGGTTTTGGGGAGACCCAAACCCAACCCATTCGGGTTTTCGTCTTCATTACTTAGCCTAAAATAAATTTCAGTTACCACAGGTCACCAACGAAGTGTATTGAGCACTTGGCACTGTGCCCTATTAAATGAACGTAGGAACAAACGAACAGTACATTCATTAGCTAAACACTTGGCACCCCCACAAAAGTTAAATATTAATATTAATGATTATCAATTTATATATAGGTGTTACTAGATAGTTAATACGTAAACTAAAACTGTTGCAAATTATCGCCGTAAGGTTCATGAACTCCTGACATAGTTTTATAAATTGAATAAATCATAAACACACGTGAAAAAAAAATGAATATGTAAAAAAATATTCATATTATATATAAACTTACCTGACAAAATATTTGAACGCGATTTTCTTTGGCGACCAGCATTAATGTTAAACGATTTTCTAATTTTTTTTCCTTTTTTACGAGCACTTTCTTCACTTTCATCCTACAATAATAAAATAAATGTTTATCAAAAAATAATTGACAAGTGGCTGTAAGACTACAAATATTATATTTACCTTATCAGCACCAGGTATCCACGCAGGATCAGAATCGGAATCAATCATTTCTTCTAATTCTTCGTTTTCATTGTTCGCATTCAGTGGTTGTGCTTGGCGATGTATTATATCAGCAATACTGCGACCTTTAGCTTTTCTATGCGAAGTTTCACGGCGGGGTGGAACAGACAATGGATCCGGAACTAATGAAACTTTTATATTAAATCATATCTATTTTTTTTTTTAAATTAACGATATTTTTTTTAAATAAAATCATAAATTGTAAAAGTATAGGAACTTTAATAAGCATGACTTACTTTAACCAGCAAACCAATCATTGATAAACTGAAAATCACACATACCGTCATCGTATTCAGCGTTTTCTAAGTCCAATGTACCATATTTAATAAATTATAATAGCCTTTCAGTTTATTTAATTCAAGCATTTTTGGTGTTATTTTGGCATCATATGTCGTATACAGTACTAGTTAATTTTTGGTCACACAAAATAATTTCGTTCACAAGGAGGTCACCGGTTCAACAAAACCCATTATCGTGACATTGATTGATCTACAAATTATGTTACGGCCCAACATAATATGTTTCCAGCAAGAATCGTGAGAGGCAATAAACGAATGGAAGGAATCATTCGTAGATAGACTAAATAAGTCCTGGTTCTAATAAACATTCTTGAAAAGTTCGGTTGACATTGAAATCATGATGCGAGGGACCGTAAGGAATTGTTTACGTTGATAAGCTCCTGAAACGCTCTATATAAACCAAAATGCCAAAAAATAAGATATACGAAATACAATAATATACGGCGAGTAGTTTATATGGAGACATTTTTCAATTTTTTTTAAACTAACCGGAGAAATAACCATTTTTTAATCCATTCCTCTAACAACGAAAATATTTCGCTGACTATTTAGTATTTTCCGATTTAAATTTATCTAAGGAAATCAAATACGGCAATATAACAGTTTTAGAGAGTTTAACGCCATAATAAAATTAATGTGAAAGTTGGAAGGAAAACAAATTATAGCACGAAACGATAGTTCTTCAAATAACGATCAAATTTAGACAGCTTTTCTAGAAACTAATTTAAATCGTATAATATAAACAGATTAAACTACTGCATGAATAGTTATTTATTTATCTAGACCGAAAAGTGAAACTTTAAAGTACGAGCTAGTTGTTTACGGCCAAGGCGTCTAGCCGAGGCCGAAATTACTAGTGAGATTACTAGTGACCTTTAAAAATACTTTTCGTTTGAGGTAAATACAAAATTTTATTTCATACTGGAAATTTATTTAAATAAAAAGAAATGAGTTTTAAATTTTGCTCAAAAAGTTGAACTTTAACGTCCTAGGACTTTATAAAATTTAATAAAGTCCTAGGACGTTAAAGTTCAACGTTTATGGTACAAAAAGTTGAACTTTAACGTCCTAGGACTTTATAAAATTTTATAAAATCCTAGCACTTTAAAGTTAAACTTTTTGTACCATAAATAATCCGAAAAATGTCGTTTTAGATATCAGTATGAAATAAAAATAATTATTGTATACCGTGTTCCGTATAGTGTAAAACGAATAAGTAAATTAATAATGATTTTAAATAAAAATTTAAGTCTTGTTAAACAGAAATATTGTGCGTGTAAATTTCGATATTGTGTCGCTGTTATATTGGATTGTTCTACAATCAACCGTCTGCGTTTCGTAAGTACTAGAAGTAAAAGTCAAGATAATGTTGTTATTGTAGTAATTGGCGGTTGTTAATAATCAAAAAATGGTGGTAAACATAAAAAGTTTTCATTTAAAATTTAGGGCCGATTGTACGAATGCGGATAGAAGATAAATCCTCGGATAAATCGTCGTTTATATTGTATGAATCAGGATAGAACAACAAATTAATTCGAGAATAGAATTCTATTCTCAGATTTATTCTTTCTTTTTCTTGTATAAAACAAAGGGTAAGCCAATTTGCTTTTTTTTTCTTGACATGCACATAGCAGGACAATTTTGTTTTGAATTTGTGGTTATTTTTTAATTTAAATTTCTGCGTTTCTAAAATTTGTGTTTTGATATAACTTAATAGTAAAATAAATAATATTTTTAATATAATTTAATATATTTAATTTAAGTTTTGAAATAATGTTTTTTAATTTATATATAAATTTATTTAAATAGAAAAGTAAAAGAAAAAGTATTGCCACTTATAAAATTACTTCTATAAACTGTAATAAAAACAAAAATAAAAAAATTCAATCCGTGTTCATACAATCGACGAAAAATTAAATCCTCTGATGAAGATAAAATTTTACTCTCGGATTTTTTTCTATCCATCCTTGTTCATACTATCGACCCTAAGTGCTCGATTTAATAGTAGATTAAGAAATTACTTAATGTGGATTAAGCGGTAGGACAATAAGGGGATTAAATTCGTAACTATAAGCATCTGAGTTGCACTACACTGTCAAAAAACAGGAGCAGCAGTATACTTTATGATTGAAGAACGTGAACTTTAGTTTTCACTTAGCAACCTTCGAGACTTAAGTATTTCCAGCAAATTTTAGGATACAATTTATTAAAATTTGGGCTTGATTACTTGAACTTAGGCGCAAGCGGATTTTTTGTATTTTTTTTAGGATAAATTAGGTAAATTTAGTAAAAGGGACAGTTTTGATCTGTTTATCTTATAACCACATAGGAAATAGGGATGGCAAATTTTGTAGAAGGAACATATTTGAATAACATCTTGTCAAAAAAGTATAATTTTGTATGGCTTTTGCTTTTTTCAAAGGGCTGTATCTTGGACCCCGGGGCTGATATACAACTCGTTTTGGTTTTATTCGCTTCAGTGAGTGTTTCTAAATCAAATCTTGGCGCCTAGGTAGAAGTAATATCCCCAAAATTTGTAGGTGATAACCAGTGTCCAAGTATTTAAAACTCTTAACAAATATAAATGAAATTAAAAAATTGCAGATTAAAATATTTTACAAGTCAAAAGGGATATTCAACAATACTTCAGAACACATGTTGTATAAATGGGACCTAGGTCTTTAAAGATAACGTCACGAAACGTCAACTTAAGATACGTTATCGTTCCACGCATTGTAATTCCTTTTAGTAACAATTTATTTAGGGAGAATAGCCACTGTGACAAGTTTATTTTTATTTTAATATAAACTTTATACCTTCGAAAATATGTGTATAAAATTTTAGGACAAAATTTCAAAAATTTACTATCTCGCTCTTTCAACCGATAATAATAGTCACCAGGACCTTGCCCCTTTCATTTGAAGATTACTACATATTTTATACCTCGTGAGACGCCTGTCCTCGACGAGTTGGACAACTTTTTTATCTGCTATGTTCTTCGATTCGACCGCTTTTTCGTTCGGCAAACGCCGAAACATGGCGATTGCACGAGGTCTTGTAAATTTACTACCACAATTTTGTTTTTTATTAATGGGGGTGGAAATTGGTTTTAGAAAACGAGGGTAACTACAATCGAAATGCAGCTGTCTCAACCTCACCGTCAGATATGGCGAATCGAACTACGAAATTGCTTCAACAACTGTACAATTATAAACCGATGTAGTTGAGACAATCACACGAAATATTTATGTGAAAATAAAATATAATTCAGTTAATAGCTCAAATACTTAGAATTTTAAAATGAAAAATTCATGATGTAAGGCCAAAGAAATTTTTTTTCAGGGAAATAGTTATTAACTTTATTCAACTACTGTTATATTGGAGCTAACACTTTATATTTTAAATAAAGCTCATTCTGTTGTCAGGAAAATGTTATCGTGTAGTTGTCCCAATTACGGTGAAATTATTAGCAAATAATTTTTCTTTGCATAAACAATAAACTGCCAACTTCGAGATAAAGTTGTCTTACTTCAATTTTTTTCAGTGTAATTGATCGAAAATCTTAAAATGTATTTGGAATGATAGAAAAATTAGTAAGTTTTTACTGAAAAATATATAAAAGTGTTACATACTCATAATTATATTTATTTAGAGGGTGGAAATGAGAAGGGGTAAAAACAACATTTAAAACCCTGTCAAGTGGGGTGTCATTTGAAAGAGAGCTTGATTTAAGAAACATTGAAACCTTTTTAGAGTTTTGTGTTGCAGTTTTTGAGTTATTGTCAAAAAAAAGTGCAACTTTTAGACGCTCCCCTCTCCCCCTACCCACGTTTCGACTCTGACTCTTTTAACGAAAATTATAACGAAGTCTCAAATAATTATATTTCTGTGTTTAAGTGGTGGGAGTGGGGAGGGCAAAAAAGTTAGTTTGGCCCAAATGAATGGGGGGTCATTTGAAAAAGCACTTGATTAAATATTTGCAATTTTTTAGAATTTTGATATGCACAGTTGAGTTATTGTTAAAAAGTGCTATTTTGAGTACGAACCCCCTCCGCCTTAAATTTCGACGTTGATTGACAGGAAATAAATTTCCAAATTGAGCCATTTGAAAGCTGGTGTATCTTGTTTTAGTTACCCTGAACAGCTATGGATTGGATAAGATTTAACCTCAAGTAACATTTTGTGTCATTTCGATCTATTTACAAGCGTGATTGACATTTACGATGAAAGATTTATTTTGTTATACGTCTAACGGTCTGGCAATATAAAGACTTTACAACACAACTTTATTGTTTATTTTTGATACTGTGTTCTTTTAGATTCACGAGACCCATGGCGAGCGGATTTTATTCGCATCTACTCCGACTCATTTTTATTTATTCGTCTTTGTAATAGCTTAGGTTAAACGGAGCCGATTTTGAGGACATAAATTTGTTGTCTAAAAAGAGCGAAAAAATAACGGTTTCGATCGGTCGCCATTTTGTCAAAAATCAAAATGAGAAAAACCGACTACTGTACGTAGTACAGTACGATGATTACATTACATACAAATTATAATGAACTTCGATTTTTTTTTCAGATAACCCGTTTTCAAAAAATCGATGCGACTGTGGAGAGAATTTTTATAGGACTTTTCAGCGAAGGTGATAACGTTGTTACTATTTAATGTTTCTTAAAAAAAAATTATGAAAATTATATTGAATACAATAAAAAAACGAAAAGGAAACTGAAGATAACCAAATCAAAACAAGGGTTGTAGCTCTATGGAAAAAGGAAACCGATTGGTTTTCTTCATTTGAAAAATGTCAATCAGCAATGTTCTCCTACACTACTTTTGACTTACCTCGTTGCTGAAATAGCTTACTTCTGATCTTAGCAGCTTTTTATACTCCAGTGATGTTTCTTTTTTATAGACATTGATCAAATCTTACCACAAAATTTACTGCGTATATTTTAACTAATTGCCGGATTTCTGTTGTCGGTAGTACAAAGCAGTGTTATTCATTCCTTCGCTATTAGATGTTACATTGTCGAAATATTCAGTTAGGTAAATGAAATCAATAACAATCACATAGTTTGATTTAATTTGAATACATAATATACTTTTTGTTTCTTCTAAATGTAATGTCATATTATTGTTATTTTAATATTTATCAAATGGGAGAGGCCGACAGCGAAAAACAATTATTTTTCAAGATTTTAATTTTAAGAAACCACAAATATTACTGACTTTAAAAAATATCTCCTAATTCGACATCGTTCAAAAACGACTTTTGTATTCAACCCATACAGTATGTTACAGCGAATGTACAGGATACTATCATTTGCGAAACTATATTGTGTTAAACAGTTTTAAAAGCTCGTTGATATAAATCAAAAATAGAGTTAATATCAAATCCGAGCCAAAAATTTAACAAATTAGATATGTATATTTATTTGTGAAAATCTTAGAAGTTGGTTTGAAAATGTCCAAAGCACTAGAGCTTGCAGCAAAGCGTTTCTTGAACGAGTTAGAATTTGTTGCTGGATAAATGTCGATTAAATATTACCGTCAATAATTGAGGGAAAAATAGTTTTAGTGCTAAGATTTACAGAATTAATGCACAATAAAAACTTTTGTCAGAAATTGAGTTTTGCCTTTTGATTTGTGATTTTCTGGTTTGATATATTCTTTACCTTTAAATATAAGATTGATTAAGTAATTTTTATGAATGGCGCTAATGATAAGTATATCTATGTTTGTTTCTAAGAGTAGGTTTGGCAACGTTCAAAAGCAAATAGTTTTGTTGTGCTTTAATTACAGAAAACGAACGAATTTATCAATACCAAACTGAAATGTAGTAAGTAATTTCAGTTTGGTATTGATAAAAAATTAAGCAGAAACATTTACATTGTCGAAGTAAAAAAAATTGTAGCTGAAAACCGGAACCATGATTTTTAAGAACTAAATTTTTTACGAAATTCTGAGCATTCAATAACTAATAAAATGAAACTTCATCACTAATACTTAGAACCAAAAGTTGAACTTTTAACGATTTAGGCGAGATATTAAGATACAGGAAAAAGTCCTGTCAGCCTTCGGAATGGAACATAGTTTAGTTGATTATATAAGAACACACACTTGTTTTAAGACATAGCCCGATTAGAAGTATATGTACTATAAATTAAGCATAATCACTTAGTGTTTGCTATATACATAACTGTTTTAGTGGAAATGTGCATAAGGAAATCTATTTTTGCAAAATCAACGATTCCAGGATAAAAACTTTTTTCGATAGTTCGCTCGTAGTTACTTACTCTGAAATAATTTACCTGACTGACGTTTTAAGGGGAATTTCGACTCCAATAAACTCAATAAGTTTATATCAAGCGAAATGTAGATTGGTATGAAAAAACCACAACAGTTGTCTATGCTATTTTACTTTAAAACTGAGAATAGTATCTTTAAATATGAGAATAATAACTTTCAATATGATAATAAATAGAAACTTTCAATCGAGAATAATAACTTCAAACATAAGAATATTAACTTTCACTATGAGATAAATTTTCATTATAAGACTAATAATAATGCGCATTCAGTAAAGTTATTCTTCACATATTGAGCTACTATTATCATATTGAAAGTTACAATTCCCATAATAAAAGTTTTTATTCACATATTGAAAGTAAAATGGTATAGATATTGAGCGACGAGAAGTAAGCTTCACCACATATCCAGAGATAGCCAAAATAACTGACCTAATGCTTTGTCCTTTTTACACTTTAAAAGAAACGCTGCTTTTTAAAACATAGCGTCATACAAAAAATAACAAATTTAGAAAACAATACAATTAACCCCATTTCACCCATGACTACAAAAAATGAAATGTAACAAAATTCAAACATTCACAAACAATGAATTACAATAATTAGAATTTGAATGAATAACAAAAATGATCATAAAATTGAGAAAAAAGCAACCACCATTAATGCTAATAAAAGACGAGGGGATGAAGAAAATTAATATTAAATTAGCAAGGATTTTAAATTTAAAATAATAAAATATACTATGATGCAGTGGTGTCATTTAAAAAATTAATGATTGATTATGAGTCCAAATTGAATTGGTCACGATGACTTAATATTATTTATTATAAATAATGATAATCAAATTTTAAAATAAAAATAATAAAAAATTTCATATCCAAAACAACAATTTGCCAATTATTTTGATACTTAAACATAATAAAAAAAAATAATTTTGTTGTTTAAATATTATCAAACCTTAGTCAGTAATAAATATCTATAAAAAAATATATGACACCATTGCTGTAAAATTATAAATAATTTCCTATAAAAAAAATTATTTATATTTTAAAAATACATAATATTTTAATATTAAAAAGATCCTTAGCTAATTTTATATTAAATTAATTTTCAAATTTTTTTTTAAAGACTTGGAGGTGCTACCGAAATTTAGATTTAAAGAATAATTTAATCATTTTTTTTTAATTTTAATGTATATTGTGTGTTTTTTTATTTCCTTAATTTTTTAAAATATAATTTTTATATAACAAAAAAATTCTTTTGTTCAATTTATATACAGTTTCTCATTATCGTTTACTTAATTTAAAAAAAATAATAAAATATAATAATTTATTCAAAAAAAAAAATAATAAAAGCAAGATTGACTTGTTTTTTATACTTTTATAATTACGAAGTAACAATCTTATTATTGATTTTCTTTATAATTTTGATAGTTATTTTTGTAGTAGTTAATAATTAAAAATAATATTTTTATTATGCTTAAACGCCTAGTTGTTTATATAAGAATTTATTATTTAATTCTATGTAAAATGTATTTAAACCGTACTAAACACTATTCAACGACTTAATTTCTGATAAGAAAATTGTTTTTTTCTATTGTTTTTTTATTTATTAAGGAAATTTTTTCTTGTTTAAAATACGTTTTTATTATTTTTATAGTATTAACTTCAATGATTGTTTTTATGTACATATTTTTTTTAATATTATAGAATTTATCAAAACGTAAAATAAGTATATTTCAAATTATAATCAAAAAATTAATTATTGAATTTGCTTAGAAATAATATATATATAATGATATATTTAATTAATTTAGACTACACCAAACAATTAAATCATATTTAAAATATAATTAATAATATCATCTCAAATTTGTATAAATTTTTTTGTTAATTTTAAAAATTAATATTGTTCTTTTCTATTTTGCAATTGCTTTAATCATTAAAATTTAAATTAAAAATACTGTTGGATTAAAAGTGAATATATGTATATATCTTTAAAACTATATCATAATTGAATTTTTACAATGAACTTTATCGCTTTAAGGCGGCAATTTAAAATATTCAAGATATTTTATTTCAAAGAATGTTAATAAATGAATCTTTTGAAATATTACCACAAAGTACGGTCTGACTGAAATATTGAACAAATCAAATAAAGATTCATTTGAACTTTGTTATTATTATTTTTTTTTTAGTAAAAAATTGTTATTTAAAGAAAAAACTATTTTAAAACATATTTTGAAAGAACAACAAAAAACCGGTAGCACCCCGGCCTGCGACCTTTTATAATTCAATTTAATTTAGTTTAATTATTTAAGAAAATTTATGAAAATATACTATTTTTTATCAAATTGTACTTTATATAACAGGAAACTGTGTTGATTGTTATATTTAAATGAAACATTTTTATAAATTAATCTAATAATGTTTTCTTTAAGTTTCATCATGACACTGGTTATTTTAAATGAATTTTATACTACATTAAATATAAATCACAATAATTTTGTTGTTTTTTAAATGGCACTAAAATGAGATGTTTTATTTTTAATATATTAATTAGAATTTCGTAGAAATTAATAAATTAGTCGACGGTACTAAAAATCACTTTAAAAGTAATCTATTTTTTAATCTAAGAATAATTATGCAGTGTAAAATTAATTTAATTAAGATTCTTAAGCAACTTTTAACTGTAAGAAGATCTTAAATATAACAGTTAAAAGCATTTAAAGTAAAGCAAAAGTCGATGTTTTAGAGTACGCTTATGTTATTTTGAATGATCGATGTGACCCATTATTTCTCTAAAATTTAAATTCAATTTATAAACCGGCTGGTAGATTTTTACAGATCTACTGAGTTAAAACAACTTTTTTTTACAATTCATTCTTTCTTCGTAATTTAATTACAGTGAAAGAAAACGGAAACAATATTTCAGTCAAAACCGTCAAAATTCAATTTCATTTGAAATTTCAGAGAAACGGGTCACACAAAATAAGTATTAACTATACTTGAAGCCAAAGCCAGCTAATTGACTTGATTATTTTTCTTCAACTATTTCTTAAACAGATTTAAATGAAAAAGTTACATGTTAACACTTAGAAAATTAAAGTTAGGTGGCCTATTCAATATTTCTAATAAATGCTTATAAAAATAGTATGATGACTATCAAATTTTTTTATTATATATTTTTTATTGTTTTAATAAAAATATATATATATATATGTATTATATAAAAATGGATAGCAACAAAAAATTTAATTTTCAAAAATTAATTAAATAATTCTTGTACAGATCAAACTAAATTTATCGTGTTGAAAATTATGAACAATATTCCTTAATAAAACGTAAAATGAATTCAAAATAATAAGTAACTGTATTACACCAGCTTTTGTTATTATATCTTTACATTATTTCTTTACAAATTCAAAATTTAATTCAAGTTAAATCGATTTTATTATTCTTTAATTAAATAAATCCCAACCAACACAGTTTTCCAGTCATAAAAACATCAAAAAATAGAAAAAACTAAATAAATTAAATTGATCAAAAATTTGAAAATTAAAAATAATAATAATTACATAAATATTTTCTTCACCATCTCTGTCTTCTTAAATGTAAATCAAACAAGCTAAACGCACCTTCTTCTGGTTGTTGATAATAGGTTTGTTGCATCATTTGCGCTTGTGGTTGAGGTTGTTGAACTTGTGATTGTTGTCGGGATTTTTTTGGCACAGCTATTGGTAGTGCTTGTATTATTTTATTATCATGTACATTTGCTACAACATTACCAACGTTACCTCCACCGCCAGCTACTATCAATTGAGGAATTGTATTAGTATTACATTTTTTTCCTGCTGTTGATGGAACATTTAAGACTGCTTTATTGTTCCGGTTCCTATCAAGATGCGTTTCATCAGTTTCAACACTTCCATCATATTTGCGTTTTCTTTCTTTTGGTGGTGGTTGAACTGGATAATATTGTTGTTGTATTTGTTGCTGATGTGTCTGCTGCTGCAGTATTGGTAGCGACGGTTGTTGCTGTTGCGGCGGCTGTATTTGTTGTTGTGGTAGTTGTTGTTGCTGTTGCTGGACTTGCTGTTGTTGTTGAACATGATGTTGCTGGTTCATGTTCAAACCGTTACTAATTTGTTGACCAGTTTGCTGTTTATTTTGTTCAATATGGTTGTAATTAACTTTGTTGTTTGTGGCAGTAGTTGGTGTTACTGCTGTAGTTGTAGAAGTTGAAACTGTGGTATTTGCATTTTGTGCTTGTGTACGTGTCCAATTCCCTTTACGCCCTCCACGACTTACGGGAGGGGGTGATGTATCGCGTTCTCCTTGCAAAAACTTTAAATAGCTTGCCATAAATCCCGAACCAACACCACTTGGAATATTATACTTCTTGTCTAATGTTTTTGTTGGTGGGCCAGTATCAGTATTATGATGTTGTGTTGTATTCTGAACTTGTTGTTGATTTACATTAGACGATGATCCAACAGTTGTACCACCAGGTGCTGCACTTCGATTATTTTCTGCAAGAAATCCAAGTTCTTCCTCTATATTCGGCACAACAACCTTTGGTTGTTCGTCTTCGCGGGGTATTGCTTCAGGTGTGGAGTAGGAGGATGACACACTAGGAGTTCCAACGCTATCGTTATACGAAGGATTATGCGGATGAGGTTCTATGGAAGTTTGATAATCAGGATGATGAGAAAAATATATGGTGGATAAATAAGGAATCGGTGGGGCTCCATGATGATGTGGATGAGCTACCATAATTGGTTGGGACGGTGAGTTTGTATAGTTATTCGAATTTAAAGATGTTTGTGAAGAACTAAATGGTGGAGATCCAGCAAACATTTTTGGAGGCGGGGGTGGAAAATCCCATTTTTCAAAATCAAAGTAACTAGCACCGTTTTGCTGTTGCAAAGTAGTACTGTGTGCTAAAGGCGGCTTACGATTAATCATCATCGAACTTATTGTATCATTATCCGGCGTACTCTGAGCAACTGGAAGAGATGGAGGGTCTTTGTTTTTTGCAGATTTTCTTTTTCTTGTCTGTTTTACTTTTGTGACTGGTGCAACTTGCGTAATTTGCGGGGTTTCGATTTTTTCTTGTTGTATAGTTTCAACACGGGCGCTAGATAAATCTTGCAATGAGTGTGATACGGAAGACGATATAGTTGTTTGAGGTGAAGGAACGGAAAGTAGCGTATTATTTTCATAATATTGTTTTTCACCATTACGTTGAGGTTGAATTACATGCGATTGTTGAGCTAGTTCCTGTGTAGGATTTAAAGGATAAGAACTGCTAGAAAATTTACGTGTTCTATCATTTTCCCAGCAATTTTGCTGCGTTAATATTTGTGATTGGTGGGGATGTGAAAGTAATCTTTCGTATCGTACTTCTGGGTAGTTTTTATTTTGCTCCATACATCGCGTGATAACAGATTGATAAGCAATTTGAGTATTAACTTGAGATTGGGCTCTAGAAACTGATACATCTAATGGAGATTGTGGCGCTGTTTTATAAATAGTTGTTGCATTTATTTGGTTTTGAGAGTGTTGATCTGTTAGCTGATGTGGCGATGGAGATGCCATTGTATTCAAAGGACTATTATACATTGGGTATGCTGGGCTTGGTGCATGACCTAAAGGAGACGCTTGTGAATGTACCTGTAATGGACTTGGTCGACGTGGTACAACCACGCTACTACAATTATCGTTAGGCAGCCCATTATTTTGATTGCTATTATTACTTTGGTACTGAGACTCAGTTGAAGGAACAGGCGGTTTTATTCTAACATTTTCATTATAATCATTACTAGATTCGACACTATTATTAGGGTTACCAGTTTGAAAATTTCGGTAATTTGAGGCACTCTGAGGATATTCATGAATATTTGTTGAACTATTATTACTTCTAGAACTCATCTTAGACGAGCTATTACTACCAGAAAAATGTACACGCCCACCGGGTTCATCAATAATTGAGTAACTAATTGGAGATGACTGTGGTTGAACTGTCACTCTAACGTTTTCTGTCCTAATGTGTTCATGATTATTTGATACTACGTCTGGATAAACTTTTGATTGGGCTTTTGTTTGTACAATATGTTGAGAAGGTTGTTGGGTTTTTATAAGCGGTGGTCTTGCAAAATTTGAATTCCTTGCTAAATTACTATTATTTATGTTGGTTGGAGTTGCTCTATTTTTACTAATACTATCACTATTACGAGAATTACTTGTATAAATCGGTGATGGAGATTGTTGTGTAGTGGTTTGTTGAATTTCTGGATTGTGTTGGTATTCTTTAGATGGAGTAATGGAAGGAGTAGATACTATACAGGATTGGTGGATATTGTGCGAAGACGAACTTGGGCCAGTACTTGTTGAAAAAGACTTACTTCCGCTGTTACCATATGTATCCTGTGTTTGAATTTGCTGCTGTTTACTAGAGTTGCCACTATAATTCGAAAGAGATTCAGTAGATCCATATGTTGTTGGTATAGCAGATGGATAAAATGTGCTATTAGTTGATACAGCTGTTTTATTTCCAACAGCAGATGTACTTATTTGAGGTGGAGATGATCGTATATTTTTGCTAGCATTTATTTGTGAATTTAAATGATTTAATGATTGGGTTGCAGCAAAATGCGCGTTAAAATTTTCATATGCGACAGTTGGTGTTGGTTTAGGTGTTGTCGACGAACCGGGACTGGAAGGAACAACATTTTCATGTGGTAATATTCCGAAAGGGCTTGGTAATTGATTGTTTCCTTGCCAAGCCAAAGCTGACGGTGTGGTTCCTCCAGATGATTGTTCAAAAAAAGGCCCACTTTGTGATGACGCCAAACTTTGATGATGTTGTGTATAGTTTTCACGAATAAGTTCTGATTCTGCTACTTGCTTTGTGACTACAGCTTGAGCAAGTACTTGTCTATGCTGATTAATTGTAGAACTATAATGTGCTGGTTTAGGAGTTCCATGATGAAATAGCGGATATACCTCGTAGCCTACACCACTGGGCAAAAATCCTCCAGGATTAAAAGGTGAAGCAGTTGCTCCACCTAACGACGTTGTATGTGCTGCTTGTAGCAACAATTGTGAAGTTGTTGAAGGGACTCCAACTGCCGCATTATGCCCAGCCAAAGAAGTACCACTAGCTGCAGCGGCTGATGCTAAATGGTGATGAAAATCACCAGTTGTTGCACCTGTTGGTACACCACCTGTTAGCCTATTATAACTGTATGACCATGGACCACCGACGGGATCCATTTTTAAAGATTTTTATTTTTGTATATGTCTTTTACTTATAACTTGTAGAAAATTTTCTTTACTCAAAACTAAATAAACTTAGTTTTGTTCTAAAAACAATCTTTAATCCGGATGTTCATTTCTAATATCTAATGCTTTGACGGATTACTATTTTTGCTATGCTCTTAAGAACGAAAACTTTTTATACCTTATCGATAATTTTTTCTGTTATGCATATTACACATGTCTCTGTTTAAAATTCAACTCTGAAAAGAAAAAAAATTAATTTGAAAATTATTATTTTTGATACAAATTTAATATGGACAGTAAATTACGAGTGAAATGGCAAAATTCTACATTCATCAACGTCGTGTTAAATGAGTACGACTAACATAATCAGATGGTATCATGGACGTTATATAGAAGAAATAGAGTATACTCGGTGATAATGTGAATCACAGCGACACATTGGCACCTTGACACTCAATAAAACTCAAACACTTGTTCTCCATGTTAGAGGAGGTTTGGAACCGTAATATATATGTGAAAAGTTTGTTGTGAAAACCTCAAGATGCAAAGACATCATTAAACGTGATCCATTCACAAAAAATACGAAACAGAATAGTCCTCATTACAGAAAAAGACAATGTTAAGAACTCTTAGAGTACATTATGCTTAGAATTCTCTCGGATTTATAAAAAAAACGACGTTGAAAATTCTCCCCGGACTGCGATTTAAAAATGGCAACATGAAACGCACAAAGCTTTAAAAGACAAGAAAATCTCTAATAGCTTCAAAACGAAACAGACAAATTCACACTCGAAATGTAGCATTACCTAAAATAATGAGGTGGTGGAGTTAGAAATGAAAAAGAATTTAGAATCGGCTTTCACATATATCGTTACTTGATGAAAATTGTCTGCCACCTTAACATGCGGATGCGGAATACGAATATACGAATATACGAAAAAAAATATATCACAACAATCGTAAATGTTCAGACAAAGACAAACCAGAAAATATTGAAAATCTCTTATAAAACGAATTCAAGGAAATCATTAATAACATCCAGCAATGTGATATTCAAATCGTGATGAGTGACTTCAGTGCTAGTATTGGTATGCAGAACTAAAAACACACATCGATCCAAACAGCTTATATCGTACCAATAATAATAACGGGTTTGGTCACAGTAGAGCTGGCAATGAGGTATAATTTAATTATCTGTAGCACTTTCTTTTCTCACAAGAGAATCCACGAACCATTGCGGAATAAAAATAATAGCAGAGTGGAAATTCAAATCGATCTCGTCATTTCTTATATAAACTCTACAAGTAACAAGTATAACTAACGCTCGAATGTGTAGATGCTGATATAGACACCAAACATCTGTTTGTCATTTTTAATTACATATGCCAAGTTTTCATGGGTCCTCCCCTCACTTGTATGTAGTGCAACACTCCACTTCTTCGTTTCTCACCTCTTTGTCTATAAATTGCCTAAAAACTAAATTCAAATATGGCAACTACAATTTAGTTTATAGGCAATTTATATGCAGAGAGGTAAGAAACGAAGAAGTATTGTATTGCATTGCATTCAAGTGTGAAATTCAATAGACAAACAAAAAAACGGAGCCCTAAAATTTCGGCCTGAAACATCCTGAAACGCTGAGCAGATATCAGGAACTAGTGACACACATCTTTGAAGAACATAACATCTCTCAAGAAATGTATCTTTAGATCTTACAAAAACAGTGACAAACGTTTCAAATTATATCGACTGCACAACCCACAATCTGAAAATGACCACCGAAAACCTTCGTTGATTAGTTTGATGACTATTGCCAAAGCGTTGGTAACAAATAAAACAATAAATTAATACGATGTGCTAACAATATGAATCTCCAAAGCTTGCAATACCTGCTAAATCGGACAAATAAAGTCAACCAGATATCATTTAGATAAAGTGATAGGTTAGTGATAGTGATAGGAATTCCAAAATTTGGCACAACTTAGGTTCCACAACAACAAGCGTTCTGGGGTGTTGATAAACGCTTTGTTTTAACATTTGTAGATGCCACTCGAGACTATTGATGGCCAATCCTTATTTAGTTTGGTTTTTCATTGTTTTTAATTTTATTTTCTAAAATTGGAAATTATGTACTTTTAGTGTATAAAGATTTGCAAAAAAGATTATTAAATTAAGATGAAACGTTAAGAAATAAATAAATTCGCCCGATGAAGTATAGTATTTGATTCAAGTTTGTGAGGTAATAGAAACATTCTTGAAATAAAGGTATGTAATTTCGATTTACGACATTGAAATTGCTGCTGAATAAGAAATAGCAGATTTTTGACCGACAAAGTCAAACCAATTGTATATAAAACATATCATCCTAGTTTAATTAGTTCTTTCACTCAAGTGCTTCCTATTTTTATTTATTCAAATTCGAATAATACCGCTGGCATAGAGCAACAATGAGATATCTTGAAAAGTGTATGTTTGAAGATATCAAGCTTCAAGTTCTTCAAAAGTTTTCAAATGATTACCAAAATGTGATTTTTGCAAAAAAATTAATGAGAATTCGTAGTGCAATAAACATATGATGAATATACTTCTTTATGGTCAAATTAAAGCATACGATTTAATATTTTTCTAATTATTGCTGATTTTTGAAGATATCTCATAGTTGCACTAATATTGGATACGTTATTTTCAAGATATCTCACATTTTTTTACTTTTATTATATTGGTATACAGTGCAATAGTGGGACATTTTAACATATCTGATTATTACACTATTTGAAATATAGAGAACTTAAAATGCAATAAAGGTACATCTGTGATAGCACATTAGTTTCTATTTTAAGGTTTTCTTTTTAATGCAGTATAAATAATGAATGTTAGTACAGTAACTGAACACGAAAATAGACCAATACTTCTGAATTCTTTGAACCTCCATCGATTTTCATGAAAATTGGGAATTAAGCTCATCTTACTCTTAACTTCAAAGGTGACATAAGCCCGACTTGCGCTTTTTATGTTTAAGGGGTGAAAACCACCTCTACGTGAAAATATAGAAAAAATGTAGGTTTATTCATTTTTTCGATTCCCTTCTTATTTAGTTATGTAGAATAAATCTTCTTTTATATAGTTTACTATGTATTCCAACTTTTCGCCTCTTCAAAAACCACCCCTATGCTTTAGACACATAAAAAATAGTAAACGATAATATTCTAAAAATATTATTATGAGAAAAGAACACTTGTTTTAAAGCTATAAACCGTAACCGAAAACAGACTTACCAAACCGTGATTTTGCGGTTTTGAAAATTTCTTCGTAAAACAAAAAAATATTACTTTTATTAATATTTTAATTGATACCGCCAATAACGGGGAAGACTTTTCTTTTTTGGAAGATATCAGGGATAAAACAATTTTAAATAATACAAGTAGAGATTTTAGATAACTTGCATGCACTAGTAAAATATTTTAAATGATTTACAAACTTAAATAATATTTTACAACAAAACGTGCGTAGTTGGTAATAAAGGTAGTTTGAATTTGAATGTGAGACATCGATGCAGTTCAATGTACCCAATGCTACAAAAAATTTTTACGCTTACGTAAAAACCAATAGAGGCCTTTGAGACATTTGAACACATCTGCTTACCCATTTTTTAACGTTGAATACTTCGAACCAATGGGTTCAAAAAATATAATTCTCTTCAATGAGCTATAACTTCCTTCGCTTTGGACTTACAAAACTCAAACCAAAACCTCTTTTTCGTTTTAAACTTGATTTTTGTTCATTTTAACTTTTTTGATAGATCACTAAGTTTTTGAGTTATGTGTGAAAAACCGTCAAAAATGCTTATTTGATCGAAAAATGCAAGTCTTTAATTGCGAATAACTCGAAAAATATCGATCTATGGAAAAAAACGTTAAAGAATATTTTGACTTAAAATGTGTCGAAAAGAAAAAGCGCAAATCATCGCAATGTCACCTTTGATTTTTGAGTCATTCCTTAACTATTCAGCAAATTTCAAGTTAATCGGTCAAGGGTCAAAGAATTCAGACCCGAAAACGTTTGGTTACTACACTATGTATTTTGTAACATAATGCACAGAAAATTTCAAAATTTTAAGATAACACATCTATGCCAGCGAATATACTGATCAAAGTTTAAATTTAATATATAGCTATATATGTTCCATAGAAGAACCTAGACTGTCAACAAGTGTCCCTCACCTGTATTAATCTCAATTCACTCTATTTTATGGTCGAGTTTCACTTGAAGACTTAATTTAATCGTTTAGTTTTATATGAGTGATCAGCCATAATTTTTCCAATTTAACAAGTTTTTTAGTAGAATATCGGTTAATTAAAAAACCGGTGTGTTAAGATCCTTATTGTTTCGCTTAAAAAAATTTTGACCTAGATGGGAGTCGAAACCGGATCCTCAACACTAGGCCACCTACATCTGTAAATTTTTATATTTCAGTTAAATCTATTAAAATATGCTTTTCTAACAAACTGAACGAAACAAGCTTTCTATATATTAAAACTAGTTTACGTTAGAATCCTTCCAGATGCTATTCTGGCACTTCTTATCAGAAATATATATTTTGCTAAAACGACGATGGTTTTTCGTTATTATGCCTTCTCGCCTTTGTATGTACTTTTTTGATTTGGATATGAAATCATCTCCTTTATTCTTAAATATGAAATGAAAATGTGATGAAATCATCAAACGCTTCAATCAACCATTATATCCGCAGCATAAACTACAATCAGAAAACGGCCACGGAAATCACGTAACGAATGGTTTGATGAAGATTGTCGCCAAAACGTTGAAAACAAAATAAAAACTTCAACAAAAATGGTTAACAAGGAAAATCTGAAGCTCCCACAAACTGATTATCCATGCGCCAGAAATGCCTTAGCGAAACTGCTACGAAAAAAGAAACGCGAACACATTAAGAGCTGCATCGAAAACATCAACCAAGACGTGGCTAATGGAAATTCGAAAGTGCTTTGTCAATGCGCGGAATCTGACAAAAGATTCCACCAAAGTTCCACAACAATCAAAACTGGAAACAACGAGTTATAGCGATCCCACTTTTAAGCCCTACTGAATAGGAAGAACGACGTTCCACCTATTCCAGCAGTTGCTCCCTCAAGTAAGGAGACCTTACCCAATAATAGAAGAAGTGGAAGCTACCATAACAAAACTGAAAAAGTGTAAAACCCCAGGTATCGATGGATCCCCTCCACCCCGCAGAGTGCAGAACTATTTCAAAATGAAGGAGCAGCTCTTATCTCACGATTCTGGCAATCTGGGACCATGAAGAACTACCTGCTGAATGGAAAACTACTCTCATAATTTCGCTACACAAGAAAGGTGACCGTCTAAAGTGTGCGTATTATTGTGGAATCGCAATGCGGCACACTGCATATAAAATAAAAGCAAATGTCCTACTTGCTCGACTCTATCATCCAGGACTATCAGTGTGGTTTTCGTCTCAACCGTTCAACCCAAATCAATGTTTTATCTTAAGGATGATTCTGGAGTACAACGTCAACACTCACCAGCTGTTCTACGTTAATTTAAAACAAGCATATGACAGTATCAGCTGTGACAACCTTTTGTCTGCGCTCACTTGCCTTGGTATTCCAGAGAAACTGGTTTCTCTGCCTAAACTAAAAACCAAAGGGTCAGTTTCTTTCGTCGAAACTGTTGTGATGGTCCTTGGTCGGCATTGGGTTCCGAGTTCCTGACGAAGAAAGATTTGTGGTACCGCCCAAGGGCAGTACAAGAGTTCCTGAACCTGGAAAGAGTCTGAGGATTAGCACCACATCCGTCGCTACAACAACAACAAGGGTTAGTTTCTGACTCTTTTGATAGGACATCAGGTGTTCGAAAAGGTGATGCACTAGTGTCCGTACTATTTAATTTGGCGCTTGAGTACGCGATAAGAAATCGAATTGAAACTATGTACATCTTTCACAAATCTAGTCAAATTCTTGGCTATGCCGATGATATTGCGCTTCTGGGACGAAGACCGACGAAACTAATCTTTTAACATCCAGAAATACATCTCCCGGAAATTTGGATACTGGCTTCTATGAAGTAGAACGCATGGAAAACTTCAAATACCTCGGGTCTGTAACAACATGACATGCAGGCAGATATCAAAGCCGGTGTCACGGGCGCATAGAGGTTTCTAAACATATTCAAAACTTTTTTTGCGGTCGTGTAAACTCACACTTTACAAGGCTTTAATTCGACATGTAACTTTGGTAGTGAAAGCTGGACACTGACTTCCTCCGATTGTATAATTCTATCAAAATTCGAGAAGTTCATACGAACAATCTATGGTCCATGTAAAGTTGCTGAAAATCAGTTTAAAATCCGAATTAATCATGAAATCAGATAGCTCCTTGGAGGCTGTGATGCAATCGGATTCATTAAATCCAACCGGATTGGATGGTTTGATCATGAAGGAATGGCTCCATTAGATAGAATGCTAAAGACGAAGAGGAAGACCTAGACAACGCTGGCGTGATGACATCATACAGGACCTTCGTGATATAGGAAATCGAAACTGGGATCAACTGGTCATGGGACGAGATAAATGGTAGCTGATTGCACAGACCGCAAAATACCTCAATGGGATGTAAACGCCAGAGACAGAGAGAGCACAAAAGTGGTGAAGATGTAATATTATCCGAAGATATGGCTAACAAGATTCTAGAAATGCACCGATGAATATAAATAGAGTGCACTCCACATCTTAAAACGTAGGATAAAGCATATAACACCTAGAGGATTTCACACAGTTTACAGAAGATGTCAATCGAGCAATCAAGGCTACAGCAACTAGTCCTTGGACCTTAAACCATATCTATAGGTTAAACCTGTTTTCCACAGAAATCCCTAACCTAAAAAAATCTGATTTCAAATTTGGAATTCCTCTAAACACTAAGACATCTCAAACCAGTGGCTCGTCTAATTGACGACACTGACACAACTACTATCCTCTATATTACAGTTCCGGTAGCCCTAAAATTTAATTCATAGCCTTCAACTATTTGTTGAATTTAATGAAAGAAAAATCGTAATACCGCTATAATACCTGCAATGATGGCTTCAACTTGTTTAAAAAGGATAAACACGTGTCCCCCTTTAACAACTACTTAGCTCTGCTAAAGATAAATTTCAAATCTGACGTTCTTTCCATATGAAACAGATCAGTAGTAAACTCAAAACTCACAACAAGGTGCGTAAAAATTTTTGCAGACACTAGCAGAAAAAAAGATCAAAAGATACATACACAGCCACTGGTTGCTTCCTTATCAATAATAAGATGATCGTATGGTGTATACAACTTAAATCCTACATTGCAATTGGTTATCTCCCCGTAGACACTAAAACGAAGACATTTTAAACCATACAACGATTTGGCAACAATTTAATTCCTTCGTAACTGTCATAAAAATGACCTCGCATGTAAAGAATCACAGAAATAATGAAGATTTCACACACTATTACGTATTGGAACAGAAAACCTTATTACACCTGCCGAGTTGATTTTGTTGAAGCCGATAATTTAATACAATTGTTTATTTCACCTAGATACCATTCGCATTAACACAAGTCCATCACAACTTAGGATCTACGGAAAAATCTACGGGTATTAATTACGGAACAAATCCGGTATTGGTATTATAAACAAACCCGATGTTGGCATCCCGTCACATAGTGAAACAATCCAAACCTGTTTATGTATTTTTGATTGAAGCGCTTCTATTACCTCGGTTAACCGGATCTTACAATTTGGCGGCACACCAACATGGCTTTAGGACAGCACATAGTACAACCACCGCTCTTCACAGAATACAAATCAGATCAGTGATGTTCTAAACCAAAAACAACCCTGTGCTAGAACAAATTTAGTTGCACTCCAACTATCAAAAGCGTTCGAAACAGTGTCGCACGCCGCACTACTAGATGACATCCTAAAGACCAATTTGGCAGGTCTTATAAAGCGCTGGCTGTGCAACTATCATAGAGGTCGCCAAACATACGTCGAGTTTCGGAACTGTAAGTCCAAGATGAGAGTACTACGACAAGGAGTTCCTCATGGCGGAGTTCTCTCACCTTCATTGTTTAATCTCTACTTAAGCAGCTTACCTGCCCCGCCGGAAGGAATAACTATCACGTCATATGCAGACGATTGCACAGTGCTTGCAACAGGCAACAACCTAGAACAACTCACCAATATCCTAAACACCTACCTTAACATCCTCAATGAGTGGTTTAAAACAAGAAAATTAAAACTTTCTACAGAAAAATCCACTTCTACACTATTCACCACATGGACGAAGGAGGTAACACAACACTAAGCATCTGCATTGACAAAATACTCATTCCTACAGTAAAAATTCCGAGATTGTTGGGGGTAACATTCAACCCACTGCTTAAATTTAATGCTCATGCACAATAAGTGAACTCCAGACTGAAGAACAGGAATAATGCATTGAAAGCACTAGCGGGTAGTTCATGGGGCAAGGATAAAAATACAATAATTACAACTTAAACAATAGGTTGACCTATTATAAACTATGCTGTACCTATATGGACATCCCAAGTTGCGGACACGCACTGGAAGAAGTTACAAACAACACAAGTGCCGATCTTAATCACCTTAAGCCGTTCCTTAAACGAAATTAAATCCGAGAAGAAGACACACTTTAATTTTAACAAAGCAGACTGGGATAATTTTACCAATTTTACTGAATTGGAATTCAGTAAGCAAATTTTACAAATTGACGCCCTCTCTGGGGAAAGAAAATTCAGAATACAAAATATTAAACCAACCTTCCTATAAGAAGCTTGTGTACTCTCTTCCCAAAGAGATGACATCCGTAAGGCAGATCCAACCGATTCTAGAATTCCGGGCCTGAACAAGTAGATAAACAAACTAGTAATGGAACATTAACGTAACAAATCTAAAGATTTAGTGAGTAAGTCAAACTTTGGCACAAATAAAAGTTTGTGGAAGGTGATTAAGGGTCTAACACATCCGCGTCAATCGCATAACAACTGCATGATCTCCTTCGATGATATCTTAACCGAAAACCATAGAAAATGCGCAACAAAATTCAACACGCAGTTTACAGAAAAGCAAAGTAAACATGAAAAAGAAACTAGGTCAGTATTAAGACATATGCGCAAACTTAGTACTGAAAATCTCGAGGATATCATATTTTCCGAAGAAGATGTTGGAAACGCAATAAAGAAATCCAAACCATCTAAAGCTATTGGACCAGATGGCATCTCAGCCATTATGCTAAAACACATTGGACCCAAAGGATTGAACTTTCTCACTATAATACTCAACACATCTCTAAATACGCTCCAGATACCAAATATCTGGAAAACGGCTAGAATAAGTCCCATTTTGAAACCTGGCAAGCCTGAAGAAAAGGGAGAATCGTATAGACCGATCTCTATCCTCTCATCGGTCGCAAAATTGATAGAAGCACTACTACTACCTCGGTTAACAGAATCCTGCAAATTGGCGTCACATCAGCATGGTTTTAGGAAAGCACACAGTACAACCACCGCGCTTCATAGAATCCAAAACCAAATCAGCGATGGTCTAAACCAAAAACAACCCTGTGCTAGAACAATTTTAGTTGCACTTGACCTGTCAAAAGCTTTCAACACAGTGTCACATGCTGCACTACTGAACGACATATTCAACTCCAATATGCCAGGTCTAATAAAGCGCTGGTTGTGCAATTATCTAAGAGGCCGCCAAACATACGTTGAGTTCCGTAATTCTAGATCTAAGGTGAGAGTGCTCAGACAAGGAGTTCCACAAGGTGGAGTTCTCCTGCCTTCATTATTCAACCTTTACTTAAGTAGTTTACCTGCACCACCGGAAGGAATAACTATCACGTCATATGCAGACGACTGCACGGTGCTTGCAACAGGAAACAACCTGAAACAACTCACCAATGTCCTAAACACCTACCTCAACACCTTGAATGAATGGTTTAAAACCAAAAAATTGAAATTGTCCACTGAAAAGTCTACTTCCATACTTTTCACCACATGGACGAAGGAGGTAAATACAACACTCAACATCTGCATTGATAACATACTAATTCCTACTGTGAAAAATCCAAAACTGCTGGGGGTAACATTCGATCCACTGCTTAAATTCAACGCTCATGCGGCGAAATGCTTCCACGAGTTCTTAATAGCAAACCACCACAAGTCGCTGCTGAAGAGGTGAAACTGCCACGCAGCACCAGAACCATCCTAGCGCAGTTAAGATCCGATTGGTCACGCATCTTAAATAACTACATGAGTAGAATTGACCATGAAATTGTTGACAAGTGTCCCATATGTGAGGGCACGCCACATGATACTAACCACCTTTTCAATTGTCTAGAGAAACCAACCGACCTGACGAAGGAAGATCTGTGGCACCGCCCAAGAGCAGTAGCAGAGTTCCTGAACCTGGACTTGGAGCCGGAAGAATAGCACCTCCACGCGTCGCTACAACAACAACAACAACAAACAACACAAAACACAGCCCTGCGAACTGCGACTGGATGTCATTTGAAGGCCTATCGAGATCACCGGCACGAGGAATATAACATAGTACCAGACCGTGAACATAATGAAATGCTAACTTAACAATATCTATTGGCCTGTCACAAAGAGCAGCATCCTTGTAATAATTCCATATCGAAAATTGAGCCGCCTAGAGACATAAGGAAGACAGCAAGATGCTTTCTGCATGGGGTTAAAGACCATCAAGTAACAGGTAAAATCGCCGAGGTTACTTACAGAACAGGCTTAAAAGCACTTCATACAAAAGCTGTTGAGGACGTTATAAGGAACTACGCTAAATCGAGTTCTAAATAAAAAGCCACCAAAAGTCGCTGCCGAAGAGGTCCAATTGCCTCGTACCCCTAGATCCATCCTAGCTCAACTAAGATCCGGTTGGTCACGCATCCTAAAAAACTACATGAGCGGAATTAATCCTGAAATTATTGCAAAGTGTCCCGCATGTGAGGGCACGCCGCATGATGTAGACCACCTTATTCAGATGTCCTAAAAATTCAACTAACCTGACAAAGGAAGATCTGTGGTTCCGCCCAAACGCAGTAGCAGAGACCTGAACATGGAGCCGGAGGATTAACAACAAAACTGTCGCTACAACAACAGCAACGTATTTTTACATTGACTGTCTCCTTTTAGTCGTTTAGAATCACTAAGATTAATTAAATACCAAACTCTATCAAAAAAATTTAAAATTGAAACGATTTACAAGTTTCAGAGTTGGAATATAAAATTAGGACTAAAAATAAAGGAATCAAAACAAAAACAAAATAAATTTTTTATGTCGCATATTGTGACAAAAAATGCGTAAGTTTTGAAATTATATTAATAATTGAATTAGTTATTTAAATAATTCATACCGTATCGTTTATTCAATTTTTATCAATGTATTAATATGAGTTTTATGCATGTATACTTCGCAATTAAACCTGCAAATAAAAAATTATAGAAATAGGATATTTTTGTAATATATGTTGGAATTGTAATATATTTTGCATAACATACTATTAACATATCTCAAACACATAACTATTTAAAATATGTTATTGTCTCAAAAGTTTTTTAAGAAAACTATTTAAAATTAATGCATATGGTATGGTCTTGTAAACGCATTTGTTATTTAATGTAATCAAATAATTTTAGCCCCTTATCTATATGTAAAATTTATGTTATTAAACTTTTTATAATGCATTCCTTAAAATGATAATTAATAGGACAAAGGGATAAACTAAAAATAATAATTTTCTATAAAGTTTAATGTATATCTACATGTACGATTCTATTATGTATATAGATATATATATGCACTTTCATACATTTTGTTTTTTACATATACGGAACACTTTAAGTTTAACGAAAACCACAACTTACTTATTAATTATTATTTACAGAAAATAGTTCATTCAGTTTATTTTATCATCCATCTATAAATAAACGATAATATTGATAACATCGTTCCAAAAAAATTCACTCAAATAAGAAAATGCTTTTGCGTCAGTCGGGGGTAAGTTGTTCCTTTTTTTTCTTTTCTTTAATCTTGTATAAAACACTATTTAACACACTAATTATTAATAAGAAGATATCAAAATATTATAAACACAATTATTTAAACTGTTTGTATCACTTATTTAAACAAAAATTAATCATAATTTACGCATATTTTTGTTATTTTATAAAATAATCCAAACATTATTTCGCCTTTCCCATTCACATTCGCCATTTTGTTTGCGGAGAGACACCATAGAAAAATCTTACACAGACGACAAACATATGGAGAGTAATTAAAAAAGATGTAAAAATGTTGTATAAAAATGGTGGATTGGAGAAATTTATGTGGTGCCATCTAAACTTATATTAATCTACTCTACTTTCGTAATTCTGAAACTACCTTATGAACATTTCAGCGGAATACTGAGTATTCTGCTGAACCACTAAAATTTTAATTAAAACTCGTTAATTTTTTTGTACATTTCTTTTTCGAATAGAAATGTTTTGAGTGGGACTAATTAAAGAAAATAATTAAACAAATATTATTTTTATTGTTTAAAATTTTTTTTAACTCATCTTTAAACAATATACGTTGGTCGACATTTGGCAAATATCATAATTTCAACAGATATCAAGATTGAAATTATTAATATATTAACCAGTCGATACATTTATGCTTAATTTACTAAAACATTATATCTTAATCATATTAATGATTTTACATTGAATTTACTAAACACAATAAAATAAATTTAAACTAATTTTGAAAGTTATTAAAATTACGATCAAAATTTAAAACACACATCGTTGTTCGTATTAGTTTCAATTTTTTTCTTTCATTCGAAAATGAAGTTACGAGTATTTTCTATTAGAAGGAATAATATCAACATATGTAATCAAATCAAAGTTGTTATTTAACAAATTGTCAGACATGTTGTTTAACCGATTTTGTGTATTTATTAAGAAAATAAATTTCTGTCATTAGCTGCAAACGGTGGCCAACCATTTAAATCACATTGGTATTTCGAACATTTAACATTTATAAAGACCTTAGGTTTATTTTTTATAGTAGGCTAACATAAGATAAAATGGGGCACTATCTAAAACACTAATTTTTTTTATAGAATGAGATAAGTCGAGAGACAGAGATAAAGAAGAAAAATTGAAATTTCACAAAAACTATTGAGTATAAAAATCGCAAACTCCTTTTCCAAACGATAGTGATTGCATATACTACATTTTGTTTTAGAAAACGTATTCGTGTTAGTTATATAATGTACTAATTTGTGCATTCATCTTATTTTATTAAATTGTATAACAATTAATGGAAAGGCATTATAGTTGTAGTGTTCAAATTATTTAATTTCCTTTTGTTCAAGTTTTCACAAAGTAAATGACCATAGGGTTACTAGATGTCCTCGTTTTTTTTGTTTATTCTTTGTTGTCCTCGGAGAATTCTTAATGATATAATACAATAAAGGAATATGTCAGCTACCAAACTTCTTACAAAATACCCTAAAGCAAATAGTGAGAAACAGACGAAACTTAACATTTCTAAATAATTTTTCCTTTTCTTTTTTTAATATTTTTTTTTTGTTCAAAATTATGTTATTTATTTTGTTGTTTATTCAAAGGTATGTATAGTGTCAATTACAATAAATTATAAATTGCCGTCTCTGTCTGAAGAAACCATGCTATCAAGAGTAAAGATTCTGAATTAAATTCCCTAAGGAACTTATGAACGTTGCTTTTAAAACTTTGAATTAAAATTTTCACAGATGCGATATTTTGTCAAAACAGTGACGCTGAAAAGCAACACGTTATTTAAACTGTCAAATGATGGGCATACATGTGATCCTACATACATTTCTCTCTTTTAACTGTTTAGTGACACCTATATTATCTTAGATGGTATTTGTTGTATTTCTTATTCGTATTACAAAAATTAAAATTAAACCACGCCCTTTTGTCGAAGAATTTGAAGTTTTTGTTATAAACTGATTTTTAATTATTTTATTATAATTGACTATAGAGTCATACTGAATTTATCAGTACAGTACTGATTTTCTAGCTTCTGTACTGATAGACATATGCGGTACTGATTTCTAAAATTATAATTTTAATTTAAGTTCCAATATAAATACGGAAATAAAACTATATAGTATACAGTCATCGTTTTTAAATTGTGGCAGTTACCCACGCAAAATATATATCAAAATTCTAACCCTGCGTTTTCTCAAGCAATCGTGGCGGAAAGTTGTCTTTTACAAACTACTGGTGTTGGTCTCAACATAATTTCCTTAAAACTACTAAAAAATGAAAACCAGATTTCTCTACTTGACTTTACACATTTACCTTTCGACTTAGAAGAGACATAGGTTAGGTGAGACTAAGGGTAGTACATATTTTAACTATTAAAATTTTGTACTGATTTCACTTAGAAAAAAAAAATGGTCACCCTCTAAATTGACAGTAATTTGTGTTTGTTTTTCTTTTTTGTTTGGAAATATTAAAATTGTTACTGTTCAAATATGATTCATTTAAAATAGTAGAATTCAATAATAAAAGTAAGTTTAGAATAGTCGCGGTTGATTTGACTAAAGTAACGGAATTATCTGAAAAATTGTATACAACTGTTGTTGTGTTTTAGTAAATTCAGCGATTTCAGTCAAATGGAACGCACCTAATAAAAGCCTTCAAATTTTAGGACAACTGGGCGGAGTTTAATTTTATCTTTTGTAATAAGAAATACAACAAATATTTTTGCTACTCCTATCACAGTACATTATCAATTACATAACACTATCCATGACATGTAAATTGATTATTACAAAAAGTGTAACGTAATGAGAAAAAAAGTGTTACGTAATGTATTACTTCGGTCTGAAAGACCTAAGTATTACATTCATGAGCTCAAAGTGAAATTCTTGCCGTCACAACCGACGAAATCTAGAAAACCGCTGGACGGATTTGAAAAATTTTTTTTTCTAAAAATAGGTTTACTCAATTGGAAGAGCAGAAAGGACGATGTGTTCGATAACTATACCGGAAGTGTGTCAAAAAAATCGTCAAGTGTGTCAAAACAAGGAAATTTGCATATTTTTTGCTTAAAAAACTTTCATTTTAAGTGATTACGAGTAGGAACATTGAATTTGGAGAAATCTTGATGGTCGGGATTGGTATGTGAGACCAAACTCTGGATTATTGCAGTAATATAAGTTCGTCAAAAAAATGTTGTCACTTAAGTGTGTCAAAAGAAAGATTTTTATTTATTTTTTTACCCAATTTTTTGGAAAAAAATAAAATTAATAATTTGTATGACATGAAAATATATTATTATTATAGAGAATTATGGCATTATAAGTTTGTCAAAAAAATAATGTCAAGTGTGTCAAAAAATGATTTCATTGATTTTTTACCAATTTTTTGGGAAAAAAAATGTAGCTGTTTTTATGACGTAAATGTAATTGAAAATGAAATTTTTGAATTTGTTATAGGATTTGAAATATTTTTGGAATTTTGAAAAAAGTTTGTATTTTTGATTTTGTAATAATTTTTGCAATATTTTTAGAATTTTTGAAAAAAGTTTTAGTTAGTTTTGTAATACATATCTAAACAGAGATAAAAAATACATGTACTTTAACCAAAAGTTATGTTTGATATACATCGCTGCCCAAAACTAAAAACCATGTCCTCGTAAAAGTTTTTTGCCGAAAACTATATCAAAATTCTTAACCCAGACCGAAGCCTTGATATCTCAGAGCTGTGAGATTTCAGCCCCTCCATATTTTTCATATATATATTAACTAAAAATTTTAATAAAAAGAAAAATTTTTAATTAAAGAAAAATTTGATTTTTAAAAATTGAATATCTCAATTCATTTTGACACAGAATAATGCAAAGCCTACCACAATTTGTAAACTATTTGCATTTAATTTATAATTAGTACTTCATTTTTTCAAGTAATTATATGCGTTTGGGCATTAAAACAAAGTCGTAGAAAAAGTATAAAACAAACCTCGAGCTGCAAACCATTTTCCATGCTCGTGAAGGTACTGCAATCGCCGCTATGCGTTTCGTGTGCAATATTTTCCCTCGCATGTAAAATGCTATTTACAGCGCTAGGTATGTAATATACTATAAAGTTACATTTATATGACTAGTAATAATATATTATGCGTCAAAACAAAAGAGGTTTGATTGCCTTGAACCAAATATACGGGTCCTGTGCCTATATATTGCCGATATTAAAAGGGGTTCTCAACGACCTAGCTGGTGGTGTAAACACTCGGTGGCATCCCATGGACAGGAGTGAGGCTTTTAGCAAATCTGTGATATCTAAGAAGCAGCTGCAAATAATTTGGATTCGATCATAGAGAATCTAAGACAAAATTGTTAAAGGGTTCTTGGAAGTTTAAATTGATTGGACACTTCCATATATCCAAGAAATTGACCAAGAATAAAAGTCAGGTCGATCGAGACCTACTGTAATCTTTTCAACGAGATAGTGTCAAAGTAATAGCTAACCGAAAAACGGAAATCTTTCTGCAACTAATGTCCTGACGGTCCTGGATCACCTAGAGTTTCAACAAACTAAATTGTAACAAAATGTTAATGAATCGTACAATCTAATGGTGTCACTTGCTACAAACTTGCATACAGAAATAGTTTTGAAAAGCCCAATCCATTCTAAATCTCAATGGGGTTTTTTCGTTGGAGTTCGTTTGTAAGTTTTCGTTGTTTTAAAATTGTAGATGGTTCTATTATAAATGTGTGTTTAGATGTTTTTCAACATACACAAAGTCATTGATTATCTTAAATTTTGTAAATAATAATTCAGGAATAATATTTAAACTAAAAATGGCAAAATAATATTAACAAACGTGTTACCAATCAGTCTTTTAAATAATGTGCAATAATAGTTGTTGGCCTTTTTCAACTAAATTTAAGACATCTTAAGCTATTTTAAAATACAGTTCTTAAAATTAAATCTAAATATTATGTTTTTCATTTAAATTCCTTTAAACAAAAGAGAGCATTTGGAATGATTAATAAATTTTTAAAAAAAATTAACAAAAAACAATTTAAAAATAACAAAATATAAATTTCTTCTATCCATTTTTGAGTATATAAATAAATAATATAAAAATGTATTTATAAAAAAGGGCAAGATTTGAGTATCTTTGGTATTATTTAGGAATTAAAATATAACTTTGATAAAAAATATATAAACTTAAAGTTCTAATTAACATTGTGAGGGTATCCCTTGAGTTAATGAATTTTCTAAAACAATGTGAAATTCATCTAATGGCTCAAGTATTTGTCTTAAAAATGTTAATAATCCTTTTTTTCTCATAAAACTTTGCTCGTCATACATTTCTTGAGTTGCACGAGTAGATGCCATAGGTATTAGCATACGATGTAAAAGATGTTCTCTATTTATTTACAAAAAAGAAATTGTTAAAATTATATGTATATCAACAAATAATTTTGAAGGAAATACCTTAAAGATAAACAAATAAATAGCTGAAATTTTCCATCTTTCCCAAGAGATTGTGAAACGTTGTTTATTTCGTCCATTAAATGACAGTAGCATCTCCAAATACCGGCCATTTCTTGTTTTGCTGATGGCGTATATGGTGATTCTGGACTATTCATTGGTGGTGAGTTTGAATTAATTCCACCACCTCTAACTGTATCTACAGAGTCTTCAATTACGTTACATTCAAATTGTTCTTTAACTTTAATAAAATAATCCCATATGTATAAATTTTTTCCAAACAATCTCGTTGAACGAAAACCGCATAGAAATGCTTGATCCAAACATTTTACCAAACCACCTTCACCACATAATAAATTTGTTAAAGAGCCTGAATCACGTTCACGACTTGGACGATAATGCCATTTTACGATTGCATTTACTGTATTACTTAACATATGTTGTATATCAGCTGGACGAATTTCTGGTGGATGAACACTTGGACTCCGAGCACGAGGTGGTGTTCGACAAGCTTCAACCAACTCTATACTATCGACAGTTTTTGGGACTAATTGACCGATTAAAAGTCGCTCAGTTGATCCATCATCAATTCCACGACCTAGCCAACGACCACAAGGAAATTTGAATGTGTGTCCGGTTACTTCATTTCGTACAACTACATGTTCAACCATCCATTTTGCTGAGATTCCGGAGTTGTCATGCCCAATTCTTAAAGATGTTAATATACCCAAGTTTTTATTCTAGAAAAAAGTTATCAAAATTAAAAACAAAAAGTTAAATTTACAAAAATTAACATACCTGAAAAACAAACTCAAGTGCTCCTCTTGGTATCATTATTTGAGGAGTTTCACCTAGATTTCCGGAAATAACAACCCAAACATTTGCAGATGTCGTAGCAGCACTTGATTTTTTTGAAGGAAAAATCACAACACGATAAGGTAGTTTGGTTGTTGTATAAGTATTTGTAAAACAAAAATAATCAACTGTGTTCAGTGTCAATATATGATACAAAAATTGTTCTTTTTCATCTTCACAACGTAAAAAGGCTGAACGTTTGTAAAATGTTCTGAGTAATGTTGTGTCAGATAGTAAACAACGTAAATGTCGTGATAATAGTTTTTTTTCTAATGTTAGTCTTACCCATGCTCTTGCATAACCTATATGAGTTTTAATATCTGTCATTGTTAGAACGTTTCTGGAAAAAAAATATTTATAGCTTACAATCATAACATTAAATAAATTGGCGTTCGTTCACCTTATATCAAATTCAAGTGATTCAGGTAAAGACCGTAATTGTTCGGGGCCAAAACTTTTCCGATCTCTTGACTTTGATCTTCCTCTGCTAGGGCTATTTGGAATATCAGGCTCCACTGATATTGATGACAGATCTACAAATAAAATTATGAAATAATCATATGGAAAATTATAAAACAGTAAATTGAATCAGGAAAGCATATAAATTTGCAATTTAACAAATCGAATTTTTATTTAAATGAAAACGCGATTTTGCCATATATAACTTTGTCATCGAATTTTATTAGTGGTCTCGACATTGATCATGTCTGTATTCTATATCCTTAATTCTTATATCACATTCGAATTTCTAAATGATTTATAGTTTTTCATGCATAAGTCTATTCGGTTTAGAATTATTTCATTATCTTATTTAATTCGACTATTTATTTTCAATTTTGTTTAAGGTCATTTAATTAAAAATAGTACGTTGCGTTATTTTTTAATTTATAGGTGGGCGATACGATACGCCTATAGAATTATAACTAAACTAGAAACTAGCAGAAACTAGAAGGCGGACTAGGCGTTGTCTGTCAGTTGTAATCCAATAGTATCAAGGAAAATTCAAGTTCTGGATAAGGATAACAATAAAATTTTGTTAATTGGGACTTACGTAACGCTAAATATAAATAACACAATGGTCTAACTCAAATTTAAAAAAAAAATAATGCAGGAAGGACATAACATGATACGAAATGATAACCACGACGAAAACAATAATAATTTTAGGAGATATAATTGATCATCATTTGTTATAGAAAAATGACAGTAAAAAAGACACATGAGGTAAAATCTATAAAATATATTATATTATATGAATACATTATATAATATTCTATATTAAAAGTTTCTAGCTTTATCATACTTAACAATAATCCAAATCCGATCATCAGTTAAGAGATAAGAGCATTAAAAGTTGAATAAATTAAAGAGCAGCACCGGCCGTTTGGATTAAAATATTGTAAATAAAATTATAAATATTAAATATTTGGATATATTTCTATCATTCTTTCAAAAGCTAGACATCTGCAATCAGAGGCTTTTTCGGACACTGCTCTAACAAAAGATTTAAAAAAGAATAGGTTAACACTTTGCATATTTTGCGAAATTTTTGTAAAAAAAAATAAAAAAAATATGCTGACAAGAAGCTCTAGATATCCATGTAATCAAAATTAGTCAAAGCCACGTGCCACGAAAAACTGGCCATAAGTCGACAAATTTTACGCATAAAACGAAAATATGCTGCCATTCCAAGACCCGTTGCTCGATTAAGCTCAAACTTCAACACAGTGCATGCTAGGGTCCCACCTTTCAGTTTATATGTCACTCGCCAAGATTTGCTGTTGATTTTTCTGGATTTAATTGCGGAACCACGCAAAATTTGAATCAGTTTTTCAGGACGTAATAACGATCAAAATAAAACGATTCAAATGTATGTATTGCAAATAAATGAATGGAACAAACTGTCACACATCATAACGAACTAATGTTCAATTTGTACTGACGACATTTTCAGCAAATCAAAACTAAAAACAGAAGAAATATAACGTTCTTATTGGAATTCCATTGCTTAAGATTATCGTTCATTAAGTTAGTATAATGAAATTTTTTGACGGTGGATTTCTCGGTAGCCCTTCAGCGCAGAGGTTTAAATTTTTCAAACATGATAGAAATATGTGTTTTAAGGCTCTATTTGTCTTCAAAATTTTAAAAATATTGCAAAAATTATAACAAAATCAAAATTTAAAACTTTTTCCAAAATTCTAAAAATATTGCAAAAATTATTACAAAATCAAAAATACAAACTTTTTTCAAAATTCCAAAAATATTTTAAAAACTATAACAAATTCAAAAATTTCCATGTCCAATTTCATGTTCAATTACATTTACGTCATAAAATCAACTAAACTCTTTTTTACCAAAAATTGGCAAAAGAAATAAATGAAATCATTTTTTTGACAAACTTGACAATATTTTTTTGACAAACTTATAATGCTATAAAATTCTCAATAATAATAATTTCATGTTCATTACATTTCATTTCATCCAAATAACTAATTTTCTTTTTACTTCACCACAATTTTAAATTGTGTGAAGTAATGCAATCTATCGAGAAAAAAAAATCTTACATATACCCCAAATTTTGTTTTTTCTTTTGTTTTGGACCATCCTCATCTATATAGTCAATAAAAATGTTTGTGTACGTCTGTGTGTGGGTGGGTGACCTTTCTGCATAGGATCTTGATGAAACTTTGGCAAATGATACAGGTTCACTTGGAAATGGTAGATCTGGATTCATTTCAAATTTGGACAAAATAGCGGGGGATCTCCCGAACACCTCTAAGTTTAAATCTTGAATTACTTCTAATTCTGACTTATGATCTTATGGAAACTTGCTATATAAGGTTTTAGTAGTGTTTCCAATATTTCAGCATACCAACTTTCGGTTTGTCACTTCCGGTTAAAAAGTTTTTTTTTCATGTGTTTATCCCTACTGTTGCCTACAATTACCGATCGATTGTCATGAAACGTTGGTACAAGCTTTCAAGTAACATGAAAACGGTTTTATCAGCTTTTGGAGTACATTGGATAAGGGTTGGGGGGTCCACCATACAACAGGTGGTTTTTTCCACTATGTTTTTTATGTTGGTTGGGAGCATACAACATTCGTTCGTGAATGCATTTTGATAAGACTTTGGAAAAAGATGCAAATATGTATGGCAAGGAGCTGATTAGTTTTTGAGCGATAGTGAACAAAGTAATTGGGGCCGGAGGTCCCCCGAGCACCTGTTTTTTTGACAGCTCAATAACATCTGTACCTGATAATCGAATTGGATGAAACTTGGTACATAAACATTTATTACGATTCACAACAGTTCTGCATCCCAACTTTCCAATTAGTGTGAGAAGATAGTTATCATGTTTTGGGACACATTGATCAAAGTGGCGGGGGGTCTACCATACAAATGCTGACTTTTTACACTTTGTTTTTAAAGTTTGTTGGGAGCATACAGACTTCATTCATTAATTTATTTAAATGACACTTTGAAAAAAGATGGAGACCTAAATAACAAAGAACTGATTAGTTTTTGGACAATATTGGGATAAGTGGTAGGGGGTCTCCCGAACACCTATTTACTGTCACCTTTTTTTCAATGTTTGTTGGGAGCATACAGCATTCGTTCGTAAATGAATTTTGATGACACTTCGGAAAAAGATGCAAATATGTATGACAAGGAACTGATTAGTTTTTGAGCGATATTGAACAAAGTGGTGGGGGTGTCCCATACACCTCTTTTTTGGAAGCTCAATAACATCAGAACATGATAATCGAATTGGATGAAACTTGGTACATAAGCATTTACAACAGTTCTGCATCCCAACTTCCGGTATTTCACTTTCGGTAAAAAATTTTTTTGTAATTTTTTGAAGTTTTTTCTGTGTCTTTATGCACACTACAGCCTACAATAATGAAGTGATTATGATGAAACCTATTTAGTGTAAGTAGATAATTATCATCTTTTCGAACATATTGATTAAAGTGGCGGGGGGCCAAACATACAACTGCTGACTTTTCACACTTTGTTTTTAAAGTTTGTTGGGAGCATACAGACTTCATTCATTAATCAATTTTTATGACACTTTGAAAAAAATGAAGATTTAAATGACAAAGAACTGATTACTTTTTGGACAATATTGGGATAAGTGGTCGGGGCCTCCCGAACACCTGTTTATTGTTTCAATGTTTGTTGGGAGCATACAATATTCGTACGTGAATGAATTTTGATGACACTTTGGAAAAAGATGCAAATATGTATGGCAAGGAACTGATTAGTTTTTTAGCGATAGTGAACAAAGTGGTAGGGGGTCCTCCGAGCACTTGTTTTTTGGAAGCTCAATAACATCTGTATCTGATAATCGAATTGGATGAAATTTGGTACATAAACATTTAGTACGGTTCACAACAGTTCTCATCCCAACTTCCGGTTTGTCACTTCCGGTTGAATTTTTTTTTTTACTTTTTCTCGTACAACAGAATTTATGTTTGTTGGGATACTACTGTTTTCTTTAATATTTACTTCGGTTTTGAAAAAAACTAAGTATTGCATTCATGAGCCAAAAGTGAAATTCTTACCCCCACTTTTTTTGGCATTTCTCGACGTTTTAGGAGCTAATGATTCTAAAAACACAAAAAAATGTATGTTTGTCTGTCTAAAAATAGGTATACTCAATGGTAAGAGCCGAAAGGACGATGTGTTCGATAGCTGTCCCAGATGTTTGTCAAAAAAATCGTCAAGTGTGTCAAAACAAGGAAATTTGCATATTTTTGCTTAAAAAACGTTCATTTTAAATGATTACGAGTACGAACATTGAATTTGGAGAAATCTTGATGGTCCGGATTGGTATGTGAGACCAAAATCTAGATTATTGCATTAGAAGTTTGTCAAAAAAATGTTGTCAAGTGTATCAAAAGAATGATTTTCATTTTTTTTACACAATTTTTTGGGAAAAAATGAAATAAATTATTTGTATGACATGAAATTTTATTATTATTATTGAGAATTATGGCATTATAAGTTTGTCAAAAAAATGTTGTCAAGTATGTCAAAAGAATGATTTTCATTTATTTTTTTAGAAAAAAATAAAATTAATTATTTGTATGAAATGTTAAATGTAATTGAACATGAAATTATTATTATTGAGAATTTTATTGCATTATAAGTTTGTCAAAAAAATATTGTCAAGTGTGTCAAAAATAATTTTCATTTATTTTTTAGCCAATTTTTTGGAAAAAAAAATTTAATTATTTGTACGACATGAAATTGGACATGGAAATGATTCTAAAAACAGATTGTTATAGTTTTTGGAATATCTTTGGAATTTTGAAAAATGTTTGTATTTTTCATTTTGTAATAATTTTTGCAATATTTTTATAATTTTTGAAAAAGTTTTAATATTTGCCTTTGTTATAATTTTTGCAATATTTTTATAATTTTTGAAAAAGTTTTAATATTTGATTTTGTTATAAGTTTTGTAATATTTTTAGAATTTTTGAAAAATTTTAAATTTTTGATTTTATTATAATTTTTGGAATTTTGGAATTGATTTGATTTTGTAATATTTTCTCGAAACGCTAAATGGAGAGGTTTTTGAGTAGTTTGTTGATTGTATCTCTTTTCACTAAATTATGTTAATTTATGATCAATTATTCTCAATAATTTTGCGGCAACGTATTGATGTGTTAGTTTTGTGATAAATTTCTAAACAGAGATACAAAAATACATGTACTTTAACAAAGAGTTTTATGTTTGATATACAACGCTGCCCAAAACTAAAAATAATGTCCTCATAAAAGTTTTATGCCGAAAACTATATCAAAATCCTTAACCAAAACCGAAGTCTTGATATCTCAGAGCTTGAGATTTCAGCCCTTCCATTTTGTTATAATTAGAACTACGCGAAATCTACAACATTGGTTAGCTTTTAATTAAAGTATTTGATGGATATTAGCTCATTATATATCCAGAACACTATGTTTCCAGAGTTGTGGTGAAGTCAGCCTATGAATCAGCGTTGCAATATTTTTTTCTAAAAAAATAAATGAAAATCATTCTTTTGACACATTTGACATTATTTTTTTGACAAACTTATAATGCCATAATTCTCTATAATAATAATAAAATTTCATGTCATACAAATAATTAATTTTTTTTTTTTTTTAAATTGGGCAAAATAATAAATAAATATCCTTTTGACACACTTGACAACATTTTTTTGACAAACTTCTAATGCAATAATCTAGTTTTTGATCTCACATACCAATCCTGACCATCAAGATTTCTCCACATTCTTTGTTCCTACTCGTAATCACTTAAAATGAACGTTTTTTAAGCCAAAAATATGCAAATTTGCTAATTTTGACACAATGATTTTTTTGACACACTTCTGGTACAGTTATCGAACACAGCGGCCTTTCGGACCTGTCCAATGAGCATACCTATTTTTAGAAAAAAAAATTTTTCAAATCCGTCCAGCGGTTTTCTAGATTTCGTAGGTAATGACGGCCGACCGGCAGACAGAAATACATTTTTAGTTTTTTGCTTTTTTAGAATCAGTAGGTCCTAAAACGTCGAGAAATGCCCAAAAAAGTGGGGGTAAGAATTTCACTTTTGGCTCATGAATGTAATACTTAGGTCTTTCAGACCGAAGTAATATTAAAGACGAAAACCACAGAGTACCTACAAAGTGCGGAAGGGAATACAACAGCTATACGGATGCGTCAATTTTGGATACAGCCAGATGGAAAGGTATCGATTATAGTTACAATGATGAAATTCTAAGCTACAAAATCAATGAATCAGTTTCAATAAACATTTTTGAATTGATTGCGATTTTTCAAGCGATGACATTAGCTCAAACTATTTTAATAACTGCATGTTGTTGTAGAACATAGGTATTGAACTGTATCTATGTGTTGTTATGAAGCATTTTGTAATGTAGGTACATGATTCGTAGACCGAAGGTGTTCGCTTTTACTGAAAACTTTAATGGAAATGAATTCGGTGGTAATCTTGTAACCATATTTTAGTTACGTAATTCAACAATATTTACAAAACGTGAAACCACAAATGTTTTAATTGACGGCATTTAACAACGTCATTATTATAGAAACGAAAAAAGATAGGTGATAGAACGAAAACTTAAATCTCTCTTGCATTGGTTGAAAAGATCTCAGATGAAATCGTTCGTCGGTACTAACTTTCAAATTCTTGTAACATTTTAAATGGAGCAATTTTAAATATGTAAAAATAAACTCAAATAACTATGCTATCCGATCCTCGGATGTCTATCGTAAATATGTCATCTGTAGTATGCTACATCTTTTAACTATATTGACTCAAATTATTACAAAAATTTAACATCCTACTAACATGCATATACTTACTAAAAATGAATATTAAAAATAGTTTAGTAATAAACCTAATTTGCTATACTAATTCTAAAATTACTTGTAGTTAAAAAAAGACAAATTGAAATTTTTGAAAATAATACAGAGATTACAATAAAATTTAAAAATAAAATAACAATGCATATAAACATTTTTCATAAATTTCAATACAATTTCGGAGTATAATATAAATTTAAAATAAAATAAATTGTGATTTATAACATTATTGTGATTTATAACATTGTTCTAAATATAAAGCAAAATAGCGGTGTTTTTGGTTTGTTTCACGTTGAATATTGTAATTGTTAAATGATGTGGTTAGGCCAATTTTGCTAGTTGTCCAATATTTTGACATTCTGAGCGTAAGGATAGTGATTTACTAATTTATTGATAAACGTTATTCTTTTCTCCAATGAATCTCATTTAACGATGTTTTTCAATTAAATACAAAACGTGAAGATGAACTTGGCGATACGGTAACTGTTTCTAGAGAACGTAATCCTAACATGATTGACAACTTGTTGACATCAAAACTGGATAATGAGTTTGGTTAATGGATTGGATGATTGGCGCTTGAAATGATTTAACCAACGCGTTGTAAATTCACTTAAAATCTATCTTACAATAAAATTACTAAATGATCTGTTTCCACAATAAATTATCTCAAGAAATTGTGTTTTTGATTCACTCTGATTTTTTTTGGAATATCTAAAGAGATCAAAAACACCAAAAACATTAGAGAGACTTAAAACATTTGTTACAAAATTATTGAAATACCGTTGACAGTATGTAAATGCGACGAACAATGTTTTAAAAACTCTCAGTATTTGTTAAGCGAACAGGGGCGGATAATTGACTGATTGCCTTGCACACGTGATGCTCAACATTGAAACAAACAATATATTTTACAAACACACAATACACAAAAAATTCATAAAAGGGGAAGTTCATTTCATGCAAATTTATATTAGATTAATATTAATATATTATATTTATATCGCCCGCATGTAGGGATCAGGGATTGTTTTGTAAATTTTCCCTGCTATTCACATACGAGTTAAAGTGAGATATCACATACCACTGGCAATGCAGTGATTTATCACTAGCCAAGGTGATATCTTAGGGGTGATAAGGGTGAACTCTATTCTTGATGATGGCACATTATTGCTTACTCGAAGAATCGATCCTTCAAGAATCTATCGTGCGTCACGTGAACAGGATCTAGCTAGATTATTTGCAACCGCATTTTATTTTTGCTTTAGTAAACAAATTAGCTTATTTTTTCTTTTTTCTCTCTCTCCGCTGAGTTATATATACCTCCTTTTAAAAAAATGTATAAAAAAACAAAAAAAAAGATTTGTCAACACTTTAGAACTCATGTTGTTATGTCTACCACATGTTAATGAAATGCCTACCACACAATACATTTCATTAAAAAAATATTGGTGGTTCAGTCGTGCCGATAAACACTTTGGCGCAACCCCAACTTTAACTTTAATCAGAATATCGAATCGAAACTTGAACCCTTTCCGGAGTTAATAGTTTTTCCAAGTGTTTAAAAACATTTTTAATTTCCTAAAAATTAATGTAAGATAAATCCCTTGAAAAAATCTAACCACCCAAACAATGTAAAATATAAGTAAATAATGATAATAATTTATCATTTTAATTATATATCTTTGGATAATTTAAGTTATCTCCAACTATATTATACCACTAACGTTAGTATGTACTTCAGTTTAGTATACACAATGAAATGTACGACAAATAAAATCGTTCTAGTGCGAGTAGCAGAAATCATACATTAAGATAAAATTTACGTCATACTACAGACACAAGATTGGAATACATTACATAAAGAAAACATATTTGCATGCAGTAATATCAAAGTAAAATTCGAAAATTAGGTTAAATTTTAAAAAAACGTACAATCCATCCGTTTCCTTAACACGCACCAGGCCATTGCTATTAATATATTTGAATTAATTTAATAATTAGTATTGTTAAACATAGTTTAATCTATGACTAAGAGTGATCCTAACCTGGGGTCAAATAATTCGTATCAAGCTGCTTTGATGGATTTTTACATTCTTGAATTTCCAAATAACCTGCTAAATGTGTCCATAACGCCGATTTCCCTTGTTTACTTTGTAATCCATGTGACCAAATTTTTTCCAATAAATCACATAACGATGCAATTAAAGTATTTTCCTCAACACCCATTACAGAAACTTCACCACTTAAACCTAATTCGACTGCTTCACTTCCCATTTTTTCAAGTAACATACGTTTTGTTTTACTTTTACAATCCTTTAAAGAATGAAATGAAAATATATTAATGCAAAATACTTGAATAATAAAAAAAATATTACGATTACTTTTAATAATTTTTCTACAAATGTCCAATTAGCTTGTGCTATTAAAGCTGGGCTTAAATCTGTGGCTGTTACATTTGTTGAATTTCTATTTGACGAAGAGTGACTTAATTCATTTGTTTTATCGATTGATATATCTTTTACTTTCCACACAGATCCATTTTTAACACGACGTAAGCTATTTCCTCTAAAATTATAAGAACAATATAAAAAGATAGAAAGAGAATAATAGAAATTATAAAAATACAATGAAAAATACCATTTTACAAAAAATATATTTTATTACATGATAATAATTAAAATTTGTTTATAATTAAAAATTATTTAAAGCTACTATTAGTATTTTAATACTGATTATATGTTTAGCAAAAAATATCTTTCAATGAGATTTCAATGACGTTTCTTATATAAGGCGATAACTTTTATTTATAAAAAAATTTAATGATATATCAATTTCGTATACACTTATTTAAATAAAAACACAAAATATAAACCCATTCGACATACAGACTTTAACAAATAATTGAACGCCAAAAAACATAAAATAAAACAACGAAATTACGAAATTACTCTACCTCGATGCACATTCTTGATTTAAAACTGATTTTTCAAGTATTGGAAACCCTCGAAAATATGCCGGTCGATTTGGTAAGATTTCACTTGGAGGTGCAACTTCCATATCAATATTTAAAAGACGTTTATCTAAAATTTTTTGAGTTTCTCTTGCAAGAATGCATGGTTCATAACTGGCTGCACGAATCATACTTTCTCCACCGTATTTTTTCCTTGAAATAAAAAAAAGAAATTTAAATAATTAATTTCTAAAAACTAGCTATTATAGTGGTAATTTCTGTCAGTAGCTTAGCCAACATTTAAATAAAATTAAACAACTATAACATCTACTCTATCTAAAAAAAAATCTGTTTAGAATTTCGAGAATGTTCTAACAAAATACCTATGAGCTTAAAATTGTTGACTTTCTCCAATAATCATTTGTTTGGAAAACAACCAAGCACTTTGTTCTATATTGCCCAAAATCTATCCAGTTTCTTTTCATATACAATCGAATCGAACTATATTTCAAAGTTTCATCTACATCGATAATTAATAATACTGTAAACAACAAAGCTAAAAAAATGTTTATCGGAAGTGAGAACCCGAAAGTGGGAATCTAGAATTGACATAGTCAAAGGCTTTGTACGAAGTTTCATTGATTATCAGTAATATATGTCATTGAAATTTCAAATAAACAGTTATTCCGGAGACCTCCTACCTCTTTGCTCAACATCGGTCAAAAGTAATTGGTTGGTTGCCTGACATATATTCAATTTTATCAACTGTTTTTAAAATTTATCACGAAACAGGTGTGTATACTCCTAAGTCCTAACAAACATAAAAAACTCAGTGAAAATAATCTGCAGTATGGTGAACCTTCCCTCCCTCCATGGTCCAATGTACTCCATAAGCTAATCAAATTTATCTCATGATTGAAATTTTTTACCAATGTTTCAAGAGAATCGATTTATAAATATAGACTGTGGCTTAAGATCTGAAAAAAATACAACAAAAAAATATAACCGAAATTGGCATATCGTTGTTTATTTGCAACAGTTAAATAAACAGTTGCTCGGTAGACTCCATCCTACTTTGTCTAATTTTGAAAAGAAACAAGGTCTTTTCAAGTGAACCCAAATCATATTCCAAACTCTTATCAAGAGTCCATGCGTTTGCGACACCCACACACACAAAACATAACCAAAACATGGAATGCAGAACTATTGGAAAAATTTCAAAAACTTTTTAGTCCAAGTTTCAACCAATCTAAAAGTCAGACATAGCAGTTATTGAAGTTTCAAATAAATAGTTGTTCGAAAGACATAAACAATTTCCACTTGGTCCAATTTGGTTCAACCGATCCCTCCCCTCCACTCACAGACACACTTTTTTTGTTTAGTTTAAATAGCTATTTATGAAACAAGTTAATTTAGCAACAGGTTGTTTTAAGCACGAGATGTGAAATTGGCAACCGAGGCGAAGCCGAGCTTCACCATTCATCGAGTGCTTAAAACAACTAATTTAGCAACGTGTTTCATACAAGATTTTTTGTAACGAAGCTGCAAAATTAAACTTTTATAAAAAACAACAATTAAACAAATTGCATTTGTATCTAGTACGTTTTGAGAAAACCAATTTGATCTTATAAGGAGTAAGTAGCCTTAGTTTTCTTCATCCATGAAACCTTCAACATTGTGGCGCGAGTACTCTAAACTAAGAACTATGGTTTATTTGAACGCCAGCGTGGATATGAAATCATTCACGAATTTGATAGCTTATTTGAAAAGGAAGAGTAAAGGTCATGTTGCGAAAAAATCAAAAACATTTACCAAGGAACAAATCGAAAAATTTCTATCGACTGCTAGTGATAGTTAGTACTTGTTGTTAAAGGTAAACGTTGTCATAAAGGTGTTTTATGTGTTTTGATTTTTTCATGCAATTTTTTAGACTGTACTTATAGTTGGTGTAGCTGGTAGTTGTCGTAGGGACGAGTTACTTAAGCTATCAATAGATGATGTGAATTATACAACTGAATTTGTGGTTGTTAACATTATTGAAACGAAGACAAAAGTTCCACGTCATCACTGAGGGATCTCTTGGTAACATTAGTTTGCTAGCTGTATTTCGAAAATACGTTTCACTTCGTCCTTCCAAAACACTACATCGACGATTTTTTGTTGGTTACCGCACCGGAAAATGTATAAGTCAACCTGTTGGTATGTTGTTGTTGTTGTAGCGACGTGTTTGGTGCTAATACTCCGGCTCCATGTGCAGGTTCAGGAACTCTGCTACTGCCCTTGGGCGGTATCACAAGTCTTCCTTCGTCAAGTTTGTAAAATTTGCAGGACAATTAAATAGGTGGTCTACATCGTGTGGCGTGTCCTTACATGCGGGACACTTGTCAATAACTTCAGGTTCAACTCTGCTCGTGTAGTTGTTTAGAATGTGTGACCAACCGGATCTTAGTTGAGCTAGGATGGATCTGATGCTACGGGGTAGTTGGACCTCTTCGGCAGCTACTTTTGGTGGATTTCCATTCAAAACACGATTTGGAATATAGTTCTTTATTGTATTTTCAACCGTTTTGGTGTGGTGTTTTTAAGCCAGTTCTATATAGTTCTATATTCGTCTATGTTACCAGCAATCTGGCTATCTCTGACATCTTGCAGAAAGCATCTTGTTGTCTTCCTTATGTCTCTATGTGGTTCGATCGTAGTTAAGATGTCATTGCAAGGATGTTACTCTTTGTGACAGGCCAATAGATATTGTTTGGTTAGCATTTCATTATGTTCACGGACCGGCAATATGTTACTTAACTCGTGCAAGTGATCTCGGTGAGCCATCAGGTGATATCCGGTTGCGGTTCGCAAGGCAGCATTTTGTGTTGTTTGTAACTTATTCCAGTGAGTGTTGGCAACTTGTGGGGTCCATATGGGTGCAGCATAATTTAAAATAGGTCTTCCTATTGCTTTGTATGTTGTTATGATCGTGTTTTTATCTTTGCCCCATGAACTACCCGCTAGTGCTTTTAATGCGTTATTCCTGTTTTTCAATCTTGAGTTTATTTCTTGTGCATGAGCGTTGAATTTAAGCAGTGGGTCGAATGTTACACCCAACAGTCTCGGATTTTTTACTGTGGGAATAAGTATGTTGTCTATGCAGATGCTTAGTGTTGAATTTACCTCCTTCGTCCATGTGGTGAAAAGTGTAGATGTAGACTTTTCAGTGAAAAGTTTTAGTTTTCTGCTTTTAAACCAATCATTCAGAATATTAAGGTAGGTATTCAGGATATTTGTGAGTTGTTGCAGGTTATTTCCTGTTGCAAGCACAGTGCAGTCGTCTGCATATGACGTGGTGGTTATTCCTTCTGGTAGAGTAGGCAAACTGCTTAGGTAGAGATTGAATAATGATGGTGAGAGAACTCCGCCTTGAGGAACTCCTTGTCTTAGCACTCTCATTTTGGACTTGCAGCTACGAAACTCAACATATGTTTGGCGACCTCTGAGGTGGCAGATTAGTATTGAAGATGTCATCCAATAGAGCAGCGTGCGACACTGTGTCGAATGCTTTTGACAGGTCAAGTGCAACTAAAATTGTTCTAGCGCATGGTTGTTTTTGATTCAGACCATCACTGATCTAGTTTTGTATTCTGTGTAGCGCGGTGGTTGTACGGTGTGCTCGCCGGAAGCCATGTTGATGTGGCGCCAATTTGCAGGATCTTGTCAGCTGAGGGAGCAGAAGTGGTTCGCTGAGTTTTTCGACCGATGAAAGGATGGATATTGGTCTGTAAGACTTTCCCTTTTCTTCAGGTTTTCCTGGTTTCAAAATGGGGCTGATTCTGGCCGTTTTCCAGATATGTGGTATCTGAAGAGTATTTAAAGATGTATTAAGTGTAGTAGTGAGGAAGTTCAAACCTTTGGGTCCGATATGTTTGAGCATGATGGCTGAGATGCCGTCGGTGATGGCTTAATTTTCCGTATTGCATTCTCCACCTCTTCTTCGGAAAATATAATAACCTCCAAGTTGTCAGTGTTAAGTTTGCGCATGTGTCTCAACACTGATCTGGTCTCTTTCTCGTGTTTACGCTGCTTTTCTGTAAACTGAATGTTAAATTTGTTTGCGCATTTCCTGTGGTTTTCAATGGGGATATCGTCGAAGGAGATCATGCAATTATTTTGTGGTTGTCGAGGATGAGTTAGGCCTTAAAATTACCTTCCAAAGACTTTTACTAGTACCCAGGTTTGATTTACTCACTAACTCTCTCCATTTATTTCTTTTATGGTCCGTGACCAATTTGTTAATTTGCTTGTTCAGGTCCGGTATTCTGGAGTCGGCTGGATCTGCTTTACGGGTGTCATCTCTTTGATTCGAAGGCACACACGCTTCATGTGGAAAGTTTGGTTTTAGTTTTTGAATTCTACCACCTGGTATGTATCGAGCTCTAGCCTTATTAAAAATTTCTCTGAATTGTTTTTCCCAGAGAGGGCGTCAAGTGGTAAAAATTGCTTACTGAATTCAATTTCAGTAAAATTTGTAAAGTTTTCCCAGTCAGCTTTGTTAAAATTAATATGTCTTCTTTTCGGAATTGATTTGATTTATGGAACGGCTTAAGGTGATTATGATCGGCACGTGGTCTGATGCTAATGCAACTTCTGTTCTCCATTCTGCAATTGGCATTAGTGACATACTAGCAAGGGAGATATCTGGAGAAGAGTATGTGTTGTTTGTTACCCTTGTTGGTTGTGGTTCGTTGAGGACTCCAAAATTGGAGCCGTCAATTTGATCAGCAATGTTTTCACCTCGCGAATCAGTGTTTAGGTGCGAGTGCCATAGATCATGATGAGCGTTCACATCGCCGAGAATCAGACAGTCTTTTGTATAAAATAAATGTCCTATGGACGGTTCATAACTTGTATCACAGCTGCTTACTGGTGGAATATAGATATTGACTGGAGGTATCTCCGTGTTGCCAGATTTTATTATAATACCTAGTTGTTCTAGGTGTTTATCAGTTCCTGGTACTGCAAGCAATGTAACTGCCACCACCTTTGTCCTTCCCTCTATCCAGCCTTATAATTTTGTAATCACAGTTATTATCACTAATCTTAGATCTAACATTTAATTTGGTTTCTCGAAGAACCGTGACTAGAATATTGTTATTGCATACCTGTTGGTATAAATACCTTCGGAGCTATTCCGAAGAAAATTGCGGAATTTTTGGGATTATAAAGTCCTGAATTGTACACGCGACACTGCTTCCGTAGAAGTGGTGCCACGTTGCTGGCGGATTCGGGGGCGCATTTGTCGTTATTGAAGAGATTTGGCGGATGGAAATCTGGTAACGTTGCTGAGGGTTATGTGGACAGATCCATTCCCAACAAATGCCAAATCGCAAAACGAATTTTGGGCGATGATACATCAACTGCTTCAATCGCAACTAAAACGGCTACGACATCAGCTTCGATCGCTAATGATAATACGGGCAAAGAAACAGGCCACCGAATTTTGGACCATTATACTCCTACTTCAGTCGCGAGTATAATGTTAACGGTTGGTTCATCAAGCATTTCGTTCGCTAATGCTAGTACGAGCAGAGAAGTAATCAAGAGAATCATGTCGTCACAAGAGGTGACGATCACTGAAAGCACGCTACAAGAACGTAGTGGTTTGGAAAATTGGCCTGCATGGCCAATGGAAAACGATAATACCAATTTACGGGGTTGTATATTCAACTCTTGTTATTTAAGAGTTATTTATTAACTTCACCTCTAACAAATTAATACTTTAATGAATCATTAAACCATTATTATTAATGCTTTAATAAATTATTAAATAACTACAATTAGTACTTTAATGAATCTGACCAATGTACTAGATTAATGCTTAAATAAAGCTCATTTAATTAATTTAACTTGAATTAATTTCATTTAATTTAATTTAACGCACGAAAAAGCGTAGATTTTGCAACTTAGTTACAAAAAATTGTTTGTGTTTAATGCGTTGGTTAATAGAAATTACAATATGTGTCACAACAACAAATAGAGACTTTTTAAAACTTGTCACAACAACAAATAGAGACCTTTTAAAACTTTCCTACAAAATTTGTAGGAACAAAACTAAAACCCATAATCCTTTCACAATGATTTAAGCCTAAGTATATTTATATGAGTGCTTTTTCTATGAGCAAGTAATAGCTCGCCAATATCAAGGAATCTAAGATTGATAACTAACGTTGACCGAAAAGAGTTAATCCACCAGCACCCAAGATATCACCTTGGCTAGTGATATATCACTGCTATTGGAGTACGTATTATACTCACACCCATAGATCGATCAAAAATTAAAAAGAAATACAAATTAGCAAAAGCTGATGCTACAAAGCATGCGATTATATGTGAATTAATACAACTGGCCAGTTTAATCTAGCTAAACAAGTACATCCAGTTCACTTTTAGATTCATGGGTCAATCAACGAACAGAAAGTCTATGATGTCTACTGTCTTCATCTAGCATTAAATCGCTTGATTGTTATATGTCATTTTACATACTGATATTACCACTGATTATTTTTTAACAACAAATAAATACAAGCATGCTTTCATAAAAAAATATGATAATAATTACCTTAATATCCTAATACGATTATCAAACAATTTTAAATTAGGATCAGTCTCGTAGTTATTATCCCATGATGTCATTATTTTATTGTCAATTAATGTTGCAAACATTTGGCTTTCTAAAAATCTAGATAAAAACGGTCTATGATGTTGTGGTTGATCAGATAAAAAGGATGCTTTGTCGAAGTTTTGTAGAGATTCACGATTAGTAAGCCATTCCTCTTTATCCTATTAATTAGAAAATGATATTATTGATTTACCTTAATGTAACATTATTATTTTAATAAATCACCTGATTTGGTAATATAACAAAATTTTCATAAGCGGCAAAGATTTGAACAAAACGATTAAAAAATATTTCTCGTATCGAATTATTTATTCGTAGATCCTCAAAGTATTTTTCATTTGGTGTCATTGGACTTTTTTTAGGGCTTGGCATTACGTCATTACTGTAGTCTATATCATCTAACGCAACCCCTGTTCGTCTAACAATTTCAACAATTTTTTGATACGCTTCAGATCTTTGTGGTGGCATTATTTGCTCAATTGGGGAATTTGGACGATCCCAATCTAATACATCGTGCAATGAATGTTTTCTTCTTATATGAACTCCAGATGGTAGTGTACAACTAGCTGCCATTACATCATCTTGTTTATTATGATTTTTCATACTCACTAAATTTGAGGGATCAAAATTTTTATCACAAGGTACATGATATTTTGATAAAGCTGCACCCAATTCAGACATAAAATTATTTTTATGTGGAAATATCGGTAATTCTTCTGGTAATTGTATACAATTTTTGTCTATGTCTACATAGCATAATGTAGCTTCAGATCCAATTTTAATATTACTTTCTGAATCAGCATGTAAACCCATTACAAACGGAACAGGGGCATCAAGGAAATGATACAACGAAGCTGGTAGAATCGGAGCATATACATGAGGCCAGCTAAACGGATATAACAATGATGTTATACATTCTGCTACAATTGTTAATTTATTATAATCTGTAACAAATCGTAAATAAAACTAAATAAGATTTGCGAAAATAAAAGTAATTTAAAATTATCATACCGCTAGATCTAAGTAGGACTTGATGTTCTAAACATATGCATGTAAATAACTGTATAACACAATCTATTCCTAAAAACGAAAAAAGTAATCGTAATGGAAAATCCATTAATGGTAATTCATCTGATCCCCCCGGATGTTGTAAGATTGTCGGCATCGGTGGTAAATGTGGTTCTTGTGGTGGAATATAAATTCTAATACATCGTCCAGGTTGAGGTTTAGAAACTTCATATAATATATTATATACATAACTTTCCAAACTTAATCCTGGGCCAGGTTGGCGTGGAAGACATTTATATAAATTCGTTAAAAATAACTCTGCAACATGAGCATAAGCAACTTGACAAACCAATGCCAAACTTTTAGCTACATATAATTTATCTTTTGTAACATCATAATAACTTAAAGCAGATGCTGGAGTATGAGCAGCTAATTTAAAATGTCGTGGTAATGAACGACTTACAGGACCTTCCTTCACTCGACGTATACTCGGTGGAGTATGACCGCTCGATAGCTCTGTTATAAACATTGACTAAAAAATAAAATGTTTTTATTTAATTTCATTTTGTCAAACAATTTCATTTTGTTTTGACAATTTCATTTTGTCAAACAACATGGAGCAATTGGTATGGAGTGAAAAATTTTTTGCATCGATTTAGGAGGCCGAGTTTTTTAGACGCGCTTTTTGCCATCGCCATTACATGATCGTTCCAGAGTAGGTCATTTGAAACTGTGACACCCAATAAACGAATGTTTTTACATTCACCCATTGGTTCATCACACATACTAAATAAAATATCTTTGGGGAACTCGGTCTTTAATCTGGAAACAATCAACAGCTGTGTTTTGGTGGAGTTGAAATTGACAAGGTTTTGGTCACCCCAGTCGGCGACTTTATTCAGGTCTTTGTTCACGTTTATGGCAGCGTCTCTCCGGGCAGGATTAATTCGTTCGTGCATTTTACCTTTTGAAGGAAGGGGCTCGAACGACTTGTGCAGAGTACTATCATCTGCAAAACTATTTATTGGGTTGCTGGTGATTTTCAACAATTCGTTGATATAAATCAAAAATAGGGTTGGGGACAATACTGAGCCTTGGGGTACACCAGCGTTAATTAGTTTAGACTCAGAAGAATATCCGTCTAAGGTTACCGAAATGTATCGGTCGGATAGAAAATTTTGAATCAGCTTCACAACATTGGGATGAAAACCGTACGCAACGAGCTTGTTGATTAAGTTGGCATGCCAGACTCGATCGAATGCCTTGGAGATGTCTAAAGCGATAACGTATGTTTCACCACCTTTATCAAGTATGTTGTTCCAACAATGCGCTACATAGTTTAATAGATCGGTAGTTGATCTTTTGTTTCGAAAACCGTATTGGCTGTCGGATATTAAATGATTTTCTTCCAGAAATTTTGAAATATGTGTATTAATATAATGCTCATAGACTTTGGATAGGACCGATAGTAAAGCTATTGGCCTATAATTTGAGATATCGGATTTTGGTCCCTTTTTGGGGACGGGCTGGACATTTGCCAACTTCCAGCACGAGGGAAATATACCAGATTTGTAGGATTGGTAGAATATTTTAGTTAAAGTTGGTGCAAGTTCTTTGGAAAAGGTTTTTAAAATAATGGGTGGAATATTGTCCATTCCTGATGCTTTGTTGATGTTTAACCCCTTTAAAAGTTTAGCGACTATTTTGGGTTTGAAGTGAAGTTCATTCATATTAACTCCTGAAGACTGGATTTGGGGTATTTCTTTAGGAGTTTCCAAAACAGTGGAGTTCAGAGCAAAGCGTTCAGCGGACAAGTTAGCTTTTCTTGCGGGATCATTGACGATTAAATCACCATCAATAATAGGGGGAATAGAAAATTTTGTACCAGAATTTAAAGAATTTATGGCACTGTAGAAACTCTTGTCAGAAACAGACATAGACGTAAGTTTTAAGGCTTTCGCTCTGTCAATTTCGGACTTTTCGTTTGAGATAATCTGATTAGATATTTTGTTGGCCTTTAGATATTGGGATCGATTAGTGGGAGTTTTGTTATGAATCCAAATATTAAATGATCTACGTTTGTTTCTAAGTGCCGTTTTGGCAGCTTTCGAATACAAGTATTTTTGTTTGGGTTTTACTATGGAGAAAGGGACAAATTTATTGATAGCAAATTGGATGGCTTCTGTAAAGTTTTGAGCAGAAACATTTACATTGTCAGTGTAAAAACAATGACGGTCGAAAGGGAAACCATGGAAAAAATTTTGAAGACCACTTATCCATTTTTGAGTAGTGAAATATTTTACGGGGTTTGGGAGCTGTAGTTTTAAGTAAATCAGTTTTGATAACTGATTAGATTAAATAATGATTAGAATTTCCAATACTACCTTTCGCAACATCGACACTGGTAATATCTGGCATTGTGGTAAGATAGAGATCTAGTAGAAAACTATTATCACCGCCATTACGGGGAGTGAAAGTCGGGCTTTTAACAATTTGGAATAGGCCCTGAGACGCGGCAAAAATTTCTGCCAGTTTTCCACTATTGTCAACATCGTCGGTCGATTTGGAGAATTCCAACCATGATTTGTTGTGGACGTTGAAGTCACCGGTAACGATAACTTCACAATTAGGGGACTTTGCTCTAATCTCGTCCATAATTTTTGTCAGTATATTAAAAAAGTTTGGGTTACGTTTGTTGGGGGACCGGTATAAAGCTATTGTAAAAAAAGTCATTTCTGGAAGACAAATCTTTAAAACCATTGTATTGAAGCCGTCACCGTGTAGTTCAAAATTTGGAAAGCGCGTGTACGCAACACTCTCATGAATGAATGCGCATACGCCCTGATGGAGTTTGAAAGCTGATTCGAGCCTATATTTGGAATTAAGCGATTCTATGGAAACTTGGGTTTCTGTAAGGAATAGAATGTTCGGTTTGTCGTGCTCAAGATGATGTTGCACGTGGTCATGGTTAGCGTTCAATCCGCAGATGTTTTGAACATGTATTTTAAAATTTTTTATTGATTCATATATGTTTTGTCCCTGTAAATTCCGTGGACATGCTCATAAAGCGGCGGGTGGATTGCGCAAATTTGCTTTACCACTTGCAGACTTATTTTTTTTCGGTTGTACTGCCATATATATATCAAAATGTTTATTTTATTTTTTTGTGTTTTATTTTAAAATGCATAACTAAGTAAAAAATCCTATCATACTATAAAATATGACATATGCCAATATTTCATGATAAGATGAAGAAATAATAACAAAACAATAAGTGAAAAACAAATTGTGAGAAATTTGCAGAAAACAAAACAAAACTAAATGCCAATAATCCAGCTGATGCAGCGCACCCCAGACGCACCGCCCACCACCTCAATCGAGGCACAAAGCCCACAAATAACTACGTGTTGGTTCGATTCCTCGGAAGAGCTAATGAGCGGTACCGCTACGGAACGCTGCCCAGCTAAGACTGGAAGTGCTGCCGTTGACTAATTAAAGTTCGTCCGCCAGCACCCTAAGATATCATCTTGGCTAATGACATCTCCTGCCATTGCCAGTGGTATGTGATATCTAACGCTAACTCATATGTCAATGGCAGGGACTGGAGTACGCAGGGTAGTCAGACCCGTAGATCAACATTGATCATAATCGATCAAAATCGATCCCTCCTGCGGTAAGGAGGGAATTGTTTTAAATGATTATGGACATTTTCTTTAAATGCCTGAGGGGAAAATTCATCGGGAAATACAGAGGAGGGCATTGAGTTCCACAATTTGGCCACTCTATTAAAATAGTCGTTCTGAAAGGACACAGTGCTACAACGAGATATTTGTACAACAAATGGATGGGATAACTCGGCAGCTCTTGTCTGTCGATTATACTGCGCACACGATGGAAGGATATTTTCCTTAGAGGAGGATTCGCTAAAGTTATATTTATAGTAGATTGACAATTCAGCCACATTTCTTCTGTGCTGGAGTGAATCAAGCTGGTCCGTTAGTTCGGTATTACCAATCAATTGTATTGCTTTTCTCTGTACAGAGTCTAGACATTTTATTGTTGACTGACAAGCACCTCTCCAAACATGACAGCAGTACTCCATACATGGACGAATAAAGGACTTGAAGATTAGCAAAATTTGCTCGGGATTGAAATACTTTTTACATCGACTCAAGAATCCTAATTTTTGCATGGCAGATTTAGCGAGGTTGAACACATGTTTATTCCATTTCAGGTTATTTTAAATATCCACTCCAAGAAGTCTAACTGATTCAACCTCACGCAGTTCCTCATGGTTTATCTTAATAGGGAAATTTTTATGTCGCTCTATTCGTGAAAGACGGCAAAGTTTGGTTGGATTAAATGAAACAAGATTACGATCGCCCCATTCCATTATACGATCCAGGTCTTTGTTGATAGAATCAATTAGCAGCTCTCTCTCAGTGGTGACTGCAGTATGAGATCGAAATTTGGGAGATGCATGTGATGCATGCAATGTGCTGTCATCAGCAAAACTATGGATTGGGTGCACTGTGGAAATAAGTAAATCATTAATGTATAGAAGAAACAAGGTTGGTGAGAGTGCAGAACCTTGGGGAACCCCAGCATTGGTTGTGAAAATATTGGATGTGATACCATCTAAATTAACATGAAATTGGCGACCTGTAAGAAAACTATGAATACATGAGACAGTAAGATGGTCTATGCCATAAGATTTTAATTTAGCTATGAGATTTTTATGCCACACTTTATCAAATGCTTTAGAAATGTCAAGTGAAATGCTGAATGTTTCACCATGGTTTTCCAGGGATTTGTTCCAGAGATGGGATACGTAGACTAACAGATCACCTGTTGCATGACTTCTACGAAAACCATACTGTTTATCATCAATAATTCGCGACATCTCCAAATAATCTATCAAATTGTAGTTAACATATTTTTCAAATATTTTAGCTAAAACCGACAGAATTGCAATTGGTCTATAATTGTTAGGGTCTATCTTACTGCCTTTCTTTGATATGGGTTAAACGCTGGCCAGCTTCCAAGAATCGGGAAATATTCCGGTTTTATAAGATAAATAGAAAATTTTTCTTAAAATTGGAGCTAGTTGCCTAGCAAAGTTTTTAAGAATGAGGTGTGGAATACCGTCGGGGCCAGCAGATTTGTTGATATTGATAGAAAGAAGCATTTTCCGTACAATATTGCAACAAAAAATAATTGGTTTCATTTTCGTTACAACTGGGGAAATGAGTGTAGGAGAATGGGGGGGTTCAACTATGTTTGAGTTTTCTGCGAAAATACGACCCAAAAGATCCGCCATCTCTTTCGAGTCGCTCACGGGAATGTCATTCAGAACTAAGGTTGGAATAGGGAATCGAGTAAAATTGCTCTGGACTGATTTAACTGCCTAAAAGAAACTACATGAGCCAGATGGGTGCTCGGAGAATTTCTATGCTTTCTTCTGGATAAACGCGTCTTTGTCCAAGTCTATTTTGAATTTGCTAATATTTCTGGCTTTCTTATAGGGGCTATGGGTTTCAGGTGTTTTATTAGCGTTATACGTCTTAAATGCTTTGCGTTTATTCCTCACTGCCTCATCAACATCCCGCGTGAACCAAGGCTCAGTTTTAGGAGTGGTTAATTGATTTGGAATAAACTGCCGCATTCTGTCTTTTATGATTTCAGAAATTTTTATTGCCGATGTGCTAGGATCTTGATCAACACAACAAATAGTTTTTCAAGGTGTTTCATCATAAAAGTTTCTCAGTCCCACCCAGTCAGCGCGTTTATAGTTCCAAACGCGACGAGGATTTGCCTTAATTTGTGTCGGTGATGTAAATTGCACTATTGCTGATATTAGTAAATGGTCCGATGTTCCGAGGGGTTCTTCAACTTTTGTCTTCGTAGTATCTGGTTCGTTTGTCAAAAACAGATCCAGCAAATTATTGTTATGATGTGAATTGTCTGCGATTTTAGTGGAACACTCTATCATTTGCGTCAAAACGTGATAATCTGCGAGTATCAGTTCGGCTTGTCTTCCTACGTCGTCAGTGCGCGATGAATACTTAAGCCATTCTTTATTATGAATATTAAAGTCTCCAAGAATGACCAGTCTTGCTTTGGGATAGTCCGTGGTAATCTTGTCTAGATTAGCCGATATTTGATCGAAAAAGGGACATCCTGGGGGAGAATTTGGGGATCTGTATAATCCTATTATAAACATAGTTTCATCAACACCTGAGATCTTCAGTGCTATAGAATTATGGTGATTAGAGTTCAACTCGTAGGCCTTAATTCTCATACATGAAAGTGAATCTCGAACAAATACACAGACACCATACTTGTTATAAAAGAAATGTTCCAATTCGTAGCTAGGTATCCGGTATTTATCGAGATCCAATTTCGATGCTTTGCCACTAACAATTGTTTCGGTAAGAAACAATATGTCAGGTTTATTTTTTTCGATGTAGTGATGAACCACGTTTAGATTCGAATTGAGACCTCTTATGTTGGTGAAGTCTATGCTAAGCTGTTGGTTCACTCTGCTGCCATTTTGTTGAGACACAGACTTACCCTTTGGCATTGCAGGTATAGATACTGAAATTCGGCCAGGCCTAAATTTCAACACTACACAGTACAAAAAACACTGGGTATCTCTGTCTCAAAAACACGATAGCAGGTTTGATGCAACAGTAGCACGAAAAGAGAAAAGCAAAACAAAAAAGGGGACACAAAAGACACTAACAAAATTGAAGAGTACAAATAAAGGGTTAAATTTGAAATTCCTACTAACAACTAAAACGAGATTTTATATTTACCAAGCAATATACAAAACAAATTTATGCTTTAAAATAATAAATAATAAATGTAAACCTATAAATAACTAATTGTGAAAATCTCTAAAAATACTACTCAATAAAAATTGTATGGAAACACACAAAGCTTTGGAGCACAACATAGGTGCTGCGTAGTTTAAAATGGGTTTACTTATAGCTTTGTATGTTGTAATAATTGTGTTCTTGTCATTGCCTAATGAACATCCAGCTAATCAATTTGTTTCTGTTTTTCAGCGTTGAGGTCACCTGTTGTGCATGAGCATTGAACCTGAATAGTGGGTCGAATGTTACTCCCGGCAATGTTGGATTTTTAACTGTAGGAATGAGCATGTTGTCAATATGAAATTTTTTATTTTGTATTTACCTCCTTCGTCCAAGTGCAGAAAAGTGTAGTGGATTTTTCTGACGATGGTATCAGATTTTTACTTCTAAACCATTCATTAAGAAAGTTTAGGTATTCGTTCAGCTTATTGGTGAGTTGTTCTAGATTGCTTCCTGTGGCAAGGACCGTCAAGTCGTCTGCATATGATATGATGGTTACACCTTCTGGTGGAGTAGGTAGACTGATAAGGAAGAGGTTTCTGAAATCAACATATGTTTGGCGGCCACTTAATTAGTTACACAACCAGCGCTTTATTATGCCTGGCAAGTTGGTATTTAAGATGTCGTTTAGTAGTACGGCGTGGGCCACTGTGTCAAACGTTTTTGATAAATCAAGTGCGACTAAGATTGTTGAAAAGCATCGCACTATCGACCATTGAATTTTGTGGAGGGCGGTAGTTGTGCTGTGTGGTTTTCGGAAGCCATGTTGTTGTGGAGCTAGGTTACAAGAGCTTGATAGCCAGGGTAGCAAAAATGCTTCAATAACTGTTGCGATAGATGAGAGGATGGAAATCGGCCTGTACAATGTTCTTTCTTGTTTGGAGTTTCCAGATGTTAGAATGGGACTAATTTTAGACGTTTTCCAAACATACGGTATCTGAAGAATATTTAGTGATGTATTGAGTGTTGTTGTGAGGCAGTACAATCCCTTGTGTAAAATGTGTTTAAGCATAATAGCTGAAATTTCTTCGGATTCAATTGTTTTTGATGGTTTGATTTTTCTAATTGCATTCTCAACTTCAACATTCGTAAAAATGAAATTCTCGCTTTTATCTTTAAGGAAGTGTCTTAAGACTGATTCATTTCCTAGAGTTTTCTATATGAAAATCTTAGAAAAATCTTATAGTCTCCAATGATGAGTTAACCCCTTTATAACATTCCATAGGCTTTAACTAGATGCGAAGTTCGATTTACTCACTAGCTCTCTCCATTTGTTCCTCTTATATTCTATAACTAACTTGGTTATTTTGTGGTTTAGGTCCTGGATTCTAGGGTCGGCTGGATATGTTTTACGGCAGGCCTTACTACAGTGACAGCTTTTTTTTAATAAAAAGTGTTGTGTTATAGACATAGATACCTTTTAAGACCTAGGTCCACAACATTATGCGCTCTGAGGTGTTGATGAACGCGTTTTTTAAACCTTTGTGGATTGAACACCCCCGAGGGGCGAGAGTATTGATTCGGGCAAAGCATTCCAATTGTACGAGGTACGGACAAAGAAATCTCTCTGTATTCTGTCACTATGACAGTGAGTGATCTCAACAGTTTGACTGTTTGTATAAACCGATGGAGGTGTAAAACGGGGAAAATAATATGGTTGAGGCATGATGGATCCGATTTCATTCGAGCACTGCTGGTGACGATATTTCTAAAAAAAAAACAACGAGATCAACAACAGTGCGACGTTGTTGTAGGGAATCAAGATTTGATGTTAAATTTCGATTATCCACAATTCGCATGGAGAGTCCAAAAGAGCTAGGATGGAAACAGATTCAGCGCCCCAAACTTGACAACAATACTCCATACAAGGACGAATATAGGACTTATAAATGTGGAGTAATTCAATTGGTACGAAGTGAATTATTTTTTACATCTATTGAGGAGGCCGAGTTTTTTTAACGCGCTCTTTGCCATCGCTATTATATGATCATTCCACAGTAGGCCATTGAAAATTATGACTCCCACTAAATGAACGCATTCACATTTGTTCGTCACACATGCTGTTTGAAATATCATTGGGGAACTCGGTCTTTGATCTGGAAACAATCAATAGCTGTGTTTTGGTGGAATTAAAATTGACCAAATTTTTGCCACCCCAATCGGCAACTTTTTCTAGGTCTTCATTTACACTTATGGCAGCGTCTCTCCGGGCGGGATTTATTCGTTCGTGCATTTTACCCTTTGAAGATAGGAGAAACGAATGAGTTATGCAGTGTGCTATTATCCGCAAAACTATTTATCGGATTACTGGTGATTTTCAACAGTTCGTTGACATAAATTAAAAATCAGGTGGGGTATAAAACTAATCCTTGGGGTACACCAGCGTTAATTAATTTAGAATCAGAAGAAAAGCAATCAATGGATACCAAAATGTATCGGTTGGTGAGAAAATTTTGTATCAGCTTTACAATTGCGGGATGAAATCCGTACGCAACGAGCTTGTTGATCAGGTTGGCATGGCAGATTCGATCAAATGCTTTTGAGATGTCTAATGCGATTTCGTACGTTTCATAAGATATTTGAAGCATGCTGTTTCAAAGATGGGCTACGTAGTTTAAAAGATCGATTGTTGATCTTTTGTTTCTAAAACCGTATTGACTGTCAGACATATATTAAAAAATGGTTGTCTTCCAAAAATTTTGATATGTGTGTATTAATATAATGCTCGTATATTTTAGATAAGACTGGGAGTAAGGCTATTGGTTTATAATTTGAACTATCACGTTTTGTTCCTTTTTTGGGCACAGGCTGCCCATTGGCCAATTTCTAGCACGAAGAGAAAATACCAGATTTACAGGATTTGTAGAAAAAGTAGGTGCATTGAAAGAGTGCAAGCTCTTTTGAAAATGTTTTTAGAATAATAGGAGGAATGTTGTCCAGACCGGAGGCTTTGTTGATATTTAAACCTCTTAAGAGATTTTCGACAACTTTGGGTTTTATATGAAGATCTTTCATATTAACTCCTAAAGGCTGGATTTGGAGTATTTCTTTAGGAGTTCCCAAAACGGTCGAGTACAAAGCAAAGCGTTCCGCGTAAAATGTGGATTTTCTTGCGGGGTCAGTGACGATCAAATCACCGTTAATAGGAGGAATAGAAGATTTAGTATCAGATTTTAAAGGATCAATGGCACTGTAAAAACTTTTGTCAGAAATGGACATAGTAGAAAGCTCTGTCAATCTCTGCTTTTTCGTTTTCGATTATCTGGTTTGATATTTTATTGGCCTTTAGTTATTCAATTGGCAACGATTTAGGGATTTTTGTTATGAATCCAAATATTAAATAATCTAAGTTTGTTTCTATGGGGCAATTTGGGTGCCTTGGAAAACAAATATGTTTGTTGGGATTTCATTATTGAGAAGGGAACGAGTTTATTGATACCGAATTGAATAGTTTCAGTAAAGTTTTGGGCGGAAACATTAACATCGTCAGTATAAAAACAATGACGATCAAAAGCGAAATTTAAAAAAAAAAATTCGGAGAGCATTGGTGTCTACTTTTGAGAAATGGAACAGTTTTCGTGATTTGGGACTCTTTCATGAACTCTAGTTTATACTAAATCAGTTTTCAGTAAATCAGTTTCATCAACATTACGACGAGTGAAAGTTGGGCTTTTTACAATTTGCGTCAGATTCTATGATGCGGCAAATATTTCGGCCTGCCTTACACTGCTGTTTTTGTCGGCCGTCTTAGAAAATTCTAACTACGATTTGTTGTGGACGTAACGATAACCTCGCAAATAGGAAATGTTGCTCTAATTTCGTCCACAACATTAGCCAGAAGATGAAAAAAATTGGGATTATGTTTGTTTGGGGACCGGTATAAAGCTATTGTGAAAAAAGAAATTTCAGGTAGACAAACATTTAATACTCCTTTTCCAAAAAACGCAATGACGGAGATTGCACTTTTCGTTGAGATTGTTGTGATGACCCTTCTGTGGCGTAGACCTAGCCGACCATCACTAAAAGAATCATTATTAACCACTGTTTGATATAAAATTCTTACAAATGTATTCGCAATAGACATTAAATAATAATGATGATGATAATAATATGCAACCCTGTGACGCCCCGTGCTCACTACAACTACCTTCTTACTATACAAATTTATGATGATTCTTAAGTTGTTGTTGTAGCGACGAGATGTGGTGCTATTCTTCCGGCTCCAAGTCCAGATTCAGGGACTCTGCTACTGCCCTTGGGCGGTACCACAGATCTTCCTTCGTCAGGTCGGTTGGTTTCTGTGGACAATTGAAAAGGTGGTTAGCATCATGTGGCGTGCCCTCACATGTGGGACACTTCTCAACAATTTCCTGGTGAATTCTACTCATGTAGTTATTTAAGATGCGTGATCAACCGGATCTTAACTGCGCTAGGGTGGTTCTGGTGCTGCGTGGCAGTTTTACCTCTTCGCGACTTGTGGTGGTTTGCTATTAAGAACTCGAGTGAGTGAGTTGATCCAGGTTGTTTCCTGTCGCAAGCACACCGTGCAGTCGTCTGCATATGACGTGATGGTTATTCCTTCCGTTGGTGCCGGTAGACTACTTAGGTAAAGGTTGAATAATGAAGGTGATAGAACTCCATCTTGTGGAACTCCTTGTTTGAGCACTCTCATCTTAGATCTAGGGTTGCGGAGCTCAACGTATGTTTGGCGGTCTCTTAGATAGTTGCACAACCAGTGCTTTATTAGACATGGCAGATTACTGTTGAATATGTCGTTCAGTAGTGCAGCGTGTGACGCTGTGTCGAAAACTTTTGACAGGTCAATTGCAACTAAAATTGTTCTAGCACAGGGTTGTTTTTGGTTTAGACCATCGCTGATTTGGTTTTGGATTCTATGAAGCGCGGTGGTTGTACTATCTGCTTTCCTAAAGCCATGTTGATGTGACGCCAATTTCCAAGATCCAGTTAACCGAGTTAGTAGCAGTGCTTCTATCAATTTTGAAGGACAGAGATCGGTCTATAGGATTCTCCCTTTTCTTCAGGCTTGCCAGGCTTCAAAACGGGACTTATTCTAGCCGTTTACAGATATTTGGTATCTGAAGCGTATTTAGAGATGTGTTGAGTATGGTAGTGAGAAAGTTCAACCCTTTGGGTCCAATGTGTCAACATCTTCTTCGGAAAATATGATACCGTCGAAATTTTCAGTATTAAGTTTGCGCATATGATACTGACCTAGTTTCTTTTTCATGTTTACTTTGTTTTTCTGTAAACTGCGTGTTGAATTTTGTTGCGCATTGTCTATGGTTTTCGGTTGGGATATCATCAAAGGAGATCATGCAGTTGTTATGCGTTCAACGCGGATGTCTTAAACCCTTAATCATCTTCCACAGACTTTTATTTGTGCCAAAGTTTGACTTACTCATTAAATCTTTCCATTTGTTTCGTTTGTGTTCCATTACTAGCTTATTTATCTGCTTGTTCAGGCCCGGAATTCTAGAATCAGTTGGATCTGCCTTACGGATGTCATCTCTTTGGGAGGAAAGTACACAAGCTTCTTGTGGGAAGTTTGGTTTAATATTTTGTATTCTGCCAGCTGGAATGAAGTGAGATCTAGCTTTGTTAAAAATTTCTCTGAATTTTCTTTCCCCAGAGAGGGCGTCAGTTGGTAAAAATTGCTTACTGAATTCAATTTCAGTAAAATTGGTAAAATTATCCCAGTCTGCTTTATTAAAATTAATATATGTCTTCTTCTCGGATTTCATTTCGTTTAAGGAACGGCTTAAGGTGAGTATGATCGGCACATGGTCTGATCCCAATGCAATTTCTGTTCTCCATTCAGCGATTGGCATTAGTGACATGCTGGCAAGTGAGACATCTGGAGTATGAGTTATTTGTTACTATTGTTGGTTGTGGTTCATTGAGGACTCCAAAGTTGGAGCCGTCAATTTAATCAGCAATGTTTTCACTTCTTGAATCAGTGTTTAAGTGTGAGTGATATCGCCGAGAATTAGACAGTCTTTGGTATAAAATAAATGTCCTATAGACGGTTCATAACCTATATCACAGCTGCTTACTGGTGGAATATAAATATTGACTAGATTTATTTCCGTATTTCCGGATTTTATTGTAATACCCAGTTGTTCTAGGTGTTTATCAGTTTCCGGCACTGATGGTAATGTGGTTGTACGGTAGATTATGGTTTTGTGTACGATAAAGGCAAGGCCACCACCTTTGTCCTTCCCTCTATCCAGTCTTATAATTCTATAATCACAGATACTATCACTAATCTTAGATCTAACATTTAATTTGGTTTCTTGTAAAACCGCGACTAGAATATTGTTTTTATACATAAAGTTTATGATATCATCGATTTTGTTTATGAGACCGTTACAATTTAGCTGCATTATTTTCACATCACTTGGCGTTTCCGGATGTGTGTTCATTTGCATTTTTTTATGTTGCGAGCTCGTGTTTGTATGTTGACTTGATGCATGGCAGCATGGCGCTATGTAGTTTTTGGTCCATTGTTTATATGTTGCAAGGCCAGAGCAGTTCTTGAGATGACACCATTCTTTACAGGTATTACACTGGACGGATGTAGTGTTTGCCCTTTTTAAGTCAAGTTTTTTAAGTCAAACCTTTTGCTTCCACGATGTTAAGCAAGTTATTATTATTTGCCCTGTCAACCCGGTCTTTTCTAGATCAATAAAATAAAAATGTACGTCTACATTCAAATCTCTGCCTTTTTGTGCTATCGTACTAAACATCAATAGAGCGTCTAGGGTTCCATAAGCATTTTTAAAACCAAATTGCGTACGTAAATGATCAATTCTAGAATTTTGTAAATTCTACCTTAAAAAAGCTGCAAAAATAATTTTAAAGAAATACAAACGAAATACAAAACTAAAAATTTAAATTGACCTATGTTAATGAATGTTCGCTTCCTGCCAGAACAAACACAACGATCAATTTATAAGAACTAAAAGATAATAAGAAAAAATAAATTAATTGTTTTAGGCCAATTCGGGTTAAGTTCGTAACAATATATTTAAAAGTTTGATCATAAACTGGAACCTTACGGAAGTTATTGTGCTTATATAATCAAATGACAGACAAAATGATTACTATTACTTTAAGAATAAAATTACCTGTAAAGTATGCATAGCATTGCATATATTTCGGTTTCTTACTTCTTCATAAAATACCAAACTAAAACCATAACATCGTTTGCCATCCTCCCTTGTTGTTGCAAATGCATGAAATTTAGGATCTATACAATGCTTTTGTGTTCGAAATCTTAATCCTTGTGGCAGCGAAAGCTAAAACCACAAAAACCCGTTACGCATATAACAATTAGGTTTAAGAAGAATAATAATTACCATACAAATTCCATGAGAATCAAACGGGTTCCATGGTACGTGTTCCGGATAATGAGCTAACGATTTGCTTTTATAGGCTCGATCTAATGGAGAACAATGTAAATTGTCACCTAAAAATTAAAATAATTAGTTTTCCTATTTTAAAATCTGTTTTAATTTAAATAAACTTAAATAAATAATTCAATTTTTTATACGGTATATGTTCAACAATTGACGCACAACTAGATACATATATTTATATTTGTGAAGTTTCTTTTGTTAGTAAATTATATGTAGATTTATTTGATCAGAATAAATAGAATAAAAACATACCAGCAAATCTGTCAGGTTCAAGTCCTGTATCAAGATCCAATCCAGAAATAACAAAATAATCAGCAAATCTTGTTATTAAATTGATATTTTTTACAGAACTAACTTCACCATTTTTCACATCATTTTCACTCATTTTAATTGATCTATTATTAAATTAATATTAATATAATTTGGCACACTTTCACACGATACCACAATAATATATTAAAATAATTTCTCCTTTCTTAGCATATAATACAACTTAGGAAATAATAAATACAATAAACTTTAAACATCACGATATAGACTTTTGTTTTAGTAAAATAATTAATTAATTAAATTTGATTTCCAATTATCATTTTCATGTTTTTTTTTTCAAAACAAAATTGATCTAATTTAGTAAATAGATATTGAACACTAATTATTTGATTAAACCATGATTATTTATGCAATAGAAATAAAACTTTATCTTATTCAATTAGAGATTGACAAATTAAAATATTCTTTTTTCTATTTATCTTAAAATTACGTAGTACTATCTCAACACCACTTCTAATTTCTAAAGAATAAAGATTGTTTGACGAAAATTCTTTATTTGTTGTTGTCTCGTAAATAAAATGAGATAGTAATATATTGTTTATATATGAAAAATATGTTGTTTTGACAAATGTACGTTATCCATATTTATTTTTAGTTTGTTGATTGTAACCGTGCATTTACATGTTTTTATAATTTTGCATTTTTACGATATATGAATGAATGCGAGCTGACGAAATAATGACAGATGACAAATATTAACTGTCAAAATTTTGTCTTTTGGAATTTATATTCACCATAACGAAACGTCAAAATTTGATGTAGCTTTTTAGCATCATCAAATTGTGACAGTAACAACAAATAATTTCATAAGGAACATCAATTTATTACAGAAGTTTTTTTAATTGCCAAAGTAATATTTATATAAGTATATATATTATATATATTTATTAACAGCAAACATAAAAATTAAAAAAAATTTCACCTAATGTCAAAATTTTGTTTTTACAAATTTCACCTTCACCAAAAATTGTGTTATGTCATTATTTCGTCAGTTCGCACACAGCATATATGTTTAAATTTTTGACAATTTTTTATGCATCCCTCGTTTGGTGCAATTCCACATATGTATTTAAAATTTTTCTTTGACAACAAAGAGTGTTTTTTTTCTATATCGGAGAGATATTTTAAACGTCAAAAAAAATATGTGTTTTTTTGCATTCTCGGATATATCTGTTCCGTATTTTTTTTTCGTTCTCGGATATATCTCAGATCATATATTTTCTCTCTGAAAACTTTACGGTTATTTTTTTTACCGACTGTAAGTCATCGTTTAAAGGAAAAATTTAAAAAATTGTAGGCAAAGTTTCGACTAAAAACAAATTTAAAACAATTATTTAATAAAATTTAAAATTATTTAATAAATTTTTTTTTATATTTTGTTGGCAGAAAAAACTCAGAGTATATCAGATCTGACAGATAATTATACGATCAAAAATTATACGATATATGATACAGATTTTATTTATGGCTCCGATCTCTCCGATATAGAAAAAAACACTCGAAATTATCAAATGTTTATCTGAGGACACGTGATCAAAGGTCACCTTCACTAGGGAAGGTCATTTAAATTCATACAATTGCTAAAGAAATATCAAATCGTATTGTAGTTTTTTGGTGTGTATAGTGAAGTGGATATTATATATATACAGTTTAGTAATCAATTAGTTGATTGACAATTGTTATGTGAGAATCGAAATTCATTAATTTGACTGAGATTTAAAAAATGCCCATAAACTCTGATTTTATATTTTTAGAAAAGGACTAGCCAAAACATGTATAGCCAAACCGGAACACTATTATCAACTTTATCAGATGAAGCTATTAAGGAATGGGTCGATTCTTTTGACACTGTGCTATTTGATTGCGATGGTAAATTATTTAATAAATATGGAATCGCGTAGTGCAAATTCACAAACATTAGATGCTTGATCATCAACATCTAGAGGTTTGTAAATGCAGAGGATTTATTTGTATAAAATAAGTGTATCTTTTAGGTGTTCTTTGGATATTCACAGAAATAATCGAAGGCAGTGTTGACGTGGTAAATCAATTAAAGAAACTTGGGAAAAATATTTTCTTTGTAACAAATAATTCAACAAAAACTAGGGCAGAATTTATAGTCAAAGCAAAATATTTCAATTTTGATGTCGATATTGATAATGTAGTTTCAACAGCATATCTCTGCGCTACGTATTTGAAAAAAATTGGATTCTCCAAAAAAGTTTATATTATTGGATCCAAGGCAATAGCAACAGAGTTGGATGACGTTGGAATTTCACATACCGGAGTTGGAGTACAAAGATTACTTTATGTTGTTGAATATACATTTAATTTATTCAAATTTTAGCCAGACATTTTGAAAACAACCATGTATCAGTTTATTGAAACTGATTTCGAAGTTGATCCTGATGTTGGAGCTGTAGTTGTTGGATTTGATGAACATTTTTGTTTCCCTAAAATGATACGAGCTGCGTCCTATCTATCGAAACCAGATTGTTTGTTTATCTCAACGAACACAGATGAACGTTTTCCAATGCCAGGTTTAGTTGTTCCGGGAACAGGAAGTATTGTTAGAGCGATTGAAACATGTTCGGAACGCAAATCGACTATAATGGGAAAACCAGAAAGTTATCTGAGTGATTTCTTAAAGCAAGAATACAATATTGATCCCAAAAGAACACTTATGGTTGGTGATCGTAGTAATACGGACATTTTGCTTGGAACACGTTGCGGCTTTCAAACTTTATTAGTTGAAACAGGTATTCACAATAGAAATGATGTAGAACAATGGTTAAAGTCAGACAACATAGAAGATAAAATGTTGGTACCAGATATTATTGTTCCAAAATTAGGAGACCTTTTAAGTCATCTTGTTTAAAATAAAATACAAGGTTTAACAAGCTTCATATGACAATGAAGGTCTTGTAAAATACCAAAATACAATTGTTTTTCATGTATTTATTTATTACACATAGATAAAAATAAATTTCATTTTATCAAGCGTTATGAAATTATTCTAATTATACCACGTTATACCATTTTCTAGGTGTGCTTTTAAACCACTCCAACGCCTGGAATTAAGATTTCTGATTGTAAAAGCTTTCTGCATTGCACCTACTGGTAGAATCTGAAGCGGTGTTGAGCGCTCATAGACTGCAATTTACAGAAGGGTTTAAGCCAGGAAATCTAACCGAATACCTTAAAATCCTTGCGAAATTGCAAGCATAACTGCATACGTATCATATTTCAGCAGCACTACTGGCCTTAAAATATACCGGGTTTGATTCACAACTAGCATGGAAATACTACCAAAATCTACAAAAAGTTTCCTGCAATAATAGTGCGTGCGGCACACAGATACAATAAAATGCTATTGCCAACACTTTAGCAAAACAACGTGTCAAGTAAAAGTTTATTGGACCGGAACTATGCTTCGGGATGACCAAGAGTTTGCTCAAAAGCACAATCCAAACATGGAAACAGAAATAAAATGCTAAATTATGAAGAAACCAAGAAGGGCTAGTACACTCCAAGAATTTTCTAGGTAATCTCCCCATTATCTTAAAAACCGTCAAATTAAACAGAGTTTTAAGAAACTTAATATATCAGAAACTAAATATTACAGAAACTTATACACCAGGTTTAAACAAAATTGAATGCCAGAATTAGAAGTTATTAAAATTTCGAATTAACAGTTTTTCGGGAGACAGACTGATGGCTCTACCTTAGTCCGCGAATCCGAATCGTTACAATTTTACGTTAGTGGAGAACGACGGACCAAGTACACGGATAAGTCTTATCGTGTATGGTTAGCTAATGTTCACTTAAGGTATATGTAAAAAATATGGAGGGGCTGAAATCTCACAGCTCTGAGATATCAAGACTTCGGTCTGGGTTAAGGATTTTGATATAGTTTTCGGCAAAAATCTTTTATGAGGACATGGTTTTTAGTTTTGGGCAGCGATATATATCAAACATAACTTTTTGTTAAAGTACATGTATTTTTTATCTCTGTTTAGAAATTTGTTACAAAACTAACACGAAACATCAATACGTTGTTGGAAAATTATAACAGATCATATATTAACATAATTTAGTGAAAAGATTATACAATCAGCAAACTACTTAAAAACCTCGCAATTTAGCGTTTCGAGAAAATATTACAAAATCACAAATTCATATTTCTTTCAAAATTCCAAAAATATTGTAAAATAAAAAATTCAAACTTTTTCTAAATTCTAATAATATTCCAAAAATTCTTAAAAATTCGAAAATTGAAACTTTTTTCAAAATTCCAAAAATTGTAATAAAATCAAAAATTTAAAATTCAAAATTCCTAAAAAAATTCCTTAAATTCTTACAAAATCAAAAATTAAAACTTTTTCCAAAATTCTAAAAATGTTGCAAAAATTATTACAAAATCAAAAAATTTTCCATAATTCTAAAAATATTGCAAAAATTATTACAAAATCAAAAATACAAACTTTTTTCAAAATTCCAAAAATATTTTTTTCAATTACATTTACATCATTTACGCTACATTTTTTTCCCAAAAAATTGGCTAAAAAATCAATGAAATCATTTTTTGACACGCTTGACATTATTTTTGACAAACTCATAATGCCATAATTATCTATAATAATAATATATTTCCATGTCATGTTTCCATTAATTTTATTTTTTTCCAAAAATTTGGGTAAAAAAATAAAAAAAAATCTTTCTTTTGACACACTTGACAACATTTTTTGACAAACTTATAATGCCATAGTTCTCAATAATAATAAAAATAAAATTCATTTCAAACAAAATTTTAATTTAATTGTTTCCCAAAAAATTGGGTAAAAAAATAAAAAAAATCTTTCTTTTGACACACTTGACAACATTTTTTTTCAAATTTCTCCAAAATTCAATGTTCCTACTCGTAATCACTTAAAATGAACGTTTTTTAAGCAAAAAATATGCAAATTTCCTTGTTTTGACACACTTGACGATTTTTTTGACACACTTCCGGTGCAGTTATCGAACACATCGTCCTTTCAGCTCTTCCCATTGAGTAAACCTATTTTTAGAAAAAAAAAATTTGAAATCCGTCCAGCGGTTTTCTAAATTTCGTCGGTTGTGACGGCCGACAGACAGACACACATTTTTTTTTTGCTTTTTTAGAATCAGTAGGTCCTAAAACGTCGAGAAATGCCAAAAAAGTGGGGGTAAGAATTTCACTTTGAGCTCATGAATGTAATACTTAGGTCTTTCAGACCGAAGTAATTATACGAAACAAATTATAATAAACAAATGTCTTTATTTACGCATCGCTATTACGAGTATTTTCATCACTTGTGTGAGACAAATATTCGCAATGTGGCATTCTCGTAAAAGGTAAAAACCAATTTGGTGTTGAACTAAAACTTGAAACATTTATTTGAACACTGTGACGGTGTAACGTGCCCAAACTGGCTTCAAATAAAATGTCATTAATTCCTTTTCGTGCGAAAATTTGTTGATCCGGCTCCAACTTACTGAATTCTTGTGCCCAGATTTTTCCTAGGTTATCAAAGTCATTGATGTTGGCTAGAGGGTCAACACTTTGTCGTAAAAACTTTATTTTTTTTTGTTCAATGTATTTCGCAACGTCTTGTTTTCGTTTTGGAGTGAAAATGGTCCTTTCCTCAGTTTTTTTCTGAAAGTAAATAAAATTATTAAACACATTCATTTATTTACAAAAGTGATTATCAAAAACTGAAATATCGTCGGAAGTGATTTAACTGGATTAGGGATTGCAATCCCGGGATCCCGACCCATTTTTATTATCTCGAAATCCCGGGATTAATGAAAGAAAATCCCGGGATTACAGGATTGTCATATTTGCAAGGATTAATCAATGACAACACGGAATCCTGTTATCAAGTTTTATTGATTTGTAATTTTTTATTTTTGGTCATATGCAATGAGATCATATACCATTGGCATTTGGTAATAGCAATAAGATAATACTTGTCAAGATTTATACCATAGGGGTGCTAGCTGATAAACTCTATTCAGTCTTCGGTAGCACCTTCAATCGTGTTCCACTCTATCATGAAATATTGACTATGCTGAGTAAGCTAGAAAATGAAAACCACCCATTAGTTCGTGAGTGGACTGTCTCAATAACTATCATAAAAGTAAGGAGAACCGAAACGTGGAGTATTTAAGTATTTGCAGAATGGAAACGTTGCGTTTCTTGATAATACATCGAACATATTTACTGTTCCAAGTCGAAGCTCCATAAATATTTTATTGAAGATTATTAAACGTTGCATCAGCAGACGTGTGATCAAACTACTCACAGTTCACACTGCTACATCATCCAGCACAGATTACAACGAAAATGTAACTAAGGATGTGGTTCCGCCGATTTAGTAGGGAAAATCGTGGTTCCAGCCGATTTAGTAGGGAAAATCAATTTAGAAGATGAACTGTAGCGCAGTTTTATTTGTGCTCAATACCTTTTTGGTCAGAATGCAAAAAGATGAAATATTAAACTGGTCACTGCAATTTGTAGAAAAATGAACAAATTTTTGCAAATCGGTCAAAGAAGACCCCATTTGAAGTGAATGTATAATAATTTATTGACCATTCTACTAAGAAGTGTGCAATCGGAACGGGCTTTTTCAACCTTCAGAAATATTATTTCCAAATTAACAAAATCCTATTTCTTAAATCATTCGAAAATGTATGGTAATGGTTTTTCTTTATGTCATATTAGTAAAGTTTTATTTTGGTTATTCAATTTTTATTTTTTTAAGTAGTTAAATTAGTAAGTTAATTTTTTAGTATGATTTTTCTTTTCGACACTAAAAAATGAATAATTTGAAAATTGTGTTTTTTTCTTAATTTTTCATAGTTTTTCATACAAATTTAAAATCCCGGGAATCCCGGGATTTAACATTTATGAGTCCCGTAGTTCCGGGATTCATAAAACACCACGGGATTGCAATCCATAAACTGGATTAAATGCGAAGAAAATAAATTGAACCTTAGATAGACTGTAATATTTAGAAATTTTTGACACTCCGATCGTCTTTCAACACAAAACATCGAAACAGTCGACATCGTGGTTAACGGTGCTGGCTACCGCGATATGATAATCAAGTTTTTAGTGCCGCAATTGCAAGATATGGATGGGATGACATGTGGTTTGAACACGAGGTTTGGGAGTCACAATTTCTAAATTGACTTACTCTCGTACGATCATATAATAGCGATGCTAAAAGACGTAAAAAAATTTCACTCCGTATCAATTACTCCACATATATAAATCCTATAATATGCCGAGTATTTTTGTCAAGTTTGAGGTTCTTCATCTGTTTTCATCCTGACTCTTTCAGAACCTGTACAAATGCCATGTACAAATGTACAATGCTATACAAATGGCGGAGAGGGACTGTACCGAAATTATGTAAAGCAAAATTTCATGATTTTGAACCTCCCCCTCTCACAAATTCTTACAATTGTTACTCAAATGTCACGATATACAAATTTCAAAATTTACAATTTTTTTATCATATCCAATAAAAATTTTATCATTCATCACAAACTACGGGAAATTTAAATTTGTAAATCAACTATGACTGATAGTTTAATTGATTGATTAAGTCTTAAGCCTGGTTTATACGATACGAGCTACTGGCGTGCCAGGATACAGTAGCGCGCCTTATCACTCACCTCAAAAAAAAAATTGTCAGTCAGTAGCTTTACTTGCCTTTACAATTCACACGATGACAGCTATATTTGCCAGTTGTATCCGAGTGGATGTTTCGTGTTTTTATTTTTAAAAATATTTGACAGACGATTAGGTAAATATTTGGCATTTTACAACATTTGTTATTTGCAAAATCAAAAAATATTGCGACGCTGATGCATAGGCTAACTTCACCACACCTCTGGAAACAAAATGTTCTGGATATATAGTGAGTTAATATCCATAAAATACTTCAATTAATGGTTACCCAATGTTATAGATTTGGCGTAGTTCTAATTATATAAACATTAAACCAAGCTGCTGTAGTATCCCAACAAACATAAATTCTGTTGTACGAGAAAATTTTTTTTTACCGGATGTAACAAACCGGAAGATGGGATGAAAAACTGTTGTGAACCATACTAAATGCTTATGTACTAAGTTTCATCTAATTCGATTGTCGGCTATTTATTTTTCGAGAAAACAGTTGCTCGGGAGATCCCCACCGTTTTATTCAGTATCGCTCAAAAACTAATCAGCTCCTTTCCATACATATGTAGTTGCATGGTTTTTTTAAGTGTCTTCAAAATGCATTCAGCACCGATTGTTGTATGCTCCCAACAAACAAAAACATAGTGAAAAAACCATCTGTTGTATGGTGGACCCCCAAACCCTTTGTCCCATATACCCCTAAAGCTAATAAAATCTTTCTCATATTGATTGAAACTTTTTACCAACGTTTGATGAAAATCGATTTGTAATTTTAGGCTACAGTAGGAATAAACACCTGAAAAAACAGATTTTTAACCGGATGTGACATATCAGATGATGGTATGCAGAAATATTGGAAACAGTACTAAAACCTTGTATACCAAGTTTCAACAAGATCGAAAGCCGGGATTAGAAGTTAATAAAGATTTAAACTTAGAGGTGTTCGGGAGATGTGGTTCAATTTTGAAATGAATCCAGATCTTCCATTTTCAAGTGAACCTGGATTATTTGCCAAAGTTTCATCAAGATCCTATGCAGAATCCTATGCAACAAACCCACCCACAGAGATAGACCAAAATTTTGTTTGGCTATTTAGGTATAGAGATACGTTTTTTTTGTCCACTTCAATGGGACCCCAACAGTTTTTTTTTTAAATATTTTAATCTGAGACACTGAATATCCACACATGCGCATATGAATATGCGCACAACGACCAATTTTCGTATTCGCTGGTAAAAAAAATACTACTATAATAATTTATTAATAATAAATGAAATAAATAGGTTACTCGTAATTTATTTTTATAACCTATTTAAAAAGCCAATATTAAATAATGACCTAGAAAACTATTATTTTTTCAATGTGGAGGGGGAACTGAAAAACGACTAATAAATTGATATCGGTGTAATCGTTATATTGACGCAAGACTTGATAGCCCACCTAGCGAATAAAAATGTCACTAATACGCAACAAAATTTAAAAAAATTGTATTTACCGATTCTGTTTTCAGAGGCAAGTCTACTTTCTCAATCTTTGTAAATGTGGTATCTGGTACTTCCTGATCCTGCAGAAAGCCAAGATGATCGAAATACCACAAAGTTGGGCTGTATATCTCATCAAATTCTGACATATTTTTTTTACTTTCTATAACCTGCAATGCAATTTATTATAATAAAAACGTTTGCATTTAAATTAAATTGTGTACAATAATTATATATTACCTTTTTTAGTTCTCGCCGATAATTTGTACGGAAAATATTAATTTTTTTACGTACCATTTCGCGATCTGCTAATGGCTCAATTTCTTTTAACTTGTTTACTAACAAAGAATAACTTTCTTCGCGTTTATATTTATTTTTGTAATCGGTGCTTTTTATTTGCCATAATGACGGACAGCTTTTGTATAAATTAAAGAACTCTAAATAAAATGCCGTATTCATGTCAAAAAATGCTTTACGATTTTATACATTTTTGACTTTTCTCTTCAATCAGAAGCTTGAGCAATCATGATTGTGTGTGTATTGTGATGCACACAATCATGATTGTGGAAGCTTATGTCAAATGCATATTTATAGTTATTTACGTTCCAGACTGAGGATTTTCATCATAATTATATTGATTTTTTTTCTTTGAATATTTTTTTCAAAAACAATTACTACTAAATTTTGAAATCTTAGTATTTTTGAGAAAATATATTTAAAGTTAGAGCTATGAAATAGGCCTTCATATTTATTTGAAACAAAATCACCTTTAATCAAACTACTTACCACTTCAGCAATCGATAAGTAATTATTAATTCAAACAGGATCAATATATATTTAGGAACAATTTCTTTTTTCAGCGCCGATTAGGTTGAGTTTACGAACTGCTATGTTGACGAATTTAAACACAAGCGTATATAGCGGGTAAAATCGGTCAATAAACGGTAATTTTTTTCGAATTTGTTAGTTAGCTAGTAAACATGAATGTCTGTTATAACCATAAGTACGAAGATTTGTATTTCATGCAAATTCTTTGGTTTCGGCCAGTTCATAACTGCCGCAATCAGTATGAATTTCCTCTGTTGTAACCTTGTGTTCCAAATACTTGACCCTTCAAAAGTGAAAATCTCAACGTTCCATCTTTCTTGCCAACTGACAACACAGGTTAGCTCTGGAAACTGTCTCATGATTCAATTACACCAGCTTTACTCTTTTAAGGAATGGTAATCTTGGTGAATCGATGTTTCTGCTTCGGAGCGAATACGATGTTTTACAAAATTGATTCGGTCATTTTCTTCAGGTTTTTGTGGTGAGCTGTTAATGTTTTTCTGCTGGCACGCTCGAATTTTATCAATTAATCATTCCATATGCTCTTAGCCAAATTATCTCTATTTTCCAATTGTAAACGTGTTGTTTAGTTTGTTAAGTAAAAGTTACTTCACGTTAGGGTCACCAAATTCAGACATTTTGTACTAAATATCAGTGTGCCTGTGGCAGTTACAAAATGCCATATCCTTTAAGCACACGAAATACTATACTAGCCAATTATTTACAGTAATTTAAATTAATTAAAAACATATTTGAAATACATATACCGGATAGGTGTTTCTGATATTTTACTTTTATTAGTTTTATTTTAAAGAAATTACAAATTTCTTATTTGTTTTAAAAACTATTTAAATTAAATCCATTGTTCATCCTTATTTTTTTTCAATTTAAAATTTGTTTTGTTTTCATTCTTACATTATAACTTTTATACAATATACAATTGGTTGGTTTTAACACGAAACAGCAAATATTTTTTTTTGTGTTTTTAATGAAAATATTAAGACATACAATTTTAAAAATTCTAATTTTATGCTGATTATTAATTATAGTTTTTATTATCTAGCTAGGATATAAGGAAATGTTAGGGCGACTTAACGTTTATAAAACAAATCAAACAATTAAAATTTTTTGAATGAATGATCAAAGTGGTATATTTTTCAGATTTTTTGAACGAAAGCAACATTTAAAAATCAATAATCCTTTCGAAACAAATTTTTAATAAATAAAAACAATACATAATTATTTCATACAAATTAAGTTTTTAATAATATTTTTATTTCTATTTCTATGAATAAGGGAAAAAACAATATTTCGATTATGGGTTCCATTTGCTTATTTTCAAATTTGAAGAATGAAGTGATTGGAACTTCTCCAAATTATTTTAATTGAATATTATATTTTAGTTATGGGTTTTTGTTATTGATAATTTATATTATATGAACAATTAACTTTGAGAAACAATCCAACCACTTCATTTGTTTTTTTTATTAAATAACTTACAAATGCTTAGGTTATGTATTTCTTTTTAGAAAGAAAAAAAAAAGGTTTTATGTTAAATTACCAACTCTTAAAGTTTGAATCCCCTTCCATGTCATTTCCTTGAGTTGGACCTTGTGTTGTATTGAAATCATCCGTAGGGGGTGTTGCTTCTGGAATATCTGCATTCGAACTCTGTTCATTGTTTTGTTGTGAATTTTGTTCACTATTTTGTTGTGATTGTGGTGGGGTTGGTGGCTTTGGTTTTGGTCGTTTAAGTACCGAATTCACATATGAAATCAGTGTATTATAAGCATGTTGAATATCGTTTAATTTAACGGGCGGATCCCTTGTTTTAGGTGTTCCATTAAGTTTACCACGCGATTCATCAAGCCAATTTTGGGCTTTATCAGCACCTTCGGTTATATTTAATATTTCAGTTTCAGTTAGATGATCATATTTTGGCTCACCAGCACGATATTCATCAACAGCTTTTCGAGCTAGTTGAACAGCACGACCTAGTTCATCTAAAGCTTTTGGATTATTTTCATACTCGTAGCTTCGATGTTTTATAGGATCGGTACGTTGTTCAAGTGATAATAATTTATCTCGATAAACTTGACGATCACAATCTTCACCCTCTTCATATAACCAATTTTCTATGCTTCGTAATTCGTCACATATTTTAGCTCTTTCAGATTCAGCAACATATAAAGCGAGTGGACTATCTTCAGATAATTTATCACGCATATCATAAACAAACTCTTCCAATGCATTTCTAGCATCAACTCGTTCTTTTTCATGACGATCGTTATTTATCATTTTGCACTAATTAAAAACATCACATATGAATTATTATTGTTAAAATCGTGATTTGCAATAAACTTACCTCCTGTTCAACATAGTTATTAACTTCGGTTCCAGAATAACCATGAGTTTTTGATTCTAACGGAAGTTCGATAGTTTTAGTCACCGATTTCTTCTTTTTATCCTGTTTTTTATTAGGATCAACGTTATTTTCCTGAAACAATGAAGAGAGTCTGAATATCTTAGAAAACTACCAACTTGCCTACCCTGCTGCTTTTTTTTAATAAATTATAAAATATTTTAAAATAATTTAAAAAAAAAATAAAAACTGAACTGAAAGAACATGCAATTAAAATATGTAAGAGAAAAAAATAAACGAACCACAACACCACCCCAAATAACACTAAAAGAAACTAAAAACAAAACAATAAAATTCTATTCTGTAAATCCAACTGTGTTTGTGAATTGTGTGTAATCTGACTTATAAGGAAGCAGGGCAGGCAAGCGGTAGATTTATAAAAATGGTATCGAGATTTGCTTCTTAAAAATTTTAAAACACATTCTTATTGCTTTACATACCGAAGAAAACCATCCTTTAACCCGCTGAGCCCACCCTGTTCCTGATGTTGGTGTTGTAGCTGCATTTCTATTATAATCACCCTCATAAATACTTTCATCCATTATATTTGAATTATCATCATCAATTGATACCTTAATTATTTGCATATGTAAAATGTTATGGAAATAGAAAAAATATTTTTGTTTTTTATATTTGACGAGTAAAATGGTTACTGGAAGTTTATGCAGGTATCGGGCAAGCTACTTTCAAGATTTTTTTAAATTGGAATGATTAAAGATTAACTGGAGTGAAATTCGACCGAGATTGGACAACAAATATTTTTAAATGTAATAAACCTACAAATTAATTAATATGCAAACGAATGAAAATGAAATAAATCCTACCTCAGGTCCTGTTTCCATTGGTTCAGTTTGTGCGTCAACTGCTTCATTATTTGGATTTTCATTTTCAGCCTCTTTCTTTTCGACCATTGAAGCAGATGAGATCAATAACAGACCATGGGTGTTAACACGTACTTTAATTTTAACCTCTTGAGATTCACCATTAACATTTGGTTTAACATCCTTAATATGCCATCGACCAACAAATGGATCCGGATATGGAATTTCTCCACAGTAGTAAATTTCTATGTTAAAAGGTTCTCGTCTAAATATAGTTAATACTTTACTAAATGGTGCTGCATGGAATGCAGGAAACACTTCCATTTCTCCGGTTTGTCCACCTTCTCCATCCCAGATTACTTTGACTGGATAAAGTTGTAAATCGGTTACTGAGAAATCTCGCACACGCACAGCGGGTGACATAATAGCACATTGTAACGCAGCACCTCGTGATACAGCTTCATCCTGATTTAATGTCGTTGAAGCGGTTTTCCCAAAAAGTTGCTTGATTATTGTTTTGATTGCTGGAATTCTTGAAGATCCTCCAACGATTTCAACAGAGTGTAAATCAAGTTTATGTAATTCTAAAATAAATTAAAGTAGTAATATGAATATGATTAATGGCACAATGGATGTTATTCTTACGTGATTCTATCCAACATCGTTTCATTGTGTTTTCAATCTTCGCAAAAATGTCTTTGCACATATTTTCCATATCAGTACGTTGGATTGATGATGAAACATCAATGTCATTCATAAAACATTCAATGTTTAACGGTAGCATAGTACTATTTGCTGACATTTGTTTCTTCAGTTTTTCAGCTTCTGCTAGTAATCGAAGAAAAGCTCTGAAACAAAAAGCCTAAGTAAAAAATCAATGTTTTCTATAAATATTCTATAAAATCACCTTGGATTTGTTCTAGCGTCAATTTTATACTTTGCTTGGAAATCCTTGCAAAAGTATTCAGCTAATACTAAATCAATATCCCGACCACCAACTTGTTCACAAGCACATGCTAACATTTTTAGCTTCCCTTTATTGAACGCACATATAGAAATTTGTAATGAGGCATGACCACAATCAACAAACATCACATTTCTGGACTTTTCTTCCGGATTAGGTAGATCTTGTTTATAAAATCCATACGATAATGCGGTTGAGGTGGTTTCATTTATAAGCCGTAAAACATTCAATCCACCAATAGCAGCAGCATCATATAAAGCTCTTCGTTCAGCATTGGTGTAATAAGCAGGCACAGTAATAACACAATCATTGACTTGAGCTTGTAAGGCTGTTGAAGACGTTTCTTTTAACTTTGTAAATAACATAGCCGTTATCTGTTCAGGAGAAAAAACATGTTCCTCGTCTAAATATTGTACACGAATTCCAATACCCCCATCTGGCCGTTGTTCAATATGATAAGGCAATGTACGCATTTCATTTTGCACATGTGGATCATGAAATTTTCTGCCTAGTAAACGTTTAAATCCACTTATTGTATTTTTAATATTGGTAACTTGTTGATTTTTGGCTGCCACACCTAAAATCCTTTTTTTCCCATGAAACGCGATGCATGATCTAAACAGGTGAGAAAATATAATTTTACATCCATAAAAATTGGGTATATTATATTGAGTAAAAAAAAAACTAGACAATAAAAATTGAATATATATCTATCTAAATCATGGAAGATTAACAAAAAAAAAAAATGTAGAAACAGAGACGAAGAAGTTTGAATTGGTTATCATCGGTGTGCAAGAAATTTAGCAATATTGTACACGTGTTAGATACACACATTTTTCGTACAATATTACTCCGAAAAATAATTTATTTCAAGTTCGTTTCAACTTGTGGAATTGCTTGTAGGAGAATGGCAATGTTCCATTACGCTTGAGTTTTCTCCGAAACTATGACTCAGGCTCGGCTTCTCTTTCAAGTTATTCGCGCGCTTTTGTCCGAATATATTTTGCAATTACTGATATTCTTTCGGTTTTCTTTCTGTTTGTTAATAAAGCGCCCAATTCCTTGCGAGAGAGAGGACTAGTGTTACAACTTGTGGATAAAAGGATAATCATGTAAAGGCGATTTTATAGACCAAATATAAAACTATTTCACCATACATGATGGACACACATATTTAAAGGCTTTAAAAAAAAATGGAGGCGCATCCTAATAATTATTATAGAAGGATGTGCCAATAAGTCCCGTAGCAAAGCTAGATAGGTGTTATCTAATATTAATACCAAAAGCAAAACGAACCGCTCAGTTAAAGGACTTTAATGCGATATTCTCCAAAGTACAGCCAGCGCAGAAATTGATTCTATAGTCAAACAATGGTATGATAAGCACATAGACAAATTGTTTTATGATATGCACTGGTAAGAATTGATTCAGACTTTCTGTGATTATGACCTGACTGTAATTATTCAGCGAAGAATGGCTATTAAACAACATGGCGTGCGACTTATGAGGGTTCAAAACAAACCTATTTGAAATGACCCAATCTGAGATCATGGAGCAACTGAACGTCATCTGCAAAGAGAGGGAGAATAGAATGATAAGGTAGGAAAATTATACCATTAATAAAAAGGGGAAAAAAGAAGGACCCAAAACGAAGCTCGGAAAAACTCCCTTGAGGATAGGAAAGGAATTAAATAAAAACATGAGTGATGAGTGATCGTTGGCGTTGTTGTAGGGACAGGTGCGGTGCTACTCTTCCGGCTCCACGTCAAGATTCAGGAACTCTGCTACTGCTCTTGGGCGGTACCACAAATCTTCATTCCTCAGGTTAGTTGGTTTTTCTGGACAATTAAATAGGTGGGTTAGCATCATGCGGTGTGCCTGCACATGTGGGACACTTGCCAACAATGTTTTGGTCAATTTTATTCATGTAATTATTTATGATGCGTGACCAGGCGGATCTTAACTGCGCTAGAATCGATCTGGTGCTGTGCGGTAGTTTGACCTCTTCCGCAGCGACTTGTGGTGGCTTACTTTTGAACACTCGATTTGGGACGTAGTCCTTTAATGTGCCTTCAACAATTTTCGTATGAATCGTTTTTAAGCCCATTTTATACGTAAGCTCGTCAATGTTATTGGTTGTTTCTGACATCATTCAAGAAACATTTCGCAGTACGCCTTATGCCCCTAGGTGGTGTAGTCGTGGATAAGGTCTCATTGCAGGGATGTTGTTCTTTGTGACAGGCCCATAGAAATTGTTTGGTGAGCATTTCATTATTTTGACGGACCGGCAATATGCTACATTCTTGCAGGTGATCGCGAGCCATCAAATGACATCCGGTTGCTGTTCGCAAAGCTGCGTTTTGTGTTATTTGTAACTTATTCCAGTGAGTGTAAACGACTTGAAGTGTCCATGTGGGTGCAGCGTAATTTAAAATAGGTCTTCCTATTGCTTTGTACGTTGTTATGGTTTTTTTATCTTTGCCCCATGAACTGCCAGCCAGAGCTTTCAAAGCATTGTTCCTGTTTTTCAATTTCGCGTTCACCTGTTGAGCATGAGCATTGAATTTAAGCAGTGCATCGAATGTGACCCCCAACAGTCTCGGATTTGACCGTTGGAATAAGCACGTTGTCTGGTGGAGCAGGAAAGCTGCTTAGGTATAAATTGAATAATGATGGTGAGAGAACTCCACCTTTTGGAACTTCTTATCTGAGCACTCTCATCTTAGATTTGCAGTTGCGGAACTCAAAGTAAGTTTGTCGGCATCTTAGGTAGTTGCACAACCAGCGCTTTATCAAACTTGGCAGATAAGTGTTACATAAATCATTTAGCAGTGTATTGTGCGACACTGTGTCGAATGCTTTGGATAGGTCGAGTGTAACTAAGATTGTTCTAGTACAGGTTTATTTTGGTTCAGACCATCGCTGATGTAATTTTGGATCTTGTGAAGGACGGTAATTGTACATGTGCTGTCCTAAAGCCATGTTGGTTTGATGCCAAACTGCAAGATCTGGTTAACGGAGGTAACAGAAGCGCTCCAATCAGTTTTGCGACCGTTGAAAGGATGGAGATTGGTCTGTAGGATTCTCTTTTCTTCATGCTTTCTAGGTTTCAAGATGGCGATTATTCTTGCTGTTTTCCAGATATTTGGTATCCTCAGGGTAATTAGCGATGTGTTGAGTATGGTAGTGAGATAATTCAGGTCTTCGGGTCAAATGTTTTAGCATGATGGCTGATATGCCGTTGGGTCTAATAGCTCTGGATGGCTTAGTTTTCTTTTTAGCATTCTAAACTTCTTCTTCGGAAAATGTTATAGAGTCTAAGGCTAAATAAAAGAGGACACTTTTAAATAACTTAAAAATTCGTTAAATATTAAATTTTCAACTGTCTTGAGTATTGTAACTCATTCTGGTTCCTTCATCAAGGCCACCATTTAAATATTGTAAACGTTTCGAACTGCTTTGTCTATTGTTTGATGTAATCTAAACAGTTTTTGTAAATTTCTATTACATTTTTTTTAAAGTCGTACATTTGTTAACCAATTCTTTATTTTTCTTTAAAACATTTAAAGTTAATCCAGGGAAGAAATTGTTATTTATTCCTTCCTCAAGCGCTTTTTGAACTTGTTCTAACTTACTCATTATTTGTATCAAGGAAATATTCAATTTTTATGTTGAGGTGGAAAACGTTGACCACCAAATGTAACAAAAACAAATATGCCTTTTTTATGGATTCTCCGAAAACAGTTTTAACTTTACTGGTGGTTACTATAGACAAAAATATGGTTTTAACGCTTTATTCAATTTCAATGTTCTTTCAACAACAGAAAATAGTGACATACCATCGTGTCTTAGATGAACTAAGAATAATTCGATAATCTGTTTTCAAAAACTAGCAAAACTCTTTGCTTTTCAACACGATCAGCAAAATATCTATTTTAACAAAACCTATAAATGTAAAGGTTTTTCGTGGTTTTTTGCAAAAAAATTTTAAAAAGAGGACATTTAGAGGACAAAAAGATGACATTTAGAGGACAAACTGCCTATATAGGACAAAAAAGATTATGGTGCAAAAGAGATAGGACAAAAAGAGCAGAGGTAAAATGAGGACAAATCCTCAAATCCCAAATTAGAAATAAAAGAGGACAAATCCTCTAAAAAGAGGACCACTCTACCAATGGTATGGTAAACATGCAACTACGTTTATCAATCAAGTTTTGAAACATGTTTTATAGTGTATTATGATGGGCTGCTTTAGATCTAACATTAAGTTTGGTTTCTTGTAAAACTGTGACTAGAATATCGTTATTGCACATCCTTGGTCGGAACTGCGTTTCGAGTACTTCTGGATCGTAGACCCGTTCATCTTGAGAAGCCTGTGTAAGCATAAGTCTGTCCTAACGCTACCAAGATTACTACGCAATGTCTCTATATCCGATCAGAGAATAACATCTCAATAGAGAAAAGCTTACTAAGAACAAGACCAATCTTTAAATTAAGAGAGCCATGTTTAGAGAATGTAACGACATGGGTAAACGGCGAACTGGTACTGCCATGTAAACATCCATATACTTGAAAGGAGAAACGGATTCTTACAAGTTGCACATCATGTGTTTTAGTTACACCAACAAATTGACATTTCTTGAAACAAATTATGACGTAAATCGTATGGATGATACTCGTCTACGATCAAGCAAGTAATATTCCTAAAATTGATACTTATTTTGAAATATTAATTTAATTTATATCTATAAATAAACATATATGTGTTATACCAAAAAAACTGTTACAATAAAAGTGGGTTGTTTTTCCAAGTTGTAATATAATGAACTCATTCTTTTACAGCATATTTCACGTCCAAATTTGGTCAAAGTGCAATCGATTATGTATATTATAACGTATGATTAATTTATAAATTAAAAAATAATTTTATTATCTAATTTTCTAGGTTAATCATCCTTCACCTACATTATGTTTACTAAAAGTTTCCCAAATCAATTTTTTCTTTTTCATTAATGGAGTTAGGAAATTTCTTGAACTGAAAATATAGAAACATATGCGGTTGTCTAGTGTGTTGCTAAGCAAATCGGAATCGATAGAAAAATTCTCACTAGATAAATTGGTTAAATTTTGATTATCAGACAACTATCATTTCACGTTTGAACAAGGAAATAAAAATAAGTCTCGTGTTTTTAGTGGACAATTATCAAAAAAAAAAAAACTAAGAAAACCAGATACACGCCATCTTAATCAAATCATAAATTTTATGTGAATCAATTTAAACAAAAAAAATCAGAACACTTTCAATTAAAACTAAAATGTACTTACGGTGTTGCTCTTAAACTATAATCATTAGCTAATGTTTCTATACCACCAGCTTTTGCTGCGGCAACATAACACGATTCATTACCAAAATCGATTCCAATCACAGACATTTTTTAATCAAATTCTCACCCTTTTATGATATTATTAAACTCTGTTTAAAAAAATAAAACAATTAATAAAATTCCTACACAATTGATATAAATATTAAAGTTGAATTACTTTAATTAATAATAAATTAAATATTTTGTCACAAACTATTTTTCACAAACTCACGATCAAAATTTAGTCATCGAGAAATTAATATTTTAAGAAAACGATTTGAAGTTCCAGAATGACTTTCTCGTTCGATTGCAAATGTGTAAGTGAAATAATGCCATGTATGGAATATTCGAGTTAAATAATTTTACGAATTGAGATGACTATATATGATGAAACATAAATTTAAATGCCGGTCGGTATGTGAAATTCAAATGATAGAACGAGCAAGACATAGTCAAAAGAAGTTTCTGGATACTGTTTTGATATGAGATAGCAATATTTTGATGAACACGTTACTTTTAATCGGTAATGAAGACTGATTTCGAAAACATAGACATCTATTGGGTTTTTAATTTATTACTAGACTTTTATTAACAAGTATTTTATATTGTAAACCATCCTGGTGTTCCAGGGCGACCTTTATTTTTATCCAAATATCTTTTGAAACCTTTTTTTGATTCTTCTAAAGATTTCATATCATCCTCTTGCTTTTTCTTTACATCTTCTGGGAATATGTTGGGAAATTCAAACTTATACTCTTTGGGCTACAAATATATAAATATGATTAGAATTCAATTTCGAGGAGTTTGTTTAATTTATTACCAATGTTACATATGCTAACTTCGAATCATCCTGTTTGGTAACATATCCCACAACTTGATCACGTTTAGTTTTGCCTAGGGCTATTCTCGTACGAACGTCAACAATAGGAAGTTCATATATTTTCTTTAAATAGTTTTCAATATCATATTTTGTCATTTCCATTGAGCATTCAAATTGCACAATATTTTCTGGTTGTGGTTCGGTTGGACGTATTAATTTAACCCAAAAATTAGGAAGAAAAACACGAAGTTGTGGATTTCCACGTTGATATAACGGATACCATCGTGTAGACATTTGTTTTTAAATTAAGTTCGTTTCACTGTTTTTATAGTTAACCTTTTGAGGTTATGCTTTTATATATTTTACTTTTTTTTATCTTGAACGTTTAGTTGATTATTTTAATTATAACATATTAAAAAATATTATTTTCTGTTAATAAATTTGATAATAATTAATTATATCGCAATTATTGTGCAAGAAATTTAATCACTTTTTTCTGTGGTTGTACTAATCTGCATTATCTGTTTTTAGTTTTTGAAAACGATAGTTCTAAATTTTTGACATTTCACTTGTCAGTACGAAGTAAATCAAATTTTGCAATAAAATTTCAAAAGGTAAGGAATTTTTAGTTTTTTGTTATTTAAAATCAATTATAAATAATATTGTTGACAATTATTTATTAATAAATCCTAAAATAGTCAGCTCATATAGTTATCCAAAGCAAATAAGCAGAAGAAATTTTTTTTTGGGTTATGTTATGTAATACATTTTCTATTTGTTTTTTTTTTTTCAGGACTTTCTTTAGAAAAATGGGAGGTGGTCATTTTGGAGAATTAGCAAAAGTTAGAGGAATTATTACATACAAACTATCACCGTTCGAGCAAAGAGCATTTGCGAAAGTAATCAGTCATGGTGTCCCGAACTCATTTCGTAGATTGCGTTCAAATATTTTCAGAGTTCTCCCACGTAATTAAACAAATTTATTTATTATTCTAGTGGTCAATAATAAAGTTCATAACTTTTTTCTTTTAGCATTCATAATTGGATATTTGGTGTACGATTTTACAGAAAGAGAACACACCCGTCTTGGACGTAAAAATCCAGCTGAATTTGCAGATGAAGTTTAAATAAAATTGTAAAAATGATATACCTAAATATTAAAAAAAAATAGAGTTACTAATTTACTTCTATGTTTTCTTTTCTGTAACCACAACTCTTATGATAAAAGTTATACTTTCATATATATTCTATTTTCAAAGGGGTGTACAAATGCGACAAGAAGTAGTTGATACGAAACTTTAAAATTAAAATTTTTGGCTGGAAAATAACAAAGTAAACTATAAATATGTTACGATTTTCATTCATTTGATAAATCAATGTTTTTTCTTTAATATTAAACAATAAACTACCTAAATAATTTGCATGTTATAAAATAAATATATAATTCTGACAAAAAAACATTCATATTTGAAATCATGTATCGTGATAATTTGTTTATTATACGAAACAAATATTTCCTTTTTTGCGTTGTTTTGCTCAGTTTTCCAAAGTTTTAGGACTAGATAGTATACTTTTCGAATTTTTTTTAAATTTAAATGTTTTATATATTATTTAATATTGTAAATTGTTGGTTAAAATATTTTAATAATGAAAACAATTAAAACAAAAGACCGACCTAATTCCTCCTCTAGATGTGGAACTGCCAAGCGAAGGTAAGTACAGATAACTATTAAGGCATGTTTATTTATGTTTGATAATATAGTGTGCTTTTATGGGCTTCTAACTTTAATATTTAGAGATCAACAAAATATTGTCACGTTTTTCAACCTTCCTTCCAATTGGCCTTAGTCTCAATTCGATAAACGCAGTTTTCCACAGGAAAACATTACAACAAACAGTATTATCTAGAATATTCTTCCAATAGTACACTGTGTTCAAAATAATACACAAAATTTCTCTTTAATAACACTTAAAACTATTTCCACTATCGCAGTCTAATTTTATTTAACTTCGTAGTTCGTCGCACGCAGTCTAATTTAAAACAACATATATCTCATTTCGCAAAAGGAGTTCCTTATATATCGTCGCTTTAATAATGAAACAACGTATGCTATTTATACGTTGTTTTTAATATAATAGGTGCGCTGCATTCCCCATAAGGGCATCTTTGAATTGGCGTTTTTACATTTTCGAATTATTTTATGACTGGGGGTAAGAATTAATAAATTATAAATTAACGTCCATGCAAATGCATGCGCACATCAAACTTTAAACTCAAATATCTCGAAACTATACTTTTGCGTATACGTCATTTCATTATTAAAGCGACGATAATTCTGCTTAATTTCTCGCATATTCTAGGAAAATCTATTGTTTACAGAGAAAGCTCGAGAAACTATGATAAAATTAATTTGGATATATTTTATTTCATGTTTTGACCCTTTTTCTTAGAAAACAATGGGACGTTGAATTATTGTGTGAACGTTTGAAATATTGTATATTTGTATATCGGAATTGAAATATTGTAATAAATATTGTGTTTTGTATTGCATTACGATTATGTAGAATCGTAACAATATAACATTATATATTATCTTCAACATTTTCATGCATGTTTTCAACATATGCTAGCCGCTGTTTGCCCAGCAGTTAAAATAATAGAACCAAGTTAATGAGGACAAATTTGAGGCATTCTGGATTGTAAAGAAGATTTAATTTTTTTAATCAACTAATTTTCTTATAAATAATAATAATTCTTTCATTATAAATTTTCTTTCAGTTTGGCGTTTTCCGCTCGTCTTTTTATCTTGCGAATCACCATTTGATTTCCTATACGTGAAATCACTCCTGTTTCCTCCCATTAATCCCTTCCCTTTTTGGCCCCTCTGTACGACTCTTTACCTCTTCTTTTCTATATGTCACATGATATTTTATCCAGGGTGGCTAGCACTAGTGACAACACCTATCTTGCTAAATCCTTCATCAAATTTCGCAATTCTTAATATAGGACACCCAGTGATTTCTCTTCCAAGTTCGAAGAAGTCAGGTCTATACTTTCTAGGTCCTTCCTCGACCCTCCTTTGTAAGCTTAATTTTGCTTTAAACGAAGACATAATATGTCCCATACTCCAATCAGTATCCCTACATTATTTTTCTTGGGGACTTTAACTATAATATTCTTAATCTCTCTTCTTTATCCAACGTTTTAGATATCTGTTCACGTCTCAACCGTCATATTGTGCACACTAATCTAGACCCATCTTGCCTATAACTTTCCATCTGGCTCCTGTATTGACTTCTTTCTGATTAGTGATCCTTCTCTTCCTCATTTTAGTGACCAATTCTGGGTGGCTAGGATTTCTGCCCATGCATTTATCTGTACATCCAACTTAACCTCAATAAGATCTATACATCTACTTCTGTCCATTATCATGATTATAAGAATATCAACATGAATCTTCTTTCTTCAGACATAGTTCAGTCAGACTTCTCTTCCTTTTATACCTCTTCTGATTTCGAAACCAAACTTCAATTTTTAAATAATCTACTTGATAACCTTTATAATAAACCGGTCCTCTTCGCTCCTTCCTACCTTCTCCTACTAACTTAATCACCTTAACCCCTGAGATGCTTCACATCCACAATCTTCGAGATTTGGCTTTCAAAGCCTATAAGGCTAATCTCTCAATAATTAGCCGGAAATTGTTCTGCCTCTATCACAATCGCTATATATTATTAGAACGGAAGACCAAATTCGATCTTGGTTTTAAAGTGTTTTTTAATTTGCCCTCCTCTAAAGCAATGTAGTCTAAGCTCTCTGTTATTGGTGCCCTTAACACATTTTGCCTAATTTTCTCCCCTTAAACTATCAGAACTTAAGTCTCTCAACCAATCTTTAGTTTCTGCTAACTCCTTATCACCTCTCCCTCGCTATGATTCGTCTCTTCCTGAATATCACAATTCCTTCTCTTTTCGCTTAACCTTTCCGAAATTCCGAAATTGAATTTGCCTTCTATTCTGTAAAATTTGCTGAAACAAAACAAAAATGTAGTTGCCAATAATCCAGCCGGTTGCATATTCCTTGATCCTGTGACGCACTGTCTTTCTTAATGATTAAAGCCCACACATAGTTATATGAAGGCTCGTTTCTTCAAGGAAGCAATTGCGTTTTGTGTCACTTTTTTGACAATAATTCAAAAACTATGCATTGCAAGGTCACAATCGGGGTTTTAAAAACAAAATGGGTCATAACTCGGTTCCAAATCATTTAAGAGAGGTGTATTATTTTTTAAACCTTCGGTTTTCTAACCACTGAGCAAATTTTAAAACCGCATCTCGTTAAGTTGAAAATTCGTTGAGAAATTTAATTTTGCAACTTAAATATTTTCAGAAATTAAATATTTTCGGCGGAATTTTTGCCGTTTTTTGAACCGCTTTAATTGTTGTTAATATTGAATATGGGTATAAGCAACACAGTTTTTAATTAAAGCTGACATTTTACCCTTTCGGTTGCCGTCACGCAGATTACGATCACATAAAAACTCAGACCTTGTGGACTGCCCAAAGTTAACACCTTTATTTCAGACATTAAGTGCAAAATGGAATTGTGCAAAAACTATTAAGCCGAATGAAACGTTCCAAAGCTTTTATTTTTTGTTGAGGTTTCAGCTACAAGATAGAAGGGTCAATTATATTATAACCAATTATTTGCGAATAACTAAATTCAATTAAAAAATATCGTTTTTTAGACATTTTTTCGGAGTTTTTTGCAAAAATTTGCAGCAAAAAAAATTTTATTTATCCTTTTTTTATTTTAAGTTATAGAAAAACATTTAAGGAACAAGAACGTTCCACAGCACCAGTATCCTAAAGTGCACCATTTACGAGTTATATCGCTTACAAGGAAGCAAAAAAACATTTCCAGCTGAATTCGTTGAATAAGTCCAGTCCCCAGGTTCCGAGCGAGTGGACTCGGCAGGTCCATTATATGAGTACCCTCCCCCAGAGATTAAAAAAAATTCCGACCTGTAACCGACAACAACACATACAATCCGTAATTCTATGGGCCTAATTGATTTCCATTCTATTACTCCTCGATTTTAGTAAGGCCTTCGATTCTATCGATCATTCTTATATTTATAAACTTACATCTATATCTCGTTTCTCTTCTTGCGCGTGTAATCTTATGTTCTCCTACCTGTCGAGTTAATCTCAGTGTGTGACTTCTGCAAATATCTTTTCTGATCCTATTCTAATCTTTAAAGACGTGCCTGGAAGGCTCTATAGCAGGGCCGCTTTTATTCTCTATCTAAATTTATGATCTCTCCTTTGTTATTAACCATTCTCTTCATCTTTTCGCTGCCCTCGTTCAAATTATCCATTGATCTTCCTATCCCAGACCCCAGTCTTCTTCTACTGAGATTAATGACGACCTTGCAAAGATTTTCGATCAAGTTGAAGCTAACAAACTTGTCCTAAACACTCTTAAATCACAAGCAATACTCTTCAACTATCCTGCATCCCAGTGAACACATGACATAAATATGACATCACACGAAGGTCTTCGAAGGCATTCTTTTACAAACCGAACAGATTTGGACAAATTCTGACGAATACATTTTTGATTTGGTTGAATTTTTTTTTGCAGGTTTTATATCGAAAAAAAAGATATATGTGTTTGAGGATTTTTTTTGGAAAATATAGCGGTTCTAAATTTCGAGAATTTCATGATTTATGACTTTACGAGTTATTTTCAAATATTCATAACTTCGGTTCTATTAAAAATAGAAACTTTTAGTTTGTTTTATTTTAAAGTTAAAAGATGCTAGTTGAAAAAAAAAAATAGAATTAATAAAAGTTATTAGCAAATTCCTATTGTTATAAACAAACAAATTGTTCAAATCGACTTTTAGTCATTGCCCCATCCTCAAAATTAGTTTTTAGTATAACCATCGTATTCGTTTTCATTTCCTATAAAATACATATTTTTAATTAATGGAGGAATGAGTTTTATTGTAAGAAATAAACTAATTTATCTAGCGCGGGACGACAAAAAATTCCATATATGGGTCATGTTTACATACCGAACAGATTAGGACAAAACTAAGACATTTTTGATTCAGCTCAAAATGTTTTTACGGGTTCTATATAAGCAAAAAGATATACTTGTTCGAGGATTTTTTCCTTTTTTTTAGGGGAAATAGAGCGGATCTAAATGTCAAAAATTTTGTGATTTTTGGCTTGAAGACTTATTTTTAAAGATTGATAACTTCGGTTCTGGTAAAGATAGACACTTTTTGTCTGTTTTATTTTAAAGTATAAAGATGGAATTTAAAAAAAACTGTTATTTATAAAAATTATTAGCAAATTTCTATTGTTATAAACAAATAAAATGTTAAAATCAATTTTTAGTCATTATTTAACAAAAATAAAGAGTGTTTAGTATGACCATCGTATTCTCCGTTCAATTTACAATAAAAAATGTATATTTAATTAATGAAGAAATGAGTTTTATTGTTACAAATAAGCTAATTTTTCCATCGCGGGACGATAAAAATTTATGGAATTTTTTGTCGTCCCGCGCTCGATAAATTAGTTTATTTCTTACAGTAAAACTCATTCCTCCATTTTATAGGAAATGAAACGTAGAATACGATGGTCACACTAAAAACTAATTTTGAGGGTAGGGCAATGACTAAAGATCGATTTGAACATTTTATTTGTTTATAACAATAGGAATTTGTTAATAACTTTTATTAATTTTATTCTTTTTTAAACTATCATCTTTTAACTTTAAAATAAAACAAATAAGAAGTTTATATCTTTAATAGAACTGAAGTTATGAATATTTGAAAATAACTCGTCAAGCCAAAAATCACGAAATTCTCGAAATTTAGAACCGGTGGAATTTCCAAAAAGAAAAAAATCTTGAACACGCATATCTTTTTTTTCGATATAAAACCCATAAAAAAAATTTCAGCCAGATCAAAAATGTGTCGGTCAGAAAGGCGTTCGGTTTGTAAAAGAATATGTGTATGATCTTCATGTGATATTTATGTCATGCGTTTCTGGGATCCTTTCGTAACCATGGTCTTAACATCTGTCCTAATGGCATCATTGGAAAACGTATCTCGTCTCACTAAATCGTTTAATAGGGCCGTTCGTTTTGTATTTAACCTCAACCTTTATATGTTGCATTAGTTCTCCTTCTGCCCTTCCCTCCGAGTCTACAAAATTATCCTTCCAACTGTTTCCTGTAACTCCTGGCCTTTCGCACTTCCAACTACTCCATTCGTACTTCTAGGCTTTATAATAATCTTCCTGCTGCTCTCAAAAAGACATCTCTTCATCTGAGTTTAAAACTAAAGTTCATCTCTTCCTCAACAACCTCTATTTTCCTGCTTCCTCCTTCTACTTTATCTAGTCTATCGTATACCCTTTTCTTCAGTCAGACCCTCTGTCTCTCGCTGCCCTTGTCCTCTTCATCTTTGTCCCCTTCGTTTCACCTTACTTTATGAGTCGTATATTACCTATAGCTTTATTGCATCATTTGTTTCTTTCATATAACATCCCTTTCCTCTTCTCCCTTCCCCATCCCCTTCCTCCTATCTCTCATTTTGAACTCTGCAGAATTCATCGGTGGAAAGACTAAGTGCGGAAAGGCTAAGTCCTAGGATCTAGTGATTAGTGATGACTATTAATTAATCAATATCACTGATATCAGTTCTTTGGAGGGCCGCGGATCTATCATGTGCCAGATTTGTCTGCTTATATTGTAGATTTGATCACCAGCTATCGATTCTGTAGACACACTCAAAAAAAACTAAGTAAATGTTACAAATTTTTTATAAATATACAATTCACAAATTTTTTTGTAAGCTTACCAAAAATATTGTAGATTACAAAAAAATTTATTTGAAAAAAATAAAAATTTATTTGATTTACAAATTATTTTTGAATTTGAAGGAAAACAATTGTAGTGTTACCAAAAAATTTTGAGTGTTGTATATTTATAAAAATTTTGTAAAAGTGACTTTTATTTTTTTTAGTGCAGTGTTGTCATAAGTTAGTTGCTTAAGAGAGGCAAGCAACCAACATAGAGTTACTTTTTCTGGTATAAGCCATACATTGACCCGAACCCCATATAATTGCAACATCAAACTCCTTTGGTATCTCGTTTAGAGATGAGTGGCAGCGTAGTGTTACTTTATAGATGATGATATTACATTATCCTCATTTTTTATGTTGATTTGCGGAATTCAATAAAATAAATATAATAAAAAAATCGGACAGGTGCAAATATAACTCGTTCGCCGAGGGTTCCGTGTGTATAATATTCTACGAGAATAATTTTTCTTAAAAACAAAATTTTATAAATAAACCAAAAACGTTGCCTTCGCAAATTACAAAACTGTTGGACTGGAAAAAATTAACCTTTCGTATGACACCCCACTCGTCAAAGTCAAACTAGGGTTTCTCAAAAGGGATCCCATTTCCCCGGAATCCCGGCGGTAAATATTCGTTCCGTTATCCCGGGATTTCAATCAAATTCCCCGGGTATCCCGTTAATTTTTATTAACATTTTTTTTACTCTTTTCAAAAATAATAAAAATTTTCTCACTCGAAAATAAAGTAGTTTTTAAATCTTTTTTCCTCTCTAGTAACTAATTTCGTTCCAAATTAGGAAAATACAACATAAATGACAATTATTTGTTGATGATGTTGCTGGCACTTCTGCAGATATTGAAGAATTAGGTTGCTGGAACATCGGTTATGACAGATCCAAATATATCGACTACCCCTTAACACTACAACACTTAACACTACATCAGAAATTGGATGCTGGTATTATGAATGTTAGTCAATGTGCGATTCCACAAGATGTTTTATTTAGCGTATGGTGTTTTGACACTTATAAATACAACAAACTAAAACCAATAAAACTTAAAATAGGTAGATTTTTCTGTGAAATTTATCTAAATCAAATAGATCGAGAGCCCACGACGCACGGCCAGACCTCCATTATTTTATAAAAGCTGAAAATTTTTCTGCGCATACCCCCTACTCAGGTAGGAACGATTAGCGACATATAAAGTTTGGATCATGTTATGGTGGCTTTGGCAGGGAGCAGGTAACAAAGGGGCCTCCAAAGTTTCGTGAAAGTTTAAAAGGTAATTTTTTTATATATTCTTCGGGATAGTATTAGAAGTCACGTCATCCATTGCCAGACACTTACGATCGTTGTAACCGCCTGCCTGACAGCGATCCAGCGAATAACTGCACCCAACTCCGACCCATATTTAGCCCAGTCAGCTTTGTTAAAATTCCATCTAGGTTGAGTTAACGAGTGGGATTTGGATACCTACCTCAAAAATTACTGGTCGATGTTGAGAGCATGAAAACATCGCAATACAGCCCTAGATATTGGAATAGAAAGAGTGACGTTGTTCGTTTTTTGTAGAAAACAGAGGTCGGGATTGTAATCACTTCTCCATCTAGCAGATCTAAAGGTTTTCATGTCTTTCGCATCATATACCAGGAACATGTTGTTACCATCGGCCCAGTCAGTTAGTTGTATGCCATTGGGATTGTTATTTGAGTAGGACCACTGATTGTGATGACCAGCGTATATTGCTCGGTGGTGAAATAATGGTAGAGGAGCAGCGGGCCACGCTGTATTTAGGGGCTTGTATACGTTAACAATCTTCGGGTCCGATATATCAACAATAAAAGATGCATATCGTTGTCCGTCTGTGTAGGCACATGGGTGCAGTTCATGATTTCTGACTTAATACATGCGTTCCTTTGGAACGAAATAGCTGCTCAAATCAGCTTTTGAGTAGATAACCAATGGAACGCCGAAAATGGGAAAAATTTTCAAATATAGCCACACAATTTTATTATTCTCAAAAATTTTTATTTTGAGCTGATGTTTAGATCTGACTGACATTTTATTATTAAAAATACCAATCTAAATAAAATCGAAAAATAATCTGCTTTTCAACTACACAACTTGTTCGAGGTAGAGTAGATCAAAGCAAATTTGAGTAAGTTTGATTTTCAATGGAACGCACCTAATGTACGTGGCCATATGCTTGATGGTAAATAGCACTAATTAGTTTGTAACCAACAATATATCCTCTAGAAACATTATTGGTTTGTAACCAACAATGTTTCCTCTGCGCTTCATCTGCTGCATGCGTTTCCTGCTGAATTACAACGTCGATGTCGAAATCTTTTAATACTCTTTCTAAGTGTTCAGTTTTTGACTTGCTAAAGCCTTCAATGTTCAATTGGAAAATACGAACTGAGGGTCCAATTTGTTTGTTATATGGTGCTGAAAAGTACCGTTGTTATTGTGATTTTGATTTTGGTTCATGTTCATTTGTTTGTATCACAAAAGATGTATCATATGACGTTAAAAACATCACAAAAGAATTGGTTATTGTTGAAGCAACTAAGAAGCGCACAAATAATTTAGAAAAATTTATACAATGCTCTAATGACTATCCCACCGACATCAATTGAATCGGAAAGAGCTTTTTCTGTGGCAGGTCGTTTCGTCACGAAAATTTAGTTAAAATTGAGTGATGGCGCGTTTTTTGAACGTTTCTATGAATTCTCTTCTATTTAATTTTTTGAAGCTTTTCTAATTAAAAATAATAGAAATTTGAAAACAATTAGCGCATTTTTTGTATTACTTCAATTTTGCACATTTTCTCCGTCACAATTAGAAAATTGCTGCTTTTTAGCGAATCCCGTGATTTCCTGGGATCCCGGGAATTTAACATTTTTGTCCCGGATTCCCGGGATTTGAATTTCTACGGGAAATGAGAAAACCTAAGTCAAACATAACTTTTTTTAAATTTCCACTTTCAACCCCCTCCAAATTACATTTTAAATGATGAGCCGTCAGCTATAGTTTTCATTCAATCTTTACAACATTTCCTATAACCGTGAATTTTTTAAAATTTTATTTCGGTCTGAAAACCAAAGTATTACAATCTCGAGTCAAAAGTGAAAATCTCACCCTTAATTTTTGACATTTCTCGACGTTTTACGTCAACGATTCTAAAAAAGTGTTGTAAATAAAAACAAGACTAATCTTTTTGAACGATAAAAGTATATTTAATTGTAAGCTTAACAAACAGATATTTATATGCAAGAATATTTGATATATATACAATAAAGTAAATGTATAAGTTATATACCTACATAAATTGCTTTTACAGGTTGATGTAAACAACAAGTATTTATGTATCAACTAAAGTTAATGTTATTTGTGAGTGGCATTTTACATTATATTTTAACACCCCCACTATGTAAAATAAATCACTATACAATATGAAAATTCAAAAGAAAAATTGAGATTATTATAATTCAAATATAAAAAAATTGACTTCAAATTTGTTTCTTATTTCTAAAAGTTGATTCCCATCCCGATAGCACATTTTTTGTGCTTTATACCAGTCACGCCTTTCGTCAATATATCAGCATTCATTTCATCAGTTCCAGTAAATTTAAGTTTTATAACATTATTTGAAATTTTTTCGCGAAGAAAATGATGACGTACATCTATATGTTTACTTCTTGAATGATAGCTATCCGTTTCACCTAAATGTATTGCGCTTTGACTATCACAATAAATTTCAATCGCATCATTATTTGGAAAAAATTGTTCTTCAAATTGCTTTAACCAAATTGCTTCTTGGGTTGCTGAGGCTAGTGCCATGTACTCAGCTTCGGTTCATTCCTAAACATAATTTTTGCATTGCAGGTTCCTTTAAGATATCGAAAAATACGTTCAGCTCAGCTCAGCATACGAACAGCTGACTAGTGTGCCTCACCAGGATCATTATTGAATCGACTAACGCTATTCACAGCATAGGTTATATCCGGCCTACTGCTTTGTGCTAGATAAATCAAACTTCCAACTGCCTCTTGATAAGGAATGCCTTCCATTTGTTTTCGTTCATCTGCATTCTTTGGAGACATATTTTTCGTTAACTTCTGATTAAAATCTACAGGTGTTATGGCTGGCTTGCATTCATTCATTCCATATTTTATTAATAAATCAGAAATATACTTTTCTTGGCTAAGAAAAATCGTTTCAGTTTTCTGACATCGAGTGATACGCAGTCCAACACAATTACTCGCATCACCTAAATCTTTCATCTTGAACTGTTTGCTTAGACATATTTTGAGATCATTTGTCATTGATTCATCATTGGAAAATATCATCAGGTCGTCTACGTATACTGCAACAAAAATCATTAGCTTATTATTTAATTTGAAATAAACACACGAATCTATTTTTGATTGATTAAACCCCGCCTCAATCAGAACATTGTTTAGCTTAATGTTCCATAAGCGGCTTGCTTGTTTCAAACCATATATCGATTTTTGTAGCTTGCAAACACGTTTTGTACCATCATTGAACACCTCCGTTTGTTCTATATAAACCTCATCAGTTAGATCTCCTTGCAAGAACGCGGTTACTGCATCCATCTGTGTGATTCTCAAACCATTTTCTGCAGCAATTGCAATCAAGTATCTAATGGAATTGTACCGAACTACCGGTGAGAATGTTTCTTGGTAGTCAATTCCCTTACGTTGTGAGCAGCCTTTGGCTACCAATCTGGCCTTGTATCGCATTACTTTTCCATCATCGCCAATTTTGGTTTTGAATACCCATTTACATTTTATGCATCTAGAATTATTGGGTAAAGGTACTAACTGGCAGGTTTTGTTTTCCATTAACGAATCATATTCGTTCTGCATTGCTTCCTTCCAGTACGTACTATAGTTTCCGCTCAATGCTTCTTCAACAGTATCTGGATCTGGACTATTAACATTTAAATCATAGTTAGAACACATTGCAGCGTATTTATTCGTTTTTGTTGCCAGTCGGTTAGATTTTCTAAGAATTTCATTGTCACTCTTGGAAATCTCAATATCTGGTATATACTCCGAAACATTTTCTTCACAATACGTGTCTTCTTCAGAGTTTTCTACAAAACTTTCCATTTCGGTTTCATTTATTACGGCTTCTGCTCCCCCCACTGAATCTGGTTCCGTTAATTCATTGTTCAGTGGCAATATGATATTCTGTTGCTGTACAGGTTCAATAATTTCAATTTGACATCTCGACTTTCAACTAACTTAAAGGTATTAGGATCTATTAGCCTAAAACCTTTTGAACCTTCGTTGTAGCCAACAAATATCATTTTCCGTGCTTTGGGACTCCATTTGGTTCGTTTCTGTTTGGGAATATGCACCATGGCATCACAACCAAATATTTTTAAGTGACTTAAGTCTGGTTTTTGTTTGGACCAAACCTCTTCTGGCGTTTTATCAATTAAACCAGCTGCAACAGATCGATTTATAAGATACACAGAAGTATTAGCTGCTTCCACCCAAAACCTTACATTGAGTTTAGCATCAGCCAACATACACTTTGATTTCTCGATGATTGCTCGGTTCATCCGTTCCGCTAAACCATTCTGTTCCGGGGTGTACGGATTTGTTGTTTGATGAACTATACCATTTTCATTGAAATAACGTTGAAATTCATTATTGCAGAACTCGGTGCCATTGTCAGACCGGAATGCCTTAATCTTTCTCTCGTTCTGGTTTTCCACTAAATTTTTGAAGATTTTAAATTTCTCGAAACTATCACTTTTCGATTTTATAAAATATATGAAAACTTTTCGAGAGAAATCGTCGATGAACGTTATAAAGTATTTGGCTCCACCAATGGACATATTTTTCATCGGACCACATATATCGGAATGAATAATGTCTAAAATAGCTTTCGACCTGGAACAATTCTTAAAAGGACGTCTGGATTGTTTTCCTTCACAACACGGCTCACAAACAATAGAATTGTAGTTTGATTCAGAAAAATTTATTCCATCCACCACACCATTCATCATTTTTGATAAACTGTTATAATTGATGTGCCCCAAGCGTCGATGCCATAGATTTGCATTACTGTTTTGTACAATTAAACAACCTTGAACATTTCCAATCAATTTATACATGTTATTAATTAATTCACCACGCGCCAACAATTGTTTATTAATATTAAAAATACTGCAACCGCTGCTATCAAATTCCACTGAATTACCCTGTTCAATAAGTTTACTGACAGGATAATAAATTAGTTACAAGCGATGGAACGCACAACACATCACATATTTTGACATCGAAAATTTGTTGATTTGTTTTAATTTTTATATTAATATCACCTGACCTTACTACAGGTAAGCGCGTATCATCTGCAACCAGAATTTCATCTAACGGTGGTTGTTTTTCATTCTTGATCCATCCACGGTGAAGCGTCATATGTGAAGAAGCACCCGAATCAATGTACCAATCGGTTTTATTAAAATTTCCTGATAAAAATGCTGCGTTGAATGCATGTACATATTTATTTTTTGCTTTTCCACTATACGCTTTTTGACTCACTGCAGATTTTGAAGGATTAGGACACTTGTCCTTGAAATGACCATAATTGTTGCAATTATAACACCTTGGACCTTTATTTTTAAAAAATTTTCCTTTTTTAAAATTTTTACTGATAAAAGCACTGTCATTATTATCAACTTTAATGTCCATTAATTTTGATTTAATTGCATCAGCTGTTATGGTTATACCCGAGTGTTCAATTGCCATTATCATCGGTGCAAACTTTTCCGATAATCCCGCTAGCAATAATGATCCAACCCATTCATCCGTTATATCAAAACCGGTTTCTGTTAGTTTCTGTGCGGTTTCAATAATATTACAAATGTATGATTCCATTGAATCACAATTCTCAAGTTTCGTTGTGATTAAAGCACGCAACAAACTAATCCGCCGACTAAAACCACTATCTGCAAATAATATCTTCAATTTGCTCCAAACTTCTTTCACGGTTTTGGCATCTTTGATATGAGAATAATTGGATGGCTCAATCGATAAAATAATCTTAGATTTAGCTTGGCTTCCCTTTTTAGTTTCATCATCATCGATGGTCAAATATTTTTCTAGGCCTTCGATGATTAAGTAGTTCTCCATAGCAAAAGCCCAAGTGCTATAGTTTTCTCTACCCTTCAACTTTGGTATGGTTGCTAGAAAATGTGCAGCCATTTTAAAGATAAACAGCTTATGATCTGATGAATAAAAGAAACAGTATAAAATTAATGAAATTGCTAACAAAAGTTAACTGCAGATAAATAAATATATATGTATAGTTAAATTGAACACTATATATTCACGGTTTACACTATTGTCTGACACTATATTTATTTAAACTTTTCACCAATATAATTTTATATATAATGTTTTATAATTTATTAAAAGTTCGCACGATTGACCACACTAATTAAAAATATTAATTTTCACTATTTTTAATTTTACGGGGTCTGGGCTCATAACCTGTTGTAAATAAAAACAAGACTAATCTTTTTGAACGATAAAAGAATATTTAATTGTAAGCTTAACAAACAGATATTTATATGCAAGAATATTTGATATATATACAATAAAGTAAATGTATAAGTTATATACATAAATTGCTTTTACAGGTTGATGTAAACAACAAGTATTTATGTATCAACTAAAGTTAATGTTATTTGTGAGTGGCATTTTACATTATATTTTAACAAAAAGCAAAAAAAATTTTTCGTCTGGCCGGCCCGGCCGTCACAACCGACGATAACAAGAAAACTACTGGAGCGATTTCAAAAATTCAAAATGTTATGTTAATGGGTTCGATAACTGTACTGGAAGTGTGTAAAAAAAAATCATTAAGTGTTGTTGCAAATTAAATTTCGTTTCTTTTCGTTTTTCAATTTTTTTTGTGGATCCAGGTTGCACCACTTCTGAATAACAAGAACATTGGAAAAATATGGAGGGGCTGAAATCTCAAGCTCTGAGATATCAAGACTTCGGTCTGGGTTAAGAAGTTGATATAGTTTTCAGCAAACGGCTTTTACTAGGACATTGTTTTTAGTTTTGGGCAGCGATGTATAGCAAAAATATAGTTCTTTGTAAAAGTATCAGTATTTGATCTCTGTTTAGATATTTATTACAAAACTAACACGAAACATCAATACGTTGTCGAGAAACTATAACAGATCATCATATATTAATATAAGTTTGTGAAAAGATGATGCACTTAGCAAACTACTCAAAAACCTCTCCATTTAGCGTTTCGAGACATATTACAAAATTAAAATTTCTTTCAAAATTCCAAACATATTCCAAAAATTATTACATAATCAAAGATTGGAAATTTTCTCAAAATTCTAAAAATATTTAAAAAATTATAAAAAATCAAAAATTGAAACTTTTCCGGAAATTCATAAAATTATTGCAAAAATTATAACAAAATCAAAAATGCAAACTTTTTTTCAAAATTCCAAAAATATTTCAAAAATTATAATAAAATCAAAAATTTTCATGTCCAATTTCAAGTTCAATGTCATATACCATCATGTCATATTTATACAAATAATTAATTTTATTTTAACAAAAATTGAGTAAAAAATAAATAAAAATCATTCTTTTGACGCATTTGACAATATTTTTTTGACAAAATTATAATACAATAATCTAGTTTTTGGTCTCACATACCAATCCCAACTATCAAGATTTGTTTAAATTCAAAGTTACTACTCATTATCACTTAAAATTACCGATTTTTAAGCAAAAAATATGCAAATTTCAATGTTTTGACACACTTGACGATATTTTTTGACACACTTCCGGTACAGTTTTTAAACACATTGTTCTTTGGCTCTTTACATTGAGTATACCTATTTTTAGAAACAAAAATTTTTGAAATTCTTTCAGCGGTTTTCTAGATTTCGTAGATTGTGGCGGACGGCAGGCAGACATACATTTCTTTGTTTTGTTTTTTTAGAATCAGTTCTAAAACGTCGAGAAATGCCAAAAAAATTGGAGGGTAAGAATTTCACTTTTGGCTTGAGAATGTAATACTTAGGTCTTTCAATCCGAAGTAATATCTGATAGTTGCCGATGCTTGCGAAAATGCTTTCGAAAAACGGCGCTTTCGAAAATTACAAAAATAATTGTTTTAGGACTAGAAAAAATTCACCTTTCGTATGACAACCCCCACTCGTCAAGGTCATTAATAATTTTTTTTCAAAATTTCCACTCTCACCCACCTCCAAATTACATTTTAAATGTTGAGCCAACCACTATAGTTTTAATTCAATCTTTACAACATGTCCTATAACCGTGAATTTTTTCTTTTGTAATGTTCAAAGTTAGGGGGAAGGAGGGCCAGAAAATAAAACTTACATTTTTGGTAATAACTCAAAAACTAAGCAGTCGGTAATTTATTGAATTTTTTTTAAATATGTTAATGTTTTAAATATTTTTAATAATTACAAAAACACCAATTTTTTTTATTCACTTATTTTTTATTAACGACCGGTTTCGATTTTTAAAAAATCATCGACAGGTTTAATTTGCAATTCAACCTGTCAAATTGCAAATTAAACCTGTCGATGATCTTTTGAAAATCGAAACCGGTCGTTAATAAAAAATAAGTGAATAAAAAAATTGGTGTTTTTGTAATTATTAAAAATATTTAAAACATATACTATGAATGATTATTCACGCCACTCCGACTCAACAATTTCAATTATAAATATGTTAATGCTTTCGATTTTTCTAAATCAAACTCGACTTCTTAAAAAAACTATAAAATACTGATAAAAACAAATATTTGCAATTTTTGTTTTCAGTAGGTGTGGACAAACACATTTTATAACATGTAGAAAACTTTAAATTGATATAGCAAATAGTTTCTGAGAACATCGATTATGTAGGAATTCGTACGGATACCGAAGTCCCACCAATAGGGTACCGTTTTTACTTTTTCAAAGTACGCCACCCTTAAAAACATGTTTGGTTTAGCTTATACGTTATAGAACATCAATATTTTTGCGAAATT